>CM062203.1:8790000-9297500 GCA_031216445.1 Lateolabrax maculatus
TTCACCTGCTGATTGGCTGTTCATACAGAAGGATGAGAGAGGTATTTAATGTTAACTCATAAATCATCTAAAATAGACAACAAATAAATATTTTACACAATTTAGAACACACACTGACCTTGTGATGGAGGAGTATATTTCTTCGAGTTCATATCTTGAGTTGTTTGAGATGCTGCTTTACTGAAATTGGAGAAAATCCTGAATTAGCTCAGATCTTTCCCACTTAAGACAGAGGCAAACCAGGCCTTTATTACAGTCTAAATTTAAATGCTTCAGTCATGGTAAAAATAGAGCACTATGTGTCAATGCAATAGAATAATTTGCTTACAGACAGTAAGAAGTAATGCAGTATATCTACTTATATAATACACAGCTATATAAAGCTTAGAGGGTAAATCCCTTGAAGTGATTCAGCACACACAGTTGCCACCAAAGCCAAATTACCAAGATGCTCTAGATGTGTTTCTCTCAGCCTCACTGGGAGAAGTCAAAATCTTTCAGTGTGTAGTAAATCTTCTTGATTAGAGTAAAAACAACCTACTGACAGAACAAAAGGAAACCATTCCTACCCCTGTAAGCAGTTCCACATCTTTGAAAGTTGATTTTATACCATGCTGAAATTAATAGAAACCTATGGCCATCTCAATGCTAGGGAACATATATTGAAAAACATATCATCCACAATATACTGTAATTATGTGGAATTTGTAGTAAATGTGCTAAAACACATAAAATCATGGATGATGACAATGAATTTGGAGTTGTTTAAAGCTGCATGTACTGCAATGTTAACTGAGACCAGAAAATTGAGGAGGGAGACAGAGGGGGAAAGTGATGTGGACATCATCATGGCAACCACTGACTGCAGCCTGACACACAGCTGATCAGTGCAGTTTCACACACACACACACACACACACACACACACACACACACATACACACAGGATTTTCACATTTTTAACTTTTTAAATCATTGTTCAAGTCTAATCTGCTCATGCTTACTTTCAGGTGTGAACTTTATTCAAACCACAAAATGTTTTACATCTTTTATACATTGTCAGTTTTATTCAACTTTTAACTCTCATTCATAAGATTTACACCATTTACCACTTTTCTAGTCTAGTCTGACCAAGGACTGAGACGGCAGGTAACAGCAGTTGGTGGATGTGACAAACAGACACACACACACACACACACACACACACAGGATTTTGACATTTTTAAAATTTTTCAAGCATTTTTCTAGTCTAATCTGCTCATTCATACTTTCAGGTGTAAACTCTACTCAAACCAAAAAATCTTGAAGATCTTTTATACATACTCACTTTTATTCAACTTTTATCTCCCATTCATAATATTTAGACCGTCTCCCACTTTTCTTACTAATTCATACTCCCTCCAGCTACTTCAACCAAATTCAATCCAGCAGTCCAGTTTAGCGCCAGCCTTTCAACAAACATTCAACTATTCCACATCTTTCACATCGAGTCTTTGTCGTTTTGTTATCGTTTTTTGTTGTTCTTTTGTCGTTTTTGTCATTTTTTGTCGTTTTTCTTGTTTATAGTGTCGTTTTTTGTCGTTTTTTGTCGTTTTTGTTGTTTTTTGTCATTTCTGTTGTTTATAGTGTCTTGTTTTTGTTGTTTTTTGTTGTTTTGTTGTCGTTTTTTGGTTTATAGTGTCGTTTTTTGTTGTTTTTTGTTGTTTTTTGTCGTTTTTGTTGTTTATAGTGTCTTGTTTTAGTTGTTTTTTGTTGTTTTTTGTTGTTTTTTTGGTTTATAGTATCGTTTTTTGTTGTTTTTTTGTCGTTTTTTGTTGTTTTTTGTCTTTTTTTGTCATTTTTGTCGTTTATAGTGTCGTTTTTCTTGTTTATAGTGTTGTTTTTTGTCGTTTATAGTGTTGTTTTTGTCGTTTTTTGTCGTTTTTGTTGTTTATAGTGTCGTTTTTTGTCGTTTTTGTCGTTTATAGTGTCGTTGTTTGTTGTTTTTTGTCGTTTTTTGTCGTTTTTGTCGTTTATAGTGTCGTTTTTTGTCGTTTTTCTTGTTTATAGTGTCGTTTTTTAGTCGTTTTTTGCTGTTAATGTCGTGTTTTTGTTGGTTTTTGTTGTTTATAGTGTCGTTTTTTGTTGTTTTTTTGTCGTTTTTGTTGTTTATAGTGTAGTTTTTTGTTGTTTTTTGTCTTTTTTATCGTTTTTTGTCGTTTTTGTCGTTTATAGTGTCGTTTTTTGTCGTTTTTCTTGTTTATAGTGACTTTTTTTGTCGTTTATAGTGTTGTTTTTGTCGTTTTTTGTCGTTTTTCTTGTTTATAGTGTCGTTTTTTCGTCGTTTTTTGTTGTTTAGGTTGTGTTTTTGTTGTTTTTTGTCGTTCTTTGACGTTTTTGGTGTTTATAGTGTCGTTTTTTGTCTTTTATGTCGTTTTTTGTCGTTTTTGTTGTTTATAATGTCGTTTTTTGTCGTTTTTGTCGTTTAAAGTGTCGTTTTTTGTCGTTTTTTGTCGTTTTTGTTGTTTATAGTGTCGTTTTTTGTCGTTTATAGTGTCGTTTTTTGTCGTTTTTGTTGTTTATAGTGTCGTTTTTTGTCGTTTTTGTCCTTTATAGTGTCGTTTTTTGGTCGTTTTTCTTGTTTATAGTGTCGTTTTTTGACGTTTATAGTGTCGTTTTTTGTGGTTTTTCTTGTTTATAGTGTCGTTTTTTAGTCGTTTTTTGTTGTTTATGTCGTGTTTTTGTTGGTTGTTGTTGTTTATAGTGTCGTTGTTGTTCATAGTGTCGTTTTTTGTCGTTTTTGTTGTTTATAGTGTCGTTTTTTGTCGTTTTTCTTGTTTATAGTGTCGTTTTTTTGTCGTTTATAGTGTCGTTTTTGTTGTTTTTTGTTGTTTTTTGTCGTTTATAGTGTCGTTTTTTGTCGTTTTTGTTGTTTATAGTGTCGTTGTTTGTTGTTTCTTGTCGTTTTTTGTCGTTTTTGTCGTTTATAGTGTCGTTTTTTGTCATTTTTGTCGTTTATAGTGTCGTTTTCTGTTGTTTTTTGTCGTTTTTTGTCGTTTTTGTTGTTTATAGTGTCGTTTTTGTCGTTTTTTGTCGTTTTTCTTGTTTATAGTGTGGTTTTTTAGTTGTTTTTTGTTGTTTATGTCGTGTTTTTGTTGGTTTTTGTTGTTTATAGTGTCGTTTTTTGTTGTTTTTTTGTCGTTTTTGTTGTTTATAGTGTCTTTTTTTGTCGTTTTTTGTCGTTGTTGTTGTTTTTTGTCATTTTTGTTGTTTATAGTGTCTTGTTTTTGTTGTTTTCTGTAGTTTTTTGTCGTTTTTTTGGTTTATAGTGTCGTTTTTTGTTGTTTTTTTGTCGTTTTTGTCGTTTATAGTGTCATTTTTGTCGTTTTTCTTGTTTATAGTGTCGTTTTTTAGTCGTTTTTTGTCATTTTTCTTGTTTATAGTGTCGTTTTTTGACGTTTATAGTGTCGTTTTTGTCGTTTTTTGTTGTTTTTCTTGTTTATAGTGTCGCTTTTTTAGTCGTTTTTTGTTGTTTATGTCGTGTTTTTGTTGGTTGTTGTTGTTTATAGTGTCGTTGTTGTTTATAGTGTCGTTTTTTGTCGTTTTTGTTGTTTATAGTGTCGTTTTTTGTTGTTTTTTGTCGTTTTTGTTGTTTATAGTGTCGTTTTTTGTCGTTTATAGTGTTGTTTTTGTCGTTTTTTGTTGTTTTTTGTCGTTTATAGTGTCGTTTTTGTCGTTGTTTGTTGTTTTTTGTTGTTTTTTGTCGTTTTTGTCGTTTAGTGTCGTTTTTTGTCATTTTTTGTCGTTTTTGTTGTTTAAAGTGTCGTTTTTTGTCGTTTTTGTTGTTTTTGTTGTTTATAGTGTCGTTTTTTGTCGTTTTTGTTGTTTTTTGTTGTTTTATGTCGTTTTTTGTTGTTTTATGTCGTTTTTTGTTGTTTATAGTGTCGTTTTTTGTTGTTTATAATGTTGTTTTTGTTGTTTTTGTTGTTTTTGTTGTTTATAGTGTCGTTTTTTGTCGTTTTTGTTGTTTATAGTGTCGTTTTTTGTCGTTTATAGTGTCGTTTTTGTTGTTTTTTGTTGTTTATAGTGTCGTTTTTTGTCGTTTTTGTTGTTTTTTGTTGTTTATAGTGTCGTTTTTTGTTGTTTTATGTCGTTTTTCTGTTGTTTTATGTCGTTTTTTGTTGTTTATAGTGTCGTTTTTTGTTGTTTATAGTGTTGTTTTTGTCGTTTTTGTTTTTTATAGTGTCGTTTTTTGTTGTTTTTTGTCGTTTTTGTTGTTTATAGTGTCGTTTTTGTTGTTTATAGTGTCGTTTTTTGTCGTTTATAGTGTCGTTTTTGTCGTTTTTTGTCGTTTATAGTGTCATTTTTGTCGTTTTTTGTTGTTTTTTGTCATTTTTGTTGTTTATAGTGTCGTTGTTTGTTGTTTTTTGTCGTTTTTTGTCGTTTTTTGTCGTTTTTGTCGTTTATAGTGTCGTTTTTTGTTGTTTTTGTTGTTTATAGTGTCGTTTTTTGTCATTTTTGTTGTTTTTGTTGTTTATAGTGTCGTTTTTTGTCGTTTTTGTTGTTTTTTGTTGTTTTATGTCGTTTTTTGTTGTTTTATGTCGTTTTTTGTTGTTTATAGTGTCGTTTTTTGTTGTTTATAGTGTTGTTTTTGTTGTTTATAGTGTCGTTTTTTGTTGTTTTTTGTCGTTTTTGTTGTTTATAGTGTCATTTTTTTGTCGTTTTTGTTGTTTATAGTGTCATTTTTTTGTCGTTTTTGTTGTTTTTTGTCATTTTTGTTGTTTATAGTGTCTCGTTTTTGTAGTTTTTTGTCGTTTTTTTGGTTTATAGTGTCGTTTTTTGTTGTTTTTTGTCGTTTTTGTCGTTTTTGTTTATAGTGTTGTTTTTTGTCTTTTTTGTCGTTTTTTGTCGTTTTGTCGTTTATAGTGTCGTTTTTTGTCGTTTTTCTTGTTTATAGTGTCTTTTTTTCGTCGTTTTTTGTTGTTTATGTCGTGTTTTTGTTGTTTTTTGTCGTTCTTTGTCGTTTTTGTTGTTTATAGTGTCGTTTTTTGTCGTTTTTTGTCATTTTGTCGTTATAATGTCGTGTTTTTGTTGTTTTTTGTTGTTTATAGTGTCGTTTTTTGTCGTTTTTCTTGTTCATAGTGTTGTGTTTTTGTTGTTTTTTGTTGTTTTTTGTCGTTTTGTTGTTTATAGTGTCGTTTTTTGTTGTTTTTTGTCGTTTTTGTTGTTTATAGTGTCGTTTTTTGTTGTTTTTTGTCATTTTTTGTCGTTTTTGTTGTTTATAGTGTCGTTTTTGTATTGTTTTTGTTGTTTTTTGTCATTTTTGTTGTTTATAGTGTCGTTTTTTAGTCGTTTTTTGTTGTTTATGTCGTGTTTTTGTTGGTTGTTGTTGTTTATAGTGTCGTTGTTGTTCATAGTGTCGTTTTTTGTCGTTTTTGTTGTTTATAGTGTCGTTTTTTGTCGTTTTTCTTGTTTATAGTGTCGTTTTTTTGTCGTTTATAGTGTCGTTTTTGTTGTTTTTTGTTGTTTTTTGTCGTTTATAGTGTCGTTTTTTGTCGTTTTTGTTGTTTATAGTGTCGTTGTTTGTTGTTTCTTGTCGTTTTTTGTCGTTTTTGTCGTTTATAGTGTCGTTTTTTGTCATTTTTGTCGTTTATAGTGTCGTTTTCTGTTGTTTTTTGTCGTTTTTTGTCGTTTTTGTTGTTTATAGTGTCGTTTTTGTCGTTTTTTGTCGTTTTTCTTGTTTATAGTGTGGTTTTTTAGTTGTTTTTTGTTGTTTATGTCGTGTTTTTGTTGGTTTTTGTTGTTTATAGTGTCGTTTTTTGTTGTTTTTTTGTCGTTTTTGTTGTTTATAGTGTCTTTTTTTGTCGTTTTTTGTCGTTGTTGTTGTTTTTTGTCATTTTTGTTGTTTATAGTGTCTTGTTTTTGTTGTTTTCTGTAGTTTTTTGTCGTTTTTTTGGTTTATAGTGTCGTTTTTTGTTGTTTTTTTGTCGTTTTTGTCGTTTATAGTGTCATTTTTGTCGTTTTTCTTGTTTATAGTGTCGTTTTTTAGTCGTTTTTTGTCATTTTTCTTGTTTATAGTGTCGTTTTTTGACGTTTATAGTGTCGTTTTTGTCGTTTTTTGTTGTTTTTCTTGTTTATAGTGTCGCTTTTTTAGTCGTTTTTTGTTGTTTATGTCGTGTTTTTGTTGGTTGTTGTTGTTTATAGTGTCGTTGTTGTTTATAGTGTCGTTTTTTGTCGTTTTTGTTGTTTATAGTGTCGTTTTTTGTTGTTTTTTGTCGTTTTTGTTGTTTATAGTGTCGTTTTTTGTCGTTTATAGTGTTGTTTTTGTCGTTTTTTGTTGTTTTTTGTCGTTTATAGTGTCGTTTTTGTCGTTGTTTGTTGTTTTTTGTTGTTTTTTGTCGTTTTTGTCGTTTAGTGTCGTTTTTTGTCATTTTTTGTCGTTTTTGTTGTTTAAAGTGTCGTTTTTTGTCGTTTTTGTTGTTTTTGTTGTTTATAGTGTCGTTTTTTGTCGTTTTTGTTGTTTTTTGTTGTTTTATGTCGTTTTTTGTTGTTTTATGTCGTTTTTTGTTGTTTATAATGTTGTTTTTGTTGTTTTTGTTGTTTTTGTTGTTTATAGTGTCGTTTTTTGTCGTTTTTGTTGTTTATAGTGTCGTTTTTTGTCGTTTATAGTGTCGTTTTTGTTTTTTTTTGTTGTTTATAGTGTCGTTTTTTGTCGTTTTTGTTGTTTTTTGTTGTTTATAGTGTCGTTTTTTGTTGTTTTATGTCGTTTTTCTGTTGTTTTATGTCGTTTTTTGTTGTTTATAGTGTCGTTTTTTGTTGTTTATAGTGTTGTTTTTGTCGTTTTTGTTTTTTATAGTGTCGTTTTTTGTTGTTTTTTGTCGTTTTTGTTGTTTATAGTGTCGTTTTTGTTGTTTATAGTGTCGTTTTTTGTCGTTTATAGTGTCGTTTTTGTCGTTTTTTGTCGTTTATAGTGTCATTTTTGTCGTTTTTTGTTGTTTTTTGTCATTTTTGTTGTTTATAGTGTCGTTGTTTGTTGTTTTTTGTCGTTTTTTGTCGTTTTTGTCGTTTATAGTGTCGTTTTTTGTTGTTTTTGTTGTTTATAGTGTCGTTTTTTGTCATTTTTGTTGTTTTTGTTGTTTATAGTGTCGTTTTTTGTCGTTTTTGTTGTTTTTTGTTGTTTTATGTCGTTTTTTGTTGTTTTATGTCGTTTTTTGTTGTTTATAGTGTCGTTTTTTGTTGTTTATAGTGTTGTTTTTGTTGTTTATAGTGTCGTTTTTTGTTGTTTTTTGTCGTTTTTGTTGTTTATAGTGTCATTTTTTGTCGTTTTTGTTGTTTATAGTGTCATTTTTTTGTCGTTTTTGTTGTTTTTTGTCATTTTTGTTGTTTATAGTGTCTCGTTTTTGTAGTTTTTTGTCGTTTTTTTGGTTTATAGTGTCGTTTTTTGTTGTTTTTTGTCGTTTTTGTCGTTTTTGTTTATAGTGTTGTTTTTTGTCTTTTTTGTCGTTTTTTGTCGTTTTGTCGTTTATAGTGTCGTTTTTTGTCGTTTTTCTTGTTTATAGTGTCTTTTTTTCGTCGTTTTTTGTTGTTTATGTCGTGTTTTTGTTGTTTTTTGTCGTTCTTTGTCGTTTTTGTTGTTTATAGTGTCGTTTTTTGTCGTT
This sequence comes from Lateolabrax maculatus, assembly GCA_031216445.1. Taxonomy (NCBI): domain Eukaryota; kingdom Metazoa; phylum Chordata; class Actinopteri; order Acropomatiformes; family Lateolabracidae; genus Lateolabrax; species Lateolabrax maculatus. The sequence goes on from CM062203.1 coordinate 8,797,637, forward strand.
TTTTGTCATTTTGTCGTTATAATGTCGTGTTTTTGTTGTTTTTTGTTGTTTATAGTGTCGTTTTTTGTCGTTTTTCTTGTTCATAGTGTTGTGTTTTTGTTGTTTTTTGTTGTTTTTTGTCGTTTTGTTGTTTATAGTGTCGTTTTTTGTTGTTTTTTGTCGTTTTTGTTGTTTATAGTGTCGTTTTTTGTTGTTTTTTGTCATTTTTTGTCGTTTTTGTTGTTTATAGTGTCGTTTTTGTATTGTTTTTGTTGTTTTTTGTCATTTTTGTTGTTTATAGTGTCGTTTTGTGTCGTTTTTGTTGTTTATAGTGTCGTTTTTTGTTGTTTATAGTGTCATTTTTTGCCATTTTTTTGTCGTTCTCTGTTGTTTTTTGTCATTTTTTTCGTTTTTGTTGTTTATAGTAACATTTTTTTGTCGTTTTTGTTGTTTATAGTGTCGTTTTTTGTTGTTCTTTTCTCATTTTTTTTGTTTATTTGTTCACACGCACATGATTTTGGCAGTTTTAGAGTTTTTTAAGCATTTTTCAAGTCTAATCTGCTCATTCATACTTTTAGGACCTCAATTCAAACCAGAAAACCAGTCTGACCAAGGACTGAGACAGCAGTTAACAGCAGGTGGTGGCTGTTATTGTGCATTAACTTGCAGAAGTAAATCTCAGGGCTCAAATTGTGGACCCTTAAACTGATGTTAATAAAGTACAGGACTACTGGGGATGCACACACACACACACACACACACAGGAGTTTGCCATTTTTTGACTTTTTCAACCAACATGAGCAATGAGATTGGGTTAGATATCTTACTCTCATGTTAACCTTCATAAAATAACCAGTCTGACCAAGGACTGAGACGGCAGTTAACAGCAGTTGGTGGATGTGACAAAGACACACGCACACAGGATTTTTGCATTTTTTGACTTTTTCAAGCATTTTTCATGTCTAATTTTCTAATTCATACTTTTATGTGTAAACCAGAAAATCTTGTACATATTTCATACATTCACAGTTTTATTCAACTTTTAACTCCCATTATTAATAAATGAACCGTTTCCCACTCTTCTCACTAATTCATACTCCCTCCAGCTGCTTCAAGCTAGTTCAAGCCAGCAATCCAGTTTAGCGCCAGCCTTTCAACAAACATTCAACTATTCCACATCTTTCATACATTGTTGATATTATTCCACTTTCTGTGCTCAACTTCAGCAATCCAGTTTAGCGTCAGCCTTTTAGCAGTCAGCATTCACACCGCAATTTCTTCAGAAATTGCCTTTTCTAGTTGGTAATGTAATTATTTTTGATTATTTTTCGGTACATGTGAGTCATTAATTACAGTTTTCAAGTTAAATTGTATACTAATGCACAGAGAGAGGGAAAAAGGGGGTGTGTTGGGGCCGTCAGCTCATTTTGCGTCACAGTGCACCCTTGCGGTTTAATCCAACCACGGTTGCTTGCTTTTATCTACAAAACAATTCCTAGTGTGACCCTTTCACACTGATAACGCCTTTCTGGTCAAAATGTAGTTTGACTAATCTCTGGGTGTTTTCAAAGAGCATCAGCTGAATGCCTAAAATGTCATATAATCCTCTGTATTTCACTTTGTAGTGATGTTCTGTTTGTATGTCTGCTGGACCAATAAAGATTATTATTAGGATTACAAGATAAGGCAGCACACTACAACATGGGCTTGTGTGCTAGTTTGCAACCCTGTTGTACGACAGCTAGTGGACAAGAGAAACATGCTGAACATACCTGGCTAAGGCCTTGGCAGCTTTCCTTGCCTGGACTTCTCTTCTGATGAGAATGGTTTCCAGATTGACTGGACTGGGGATGAAGCCCACCACACCATCCTCCTTCACCGGCCGTCCGATCCACCACTCATTGTTAAACTTCTGGTCATCAAAAAGAAAAGAAAATGTAAATAATAATAATACTTGATTCACTGGCTTGGCTCACATTTATTTTTACTCTGATGATGTCTCTTCAGCACCTGAATTTATTACATTTTATGTCATTGTTATCTACTGTCCTCCTGCACTTTAATCCAAATTGTCAAACCTCTGCGTCTAACCTTATCAGCTAAGTCCTTGTAAATACTCCATCTGAATGTGACTCAGTGATGTGTGTGTGTTTGTTTCAAACCTCTTTGACATGGAGGAAGTCTCTGGCCTCGAAGCTGACAGCTTGGCCCGGTACAGGAACGTTGTCATCGTCTGCTGGCGTGTAAGAGAAGTTGCAACGTACTGCGAATGCAACAGGCTTGTACTGGGGAAACAGGGCGGGTGATCATAGCAAAATGTTATTACTAATGGATGTCACAGTCGTCCCTAATCCCTACATTTCACCAACAAAAACATTGCAGTGCAAAAAAATTCATATTTCACTCAATTCTAATTGATAGCACATTGTAATGAATCTACATACTGAAAACAATAATGTTCACAAACCAGGAACAACTACAGTAATACTGTATTGGAGAACTGGAACCAATTTGCACACAGAAATACAGTACTAAACACTGTAATTGGCCCAAATGTGCTTTTGAAGAACAGTTTATACAAAGCTGTAAAAATTTGCTTTAAACATTGTCATATCAACATAATTACACATTTAGGATGTAATTATGGTTTGCATGCCTGGGAGCATGGCTAAATACCAGTATGCATGCTGTGCAGTGTGCACTGAGAGTGTTTGTGGCGCTTATTATATGTGAGTCCTCTTTTTTATTTAGCATTGTGCTTTTCCCAACTACCACACTGCACATTACAATTAACAGTTTGTAAATTGTTGCATTTTATCTTACTTATTTTATGGGAGATTCATAAATAATGGTAAACTGTTTAAGTGGGATGTGTTTGGAAAAGATAGCAAGAGATATTACGTACACAAATATGGAATCCAAAATTTACTAAGTAACAGTATAATTTAAAAATATTTAAGGGATATTAAAGATAAAACAATATTATTAAACAAGCAAAAATTAGCCACATATCTAAACGTCCAAATCAACACAAAACTGCATTAAATCCCAGCAGCACATTTAAATCACATTGTCGATGGCCTGGCAATCTAATCAATCTCAATAAAACTCAATATCAACTTACTGAAACAGTATGAACTGAAGGTACAGATTGTTGTGGCCAGTTAGCGTAGCAGTGGTGTATTTAAATGCCTACAAATACAGGATTCAGTCCATCCAGTTGTCCCTTCGCCACTCTTTTTTTTAAAGAGTAGTGTAACTAAATGGGACATTGTGTCAGCAACACCAGTTATGCATTGCAAAATGAACATTGTGACAGTCGCCAGACCATAGCAAAACTAATCCAAATGATCCAGAGATACGTGACTGTACAACGACTTAGTCTGCTTGCCCGAACGATATAGTGTTATCTTTGACATCTCTTAAACATGTTAAAATTATATATGTTTAAACCTATTGTTTTACATAATGCTCTATTCTTTTTACATTATGTTATTTTTTTCTAAATTCTATATATATATATATATTATATTATATATTATATCAATAAACTTAACTTGACAATACCATTCCTCTTGCATCTTTTGCTGCTTCAGTTTCAGACTCCTGGTATTGTGTATTGGCTCACTGTCACAGTGTCATGGCTTACTGGGACACTTGAATAGAACTGAGTCATCGTTAATGTTATTAGTGACACCTGAACATTTTCCACTAGTTTGCAGTGAAAAAGGCCTGGAGATGGAGCTTCCTCTTTGCTGCACAGTAACTACTGTAGGCTTCCTTCTGACTGAATGCCTGTTGGTGTTGTAATCCTGTCAGAGTCAATGTCAGTGGCATGCAGATCAAGCTGCTAATTACTCCACTTTGGAAAGATAAGTCTGTGGTCAGCAGGGGACGGGCAGAGTGTGTTTGCCGCCTTAATTACTAAGCACCAGTGGGAGCACATTAAATCTGTCGGGGGGGAGGATTTAATTTTATATTCAATGGGACGTGTATCAGCAAGCATTACTTACAAGTAAAACAAAGGGGAAGAGTTTGATATCAACTGTGATAATTTGATATTATTATATGTAATAATGATGTACCTGGACATTATGTCCACAGGAAAAAAAACAACAACAGTGGTGGCCAGTGCAGGGGAAGTTCTGCCAACAAGTTGAATTTTAGATGATGTAATAGTTAAACTTGACTTGGTTTGACTTTTATTCTCTAAAACACAACCCACAGATAGTTTCTCAGATACAGAATGGGTTTTGTATTTCACATGAAAAACTAGTGTTGCATATGGTGGCTTAGAGAGCATAACGTAATGCCACCTAAAAACACAAGCAAAGAGATGACCATTTCTGTAACTTTCCAAAATTGCCAATCCAAATTAAGTTGTCTACTTTTATAACCTTGAATTGTATGTGAACAAATGTATAAGATAATGTAAATAAAATCGTGCTAGAACAAACAGTATAAAATTGAGATTACGGGATTTCCCTCACCTCATATGCACACTGGATTACAGGTTACTTTCCTCGTATATCATTATAGTTGCTAAAGCAAAGACAGTTATCACATTTTCATTTTCATTGTCCTGTTGAATTGTTGTTGCATTAAACCCTGGTCTTTTACAGTAGAAAAAAAACATATATATATAGGTAGAAAGCAGTCAGCTGAAGAAAATGTCATTTCAATTCATTTGAATTGACCAACAATAATCAATATCCTTCATTATTATCCCTCTTCAGACATTGAGCACAGATGACAAGGACGTATACTGTAGTTTAATAGCAGAATATTGCTCCACTAATCTGATGTCCTCATGTCTGTCTTTCCTGGCTGTGATCTAATCATGTCCTTGAGAGCAGCCTCTCTGAAAAATGAGTCTGTGAGGGCCGCGGTGGGTCGGTCGGGTGATACCACGATGCAACAGTTACCTTGGCCTTCTCCAACTGCACCTGAGCGTTTCTTTCCTCAAAGGCATCTGAGTCCTGACGCTCTCCCTGCAAGAGAGAGAGTAGTAACAGTTTAATCAGTTATCTGCATTGATTTGATCGTTGTGCATTGCACTGTATTACAGACCCATTTAGCAATATCCATTTTTTTAAGGTTTGAGGAAAATTAATTTTTGATTAATAAAGAAGAGAAAAGAATGACAGAGACGGAGAAAGAGGCCAAATTACACAAGTTAGGTAGGCACCATTACTCAACTGTTCTTACAGGCTGAGTAGTACTGTGCTCTCGTGACAAAAAAAACATAAAATTGGTGTAGTCCTCCTTTAAATTCACAAAAAAGTTACAACATTTTTTTCTTCTGTGTTTATATTGGCTACAGAACAATTATTTCTATAAATTTGTCTTTAAAGCATATAAACAAATATTTTTTGGAATCAGCTGTTTTTAATTAAAATAATTTTTCAGCAATAAATCAGCATCAATATTTGTCTATATCTTTGTTTCAATTCCTCAAACGTTCTTGTATTCCCAGCCATAATTCAAACAGATTGACTTCATTCTCAAGCTTTCAACCTAATAACTTCTCCAAGACACTTCTCATTTACTGTTTCTTTTCCCAGAACCCTCCTCTCTTAAATTGTCAGGAAGTGTTGCAGAAGATCCCTCCTGGGACGCTCAGGTTTATGTGCCATGTGTCCCAGAGATTAGATTGTCCCCTCAAAGACATGGTAATTAATGCCCTCTGTGTCATAGCCAGGAGGTGGCACAGCCCTCTGCATCAATGTGGCACTCAAGATACACAGTTGCATCCTAAAGTCACAAATCAGCTCTCTCGTAGACAGTCTGCTCAGTCTGATGCATTTTAACAACACAGTGATGCTGAGTCCTTGGCTGGTTCCAGTGTGTCGAAGTCAATATTCTACAATCCAATCTCAAGTTGTTTTCACCTTTCACACATGGTGATATACAGTATCAATTCTGTGTATATTAATGTTATGAAGCTGTGGTAAAGGCCACAATATTTTGCACTACATGTTATTTATTTACATTAACACAATTTCAATTTCACACTGCTCCATGCGAAATAGTACATGTTACATTACATTACATTGGAGAGGAAGTGCAGGGGTTTGAACCACCAACCCTACAATTGTGAATGTAGTAATGCTACATTTATGTTAATTGTATCAGAGATGTGTTGATTCTATTTTCAGGATGTCACTGTGCATCATATAACCCCAGGTTAATATGCTCATATGCATATTTGCTGGAGTATTGAAAACTATCTCTTTAGTTTTGGACCATTTAGTTCCACAATGTAGAATTAAAGTACTGTTATAGTCTTCGGCAACAGAAAGACATCAGAGTACAACAGGTAATGTTATGACAGAGCTGAGTGCACTCTTCTGCAGCTGAGCCCATTCAACTCTTGACTCCTAAATATTATGGGTATGTAAAACTAATTTGCACAAGCAAATATATTTTGTAGGAGTCATACAGTACACAAACAGAAATTTAACAATTATAATTTGTTGTGTGGAGTTAAGTGGTGTAACTTTTGCACATTTCCTTCAAACAAAAACCGGGGGCAGTGACTGTTTGCAGCCTCCGGGAGCCTGGTCATCAGTAGGTATTAGTGAGGGTGCCAGGTTTGGTACCATCATGCCTCTACAGAGACCTCTACTAAAACTGGTGCTTACAGACAGTATCAAGCAACGAGTGCTGTGGCTGGAGATGCACAGAGGTCCAGGGTGGATGGATAAACTGTTGTAAACACTTAATCACGTTTTCTCTACTAGAAGGGCAGTCTAAAGGGCACTTCATGGTGTTTTCTTACATGTGTCGTCCGGCAGCCATGTTTATGGACAGGGTGGTTTATAAAAAGGAGAAACCCATCCAGTGTCAAAATTCAACTCAACTGCCTAGATAAAGCAGATTTCAAAGGTGTCTTAGAGAGAGCTGTCCAGAATAGCTCACAACATCAAGCATAACACAAGCAAGGACAAAGGGGCAATGGTGAGAGGAAACAGCAAAAAACGCAGTACGCAGTACTGGAGATCATATTCAAATAGTACATAGGACACAAAATTCAAAATATTTATGGCTCCATTACAAATTGAGCTAAACATATCACAAATATATATATGTTTATATATATATATATATATATATATATATATATATATATATATATATAAACTGAAAAATTAAAACAACCTTGGAGACAAATAAGGCCTCAACTAATGTGACAAAAGATGGATGAAGACATGATGTACGTATTAACGAGGTGGGATAGTGTTGGTAATTAGCAGAGAGAATAAGTTGAACAGAAGCAGAAGGATGCAGTACAGATTATGTGAAGACAGAAATTTCAACGTGATGAGGAGGGAATAAGAGAGGAGGAGGAAGTAAATCTCCCTGGGGCAGAATTATGCCCAGGCATGGGTTTTTGTTTACCCATGGCTGGTGTAGACATCTGTTCGCACAGCACCCGCCTCTCCTGCAAGCCAATGTCACCCAGCCAATAGTACAAAACGCCCCCGCTGAATTATTAAACAATGTTGAGCTCGCTACTGCAGGTGACTTAGAGATGTCTACTCTCCGGGAGAAGGGAAGAGCTGCAAAAATTAGGGAATTATATGAATTATCGACTAGCTTTTTTGTTCTGCCTTGGTAATAATTTGAATCTTTAACCTACAGTGTATCCACATCATTCAGATATGATTAATTATTGCTTAGTTGTTGCACCACAGGTTGTATTTTACAGTCGGACGAGTTTTAAAAAGCAAAAGAGCTTCTAATATTTTAAGATAAATGATGTCTTACCATTTTATCCAAGCATTTTGCTAGACCATGTATATTTTTATACAGAGCTGAATCAATTAATTGATTAGTCAATCAACAAAAAAATCTATCTGTAACTATTTAGATAATCATATTTTTTTTAAGTGAAATAATATAAATATAAATAAATGAATAAATATATAATATAAATATATGTATATATATACATATATTTAAATACACACACACATATATACAGAATATTTCTTATACTTATATATTATATAATATTTCTTTTTTATTTCTTTTTTTCTTATATCATGTGCTGTCCTTTAAACAAATGTCCAATATGGCACCACACATTTTTCTAATTTGGCCTTTTATTCAAAGTCTCTATCCCAGTTCTTCATTCATCCCCCTTCATTCCTCTCCTCTTCTCTTCCCCCTGTTCCTCGCTGTTAAAGAGCCATCCCAGGCCATTAATGTGATTACGTGGCTTAGAAGGTGGGCAAAGGAAGGTGGAGGACAAGGAAGATGGGAGGGTGGGTGAACAAGTAAAGCCACGTTCTCTCGTGTGCTACCTGAAGGTGACTCCTTTCCCACTCAAAAGCGTTTACACAGCTCTTTCGGCACATGCCAGGGGAGTACATTAGGAAAGCGGCGTCTGATTGGGGAGATGGACTCCATCCCTAAACTGAAACAATCAGAGCCATCGAGGAGCCAGCTGGCTGGGCTTGGAGCACTGCGATTCCCCAGAGGACAAACTGAACTCTGGATTTGGTCTTAAAGAAATGCTGAGATACAGCGTTTGTTCACACTAGAGACATTTCAAGCAGTTTATCCAATTTTACATATTAACCTCTTTGTTGTTTGAGCAGCCGAGAGGACGGGTCTTTTCATCCTGAACTACACTCACACAGACTGATCTTATGGAATTCACTTTGACACCTTAACCTAGCAAGATGACTTGATGTTACTACTAATAAATGAAGCTACATACAGCTTGGTTGGTTTCAAAGCCGTTCATCACTTGTATCGTGCAAAATGGGCCTAAACAAAAGGTACCATTGTTGCGTGCTAAAGTGCAACCAAGCAAACTTTCCCACAGAAACTTCAGACCAAAGAAAAGCAGAGGCCCATTTTCAAAAGCTTGTGGAGCCTTTGATGTGAAACACTTGAGTCACCTTCATGTTATACTCGCACTTCTTAAACACTCAGTTCAGTCTTAGTTAGACATAGCCCCCATTTGGAACTGTCTGTTTGACTGTATGAGAGAAAGTCCTGGACGTTTCCCATTGAAAAGCTCCAGGAAGCAGAGTGGGGAAGTTAAACTTATGTTTATTTGCCAACCCAACCACATGGTCTTGAAAACACATAAATCAGCTTTCTGTGTCTCACACAAGTTTGGTTTTGAGTTTGTCCAGAGTGGTTAAGAAGACTCCAAAAATGACACAGGTGAGAATTATACTTTCTTGAAAGTGTATTTAAAAAGTATGGTTATATTGTACAAAAAAAGGCCTTAAAGATGAGGACTTAGAAGTTTGTTTGGCAAATGTAAGGTAGTTTAATGTCCTGCACACTCAGTTAAACTCTGCTTTATAGTCAACGGCAAGCAACACAAGTTTTCAGACTGCAAACAAATCCATATTGGCTGTCTGGTTAACTGACAGCTTGTTGTGCTTGCCCCATGGTCTCCATTGTAAGGCTAAGCCCCTAGATCTTATCCATAGATCTCAGCAATCAATCAGGTGAATAAAACATCATCATGACCAAAAGGAATGATGGCCAAAACTACAAAAAATAAAAACCCATGTTGTCCATCCATCATCCATCCCATCGACCAAGAGACTTTAAATTCAGCTTATCAACTCGGCTGTTCTTGTATTTCTTAATTCAAGACTCCATCCCTCTTCCATCTTCTCCTCTGGACAATATCCCGAGCATAGCCCGAGTAGTAATTATAAACAGCAACAGATAGTATACTTGTGTCACTAAACATACCACTCCTGCTGCACACTCCCTAGACAAATGGGGAGAGGTTTCCATGGCAACCATTGAGAGAAATATGCCATCGAAGCATAAATGACCCCAACTGATTAAAATACTTATCCCATTGCGATTTTTATGCTGTTATCCACAAAAGAAGAAAAAAAAACATCCTCCATACCTCCAACTGTAGGTATTCAATCAGTCACCTCCTCATAAAATGATTAAAGGCAATTAGTAATTGAGCAGTACATGAAAATCAATGGGATATCCATAAAGGAGCTATTGAATTGACAGTTGACAGATTGAAAATGTCAGTATAACTCAGTCAGCTTGGCAGTGTTCAACATCACTGCATCACTGTTTTTCTCACAGTCGAAGATGTCAAATATTTCATGGTAAAGTGTAATTCAAGCTGGTTAAAAGCCAGTCACAAAAATGAACACACACACACACACAAAGTCATGTGTTTACACATTCACAAGTAGACACGCACATGCATAAATAAAGGTTTTGAAGGCGATGGTCTAATAATACAGTAGTAGCAGATCCAGCATCAGTTTAAAAGCAGCAGTGGTGAGGTTGATGACCTCTAAATGTAACTCCACGCTGACTGACAGAGCAGGGTTCACAGCATTCATGTCTGGATGAAGAGTGGGCGGCAGTAGAGGGGGTGGTCTGTGTGTGTGTATGTGTTTTTGTGTATACTCTTGCCACTTGCTCTGCCACATCCCTGCAGCTTCTTGCGCCCTGCTGGCTGCTCCCCAGGTGCTGCTGTTATCTATGTCTCATTTGTAGCTACGAAAAGACAACTAGGGTTAAGAGTTTCCGCACCACTGCACAGCAGCTCCAGTGTGAGCAGATCTCGGATGCCTTCAGCCCTGTGGCAGTTGAGTATCTTGTAACCAAAGGTGAATTGACAACTTTGTTAAGAGCAGTGAGCTTCAGAGCTTGGTAGTTAATTGCCAGCTGTGTTTGGAAACACCAGTACTCTAGCACCATCCGCTGCCCTGCCTAATAGCTTCATCGTGTAGGATTGCAAAAATGTACACACAGATGCATACAAATGTTTCCAAGAATACAAGGATAACACAAGGATAAATAATAAAAATGATCAAGAAACCTGCAACAAGCTCAGCTGTAGACTTGGCTAAAACAGCAAAAAAAGAAAGAAAAGAAAAAAAACAAAATGGGCTGATTGCTACTTGTTAATATTGATTATTGTCATGTTTCAAATACTGTCCCATACCCATACTGTCTGTCTCATCTGTCTGTGCAGTGTTTGGATAAGACAATAGTGGGTTAGTTGTTGCTCTGTCCTCACATGAGGACTCTGAGATTCAGTTTCAACAAAATAAGCAAACTCAAGATTTGCAGGAGAAAAGGTGTCAGGCAGCATACATACACTGTACAGTTTAAATCCCCCCAGGGATGTACAGAGAACAGATTCAGCCTGCCTCCAATTGCCTATGCAACAAATAAACAGGACGCTTTTATTTCTAAAACCTTGAATGCCAAACTCCTCCTATTCACGACTCTAATGGAGAGTGGAAAGTCTTATTATGTGATATTTTCCCCAAAATCTGAACAAATGGTACCAAAATATCTTTCTAGTGTAACAATTCAAAGCACATCTGCTGATTTTAATTGACAAAGTATTAAAGTAGACCCCGTTGGTGAGTTTGTCCTCTTTGAAAGATGTCATCATTTCTATCTTGTGTGAACAAGTAAAAGATTTTTCATGAAAAAAGATCAAAACTGTAATATGTTTACTCATACCTCAGGATGTTCTAATTGATCTGCAGAAACATTTTGAGCTATTAAAGCTTCATTAAAACCTGGCTGGTGAGCAGATAGAGTTATACATCAAAAGGCACAAAACACTGCCTGCTTCCCAAACACCAACTTTACTACAGTTTATTGTTGTCTGTGAAGCAGGTCACTGATCTAATTGTGACTAATTTCCTGTCAGCCCTCCAATGAACTGCTGGCACTGAGCCCAGGTGTTCACGAAAGCTTTTCACCTATAAATATTTTCTTGTATTGGCTCTTTCTGCTGCTGAGGAACAATGAAATTGTATCTAACACCAATCATCTTACAATTTAGCTGCTTTTCATTTTACTTTGATGTATTAGTCCGTATACTGAGATGACTCCTTTGCTACTCTATCTCTTCTCCATTAACAGCCTGTTCATTTGCATGCAGTGTGTGTTCCAATCCAGTTTTCTCCAAGCCCTGTCTAATCAGCTGCTTTGCATCATCTGTCTGAAGGAGACTGGCTCCATGCCCTCTGCCTGATGCTACCATAGAGCAGATATGGCTGGGCTGGCAGCGCCACATTTACTTTGGCACGAGTCTCCGTCTGTGGAGTTAAAGGCTGCATCGCGGCCATTTAGATCTCCAATTATAGATCAAGAGTGGCAGCGAATCTGTACTGTGCTAAATGTAATTTATGTCTATACACTACGTTAATATGGGTGTGATCATTATTACAAATTAAAGAAAGAGTTTAAGGGTGGAACCTACTTTGATTAATTGACTGTTTGCTAAGCCCCGCCGTCACTGACTGACTTTTTTAATTTTTCAAGTTTTAACCCCATACAAGGGGTCCTAAATTTGGGCTTGGCTACACTTGTTTCCAGTGTTATGAGTATGATAAAGAAAAGTGGAAGATCAGATATTTAAACTGAGCATAACCCTGTTTAGCTGCTTATACTTGGACAAACAGCACAGAGGTCGTACTTTCAAACCATACATTTCACTTTTAATGTTACAAGAGAAAAGGCTTTGAAGTATGCTGGCACAGCACAAAATTAAGTGTGGAGACTAAGGACTAACCAGTGGGTTTGGTGACACTATCTGGGATAATGTCGCCTGGGGTTGTCGGAGCGTGAACATCCCCAAATACTTTTTTAGTGTGGGATTAGGCTTTACCATGAACGTCAAAGTAATGATTCAATCAATTTTTAAACATCATATACATTTTTCATATGATTTGACAGTTAATGACTCATAGCATTTAACTAAGCTATTACTATAGAGATAATCTGCACATTTCAAGGAAAATCAAAAAGAAAAAAAAAAAAAAAAAACGATTTGCCTCGAAGAAAATCACAACACCAAAGACTAAATTGGAAAAAATCATTACAGGCAGAAAAACCAATGTGTATTTGAGCTCTTCTCTCTCTCTCTCTCTCTCTCTCTCTCTCTCTCTGGGTCATGATTGTCTCTGAGTAAGGAGATTAAGATGGCATGCGTCAATCCAGGATTTACAGAGAGAGAGAGACAAATGCAAACTTCCCACAGACGGCCAACACTGCTGCTTGGACTGCATGTGCTCAAGCTCCCTGACAGTCATGAGATAGAGACACAATAGCTGCATTAATATTATCTATACAAATTAATTGCTGGCTTGCTTTGCTCCTGTAATAGATACATTTCATCTACAGTACAGAGATGGCAAGTCTCTCTGCTCCGCTGCATTGCACAGCGTTGTGATGCAACATGATTACTGTTGGTATAAGGAGGGGTGTGCGTGTGTGGGGATTATAAAAAATAAAAAAAACATTTTGCCAACCATTCCTGTTATGATAATTTCTCACTTATTGCACTGAGGCAATTATTGAACCACAACTATCCCTGCAGCTGTCATCTCTTTCACTCTCTTGTAGTAGGAAAAATATTTTTTATACTACAGAAGAGTCATATAACATTTTTGTCAGGGTAAACACAAAGAAGATAAAAATAAAAACAATACAATCGTCAACTTGGAAACTGTCCTAATTCTAAACAGGTCTACCAAGTATTCTTCTGGAATTTTCCAGACAGCTCCATTGCTCCACTTCCTCCCTGGACGGAGAGCAGGTATCTGGATGTAATGCCCCTGTAACAGCTACTAAGAGGCTTTTCCTATTATAGGTAACAAGCAGTGGGCCAGCACACCGTAATGCAAGACAGTAGGCCGTCCAGAGGCTGTGAGGTTTCCTCAAGCCCCAGTGTGTGTTTCTAATGAGTTATCATTACATTTGAGTCACAGAGCTATGGATCTGTTTTTCTGAAAAATAAATACCCAGAGATCAGAAGGTTGTGTAACAGTTCATGCTGTCCTGAAGGTATTCAAGAATCCTCAAACCTGCATTTACTGATTTTTCTGTCTACTTCGGGGCAGCACAAACAAGCTGCAGTATAAACCCAGCACTGACATATGATCACTTTTTAAGTTGCTATGACAAACCTGTAAGCAAACAGTTGCTTATTTACACGTCCAGCGACGCTGTCATTCATTTGGAGATGTTTTTTTTCTGGCCATCTGATGAATACAAGTCCAATATTCATTCTCCTTTAAGCTTTTTTTTGGTCTCCACCAACTCCTGAGGGAATTCTCTGGCTCTTTAGCTGCTAAATGCTCCACTATGTTCACCAGGTAGTCGCAAACTTTATCTGCCTTCTGTTTGGTGCTGGGAGGGTAGCGAACAGTGAGTTATTTTAGAGGCTTTTCGATGAAAACTGCTGCTTGCTGCAGACAAAAAATGAGGCCGATGAAAATATACCAAAATAGTACATTTACAGGGCTGGAAAAGACAAAAACCAATGAGCTAAAAGAAACCAATACAAAAATGATTAAAAAGCTTGTCTGTCCACTTGGATTAAAAAATACTGTCCGCTGCACAATAAAACAGATTTTTAATCATTTATGTTAAGACTGTCTTTCCTTTACAAGTAGAGGCCCTGCCTGGAAGAGAAATATTAACACATTATTTTGTCTGAAAATATAAAATAGTAGCGAGCAACATCAATACTGACGAACGTAACTGTTGTTTAAACCTTTTAATTTTGGTTTACATTGTCCAAATTAAGCAAGGACATACAATGTGTCATTTCCAGCTATCACCTTTGTTTGGATTAGGAAATAAGAATTGCAACTTGGGAAAGTTAAAAATCTTTTTTTATTGTGCAGCAGACAGACTATTTTTTCATCCAGATGATTAGAAGAGTCTTTAATGATTCTGGAAATACCTTCAGAACAGCAGAAGCTGTTGTTAAACTACCCTCTGGGTTTTTCAAAGAATGACAGGTGGATGCTTAGCTCTGTGACCTGAAGGCAGTGGTAATAAATGAGAAAACACAAAGGGGTTTGTTTCCTCACTAAACAGATCAGTTGAGTCTCCGCATGTGGCTTTAATATTGGTATTTTAATACTAAGTAAAATACTTTTTTCAGTCAAATGATGACAACAATGTAGGTTACTAAAACACTGCAATTAAATCAGGACTGAATTGATTGCTTGTACTTGTATTTCTTTAAACAGGGGAGAGAAAATGAAGCCAAATATGTACACAGTTTCAATTCCTGCAGCCTGACTACAATACCACACCGAGTTCACAGCGAGTCCAAGGGTCAGAAGTGAAAGAAAATGGAAAGAAAAGAGATTTAATCCATCTGATCTTCACAGGCCATTGGTTATGCAACTCACACTGATGCCTGGCCACACGACATGATACACGCATGTGGATATGCATCTCTATCCGCCCTGCGCATTGTGACTGCCTTGGTGAATGCAACGATGTGGAAAGGCCTCGCACAGGATTAACGCCCGGTGCAACAGATGGTGCGTGCTCCTACCCTTCCCGTGCGCGCACACACATACCCACACACGCACGCACACACACACGAAAAACGCAAGAATACTGCACATTTTACCTTTTTCTTGGGCGGCATGGTGGCGGAAGCTGCCCACTGGTGCTATCCCACGGCTGCAACGACCAGATCAAACTACGGTTCAACTGGCTCCAGAGAGGGACACGTGGACAAGCATGCCCTGGGGCTGGGTTCACCTCCGAAGCAGGTGCATGTGTCCGAGGATGCTCCTGAACGCAGCGAAAGCGAAGCGCCGGTCCGCGCGTAAAGGTGAAATATTCCCCGAGGAACCGCGACGCGCGGGACGCCGCCGGAGACACGGACGAGTTGCGTGACGGGGGTTTCACCTAAGTCCGTATTGTGAGTTGAGTGTAGTTACCCTTCCCGGAGTCCTGGCGGGTATTAAAGGCTTATTTTCTCGGCGCGGCATCTGCTGAGCCGCACGCCGCTCCCGCTGACCTCGAGCACCGCACCAACCAGGAAGGTGTCCGACCCGTCCGCGCTGTCCACGCGTGACCAGCAACCCCGAAGTGAGGAAAGTCTCATTTCTGTTTGTTGACCGGAGTTGGCTCCGTCCGCTGCGCGTGGGACGCCTGATTAGTGTGTGTGTGTGTGTGTGCACGCGCGCATATGCGTGTGTGGGTGGGTTTGTGTGTGTGTGTGTGTGTCCAAGCAACTTCCTGGGGTTTTGGCCGCACAAATGGGAGTATTATAATGGCCTGCCTCCAAAATAGAAAGATGAAATTAAAAAGCTTGCGCGACTTAATTCCTTTACCCGATTTGCAGCGTACAACAGGCCTACTACTCATCATCCCCAGTGTGATAATCGTGATATTCTCTCACCGCATTGAGTTCAGTGTCATTATGTCAGACAGCCACTCACAGAGGCTGCTGGTGCCCTGGAGTTACCTTCAGTAAGTGTAAACACATATTGGCTGGAGATACCTGTTGGAAACATGGTACAGGACCCTTAAAGCAGCATCCCCAAGTGATCCCAAGGTGAATCTGAGGTGTCACAAGATGATCAAACGGATAAGAAAGGGGGGGGTGGGGGGAATCATATTTTCTTCACCCCTTCAAGCCTCTACAAACCCTTCAAATCAAACAATTTGAGGAGGGTTAATTGATTTAACTGCTCTCAGTTTAAGTCCCCTATGATAAGGGCACTGCTCCATTTAAGGGGTCACAAGGCAAACCTGGAAGCATTGCTTTAAAGTGGTGGAAATAAATTAAGAACATTTATTCAATTACTGTAAGTACAGTTTTGAGGTACTTGAGTATTTCAAGTTTTTACATGCTAAACGTGATAGACTTGGAAAATATCCTGCATTTGTTTACATTGATACTGAAAGGTATACAGTATTACTGATATACATACAGTAGTTTGACTTAGCACCACCTGGACCAGCTACAACAGTAAAGGGTCAGTTCACCCAAATTACAAAGAATCCTTCTCTAGTATCTAGCCTTGCAGATAGCGTTCAGTATACAATATCACAATATAATGTGTGAAAATTCAGCTGCAACAGCTCTTTGTAGAAACAGGTTCCCTCTTAATAATTCAGCAGTTTTCATAGGGACTATTTCTTTGGCAGATGGTCATTCCAATGGACATTTCAGAGGCCTATCTCAAAACAAAGTTAATACAAACAAACACCTGTGTGCCTAGATACCATACATTCATACTTTAACTTTGGTGAATCTTTGAATGAGGGACTTTTTAGCTAACCTTAGTTAAACAAAGAATCCACCACTGTTTATCCCAAAGGTAAGTAATGCTGCGTGGTCCATTTGTCACTGTGGCCTGTAACCCAGGCAGCCAGGCAGGGGACATCAGCAGATGGGCGATATGGTGAGGTACCAAAATCTCCAGGGAACGCTTTGGGAGGCGAGGCACACAGATGAGAGTGTTACATAACTGAGAATGGGCACGAAAACGCAAGGCTGGCGTCAGCTGGGCTAGGCTGTGACAGCGTGGAGCAAGAAGCTGTGACACTGACCCCTGGGTCAGACACACATCTGGACCTACAATACACACAGCTGCACACACAGCTGCACACACACACACACACACACAGGCTACAGTTGTGCACATATCCTTGTCACCATGTCTACTGCTGGAGTGGACATTGCCATCAGAGGTCAGACCACTGTGATCACACCAGCTGTGACAGAGAAAGAAAGAAAGGCTGTAAATGGAAGGTCCCAACATTGTGTCCATGACCTGGGATTGAACCAGACTTGGGGCTTTACTAAATCTGCTCCATGACACCTCAAATCTCCTCCAGCAAGAGCCAGCTCCCCTCAAGTGTCAACAGAACGCTCAAAAAGAGTCTCTGCTTACTTTGACTCCCTCTAAGCACAACTGTGAGGTTGTTACATAAGGCGGTCGGATCATTCCTGTGCTGCTGATACCAGCTACACATGGAATACATGAAGCAGCTGAACTATTCTCCACACCCACCATTTATAACCATTTATACACTCTGCACAGTAGTGTCATGCACCCTCCAAGTATGGCAGCATTTATTTCTGAACCTGGACTGTATAATCTTTAAAAACTTTGTATACTGAAAAGGTATTCTCAATTTTGTTTTTCCAATGCACACACACACAAAATATGCAAACAGTGCACGTGTTATGTTGCAACAGTCTGTGCTAATGTACGCTGTGCATGGAGCAGAGTGGGGCTCTGCCGAAAGTTCAAATTTGTTGACCTATGGCTGAAGGCTGCTGCTTGTGTTTCAGTTAATGGAGGACAAATGAATAAGGAGTATTTCTAAATACATTTTTCATTATTATCTTTGGTTAAGAAGACATGAAGAAAACATCTTATTCACCTGATGCAGAGACTAACAATTCAATTTGTGCAACGGCTGCATCGTTCAAAGTTCCACTGTCACACAACGCCGTAAATCATGTCAGTCATCTCACTCCCTCTATGCATACACAGCACACGTGTTCATGTGCACATGTGCTCTCACACATACATAAACAAACATCTGTTCCTAAGCTTCTTACAACCAGAATGTGTTTGTGTTTGTGTGTCCAGTGTGTGCCCTGTCAAGCTGGGGCCAGTAGTGCAGGGAAGAGACGGATAGAGCGCACAGTTTCAGGCAAAGCTCTACACCTCGGCCTTCCACTCTGCCCTGTAACTGTATCTACACAGCTAGAAACCACGCATCTGCCCTGACCTAAAAAAAAGGACAGCAGACTTCATTATTGCTTGAAGTTGGATGCAGCCAAAATGTTTAAGTATTTCCATTAAATTGTAAACTGCAGTCCTGCAATGTCAGCACGTTAGCCCCTTCAACTTCACATTCATTGATATGAGCCTAATCATCACCTTTTCTTTTTTGTTAAAGCTCTTTTACTTTTCAGCTGACTGGACAGGGTGGTGTAAAGCAGGCTGGAGAAGAGCACAGAAGCTTTTAGGATAGTTTTGACCACACAGCTGTTGGACATATCAAGGCAGATGTGCAAAGACAATGGTTTTATCTGTTCTGTTTTTTTCATCCCAGAGTTTAGCTGATAAAACATCCTCCTCCTTTGGTCAACAGCAAAGCAACTGTGCTTTGGATAAGCATGACTCAAAACTGCTGTATATTGAAATTCCTAAAAATATAAAGCATTTGTTTTTTTAAGAAATTACAAAGCAGATAAGGCTGACAGAATATTTTATAATCTTATAATCCAAGCCCTCCTCCTACATTCCTCCCCCATCTACCGGTCTGTACTCACCCAGGAGACATTTTTGGGCACTTTTGACATGGTTTGCAGGTGGAGAGGCCAAAGGCCTGACTCCCGAAACACTCAGCGTCCTCACACACACACACAGATCCCAGTCCACCTTCAGCAGCAGCAGCCCCCTCGGAGATGGAGACGGGCTTTTCATTTGACGTCCTCCACAGTTTCCCCCTGTGCCAACAACCCTCACCAGATTTACATCTGCCTGGAGCGTCGCCCTCCAATCACACCCGGCTAAACATGATCCAAAACTGACTCGAGGAGGAGGAGGAGTGGGAGAAAGAAACAAAGACAGGATAACTCCAAAAGTGCCCGTCGGAGGCAGAAATAGAACATGCAGAAAAGTTTCCTCAGTCTTTTGCCTGAATCCTGCTCTTCCTCCTCCTTCAGTGGCTGTCTGCTCTCCTCAGATTCATAAACCCTGTATGAATATGCTACCAAACATCTGGCTGATGCCCCTCCTCCCTGATGCCCGAGGCCAGGGCCAGCAAACGACCAATCCTGCCCTTCTCACATCTGGGAGAGGAGAGATTGAGAAGAGATGGATGGAGGGAGAGAAGTGGAAGGGAGGAATATGAGAGGGGGAGAGATGGAGGGCTACTGAGTATGTCAGGATTGTGGGAGAGTGAGTGAGGATGGAGGAGGTGGACGAGGGAGGACAGACGACTGGAGAGGGCCAGTCAGTAGAGGGCACAGCGGGCCGACACAGATTGGAAGGCAGGTTGCTGATCTCTAACATGAGATTAAAGAAAAAAAGATGTAGCAGTGAATTGGTTGTTGTGAAATACAGAATATTTCTCCATAATTTGCCCCTTTATTTCCCACAAAGACAGAAAAGAGACAGAGAGAGACAACATGCACATTTGTCATTTTGTATTCTCTTTGTGATTGTGTTTCTGTTTCATGTATGTTTTTTTAATTGTAATCGCGCCGCTGAGCTCCAAGACAGTGATTGGTCAGAGACAGGAAGCGACGGATTGACAGAGCAAGAGATTGATGGTATTATAAATGAATGTCTCTCTCTGCCAATCCCAAATCCCAAACTCAGTTTTAGCATGAGCCCCTTCTGGAGTCACAGTGATCTGTATATACTGCACTCTCAGCAAGGTTGGAATTACTTCTGTTGTTAAAGGAGTAGTTCAACATTTTGGGAAATTTGCTATTCATGTAGCTATCTTTACAAGAGTGTGATGAGAAGATGGATACTGTACAACTCTCATGTCTGTACTTGAAGCAAAAAAATATCTCTTGCTATAACCCAATGCACGCTGCTTCAGCATGTGGATAAAAAGGTTTGACAATGGACAAACATCTCAGTTTAGTGATTAAACAAACAATGTGTTAATGAGTCAATTTTGAGGGGTCGGCGGGCATATTTCTGAACTTCAGAGAGCGCCAGGCTGGCTGCTTCCCAGTGTTTCTGGTCTTTATGTTAAGCTACGCAATTTTTCTCCTGGCTGCAGATCCAACACACGGACGTGAGAGTGGCTTTTCTCTTCAATATGTGTGTTTTTCAAAATGTTTAACCATTCCTTTAAGTGTAAAACATGTTTCAAATAATAGACTGCAGTTTAATTATTATTATCTCAATGATGATGGGAAAAATATCACAACTTAAATGCCCCTTCTAGTCAGACATGATATATAAAATAAGAATTGCAACAGTTATCTTTTTCACTTTATAAGCAGTTAATGTAACTCCCCTTTACTCCTCTAAACTGCATTTTTAAGAATATATAAATAAATAAATAACTGAGGCTGAGAAAGCCTGAAGAGCTTTTTTGGTCCTACACAGATACTGGCCTGTGATCTACAATCCCATCGCCTCCGGTGAAGTAGGAAATAGCAGTGTGAGTGTTGAGTGTGGAAACAAGTCAATACCCACCACAGCTTGCAGCGTGTTTACCAAATCAACAGGATTTGATTCAGCGTTATAATCAATGTCCACCTTAGCACTGTATGGATCTGCGGTCCATATAGATTCACCTCGACAGAAGAAGGCTACAGGAGGAAAGAAATCACAACTACCTCTGCAGTATAAAAAAATTCAACAGAACACGTTTAATGCTGCATCCTGCACTTGAAATAAAACTGGAGGCAGAAACGTGGTACCAAAACCAAAAATGCAAAACACACTGGAAGTAATGATGCATTTCCTGTAAATTAATCAAAACTCAGCAGGCTTTTCTGGTCATGCTATGAGAAGAAAATATATTACATGTATCTTCTCCTCTCCACATTTAAGACTTGATACACCTGAGAACAGTTGAACATACATTTCAGTAATCAGATTTTACAGCAGGTGAATCCAGGTCAGGAGGCACAGCTGTGACTCTGTCATGTAAAATAGTTTTCACTAGCTTCTTTCAAATTCTTTCCAAATTCTTCATATTATACGAGTCACTGCAAGTATCATGAGCCACATGACTCACTTAAAACTCTCCAAAAGTAAAGTGATATATTGACATGGTGAAATACTAAAAGATGCGGTAGGATTCTTTTGAATAGTCCCATAAAGTGATATCTTGGCCTTTAAAGAGTAATGTAAACATTATAATCTGCAGGGCTATCTCATGTACTATGTGAAGTGATATATTCCCTGTTTGAATCTAACATTTGTTGCTTGTCATCCTTCCCCTTCCCCCATCTGTCCCGACATTTCCAGTCTGAATAGAACGAATAGAGACTTAGCCTTTCCCTCCAACAAATTTAAAACAGGTAGAGAGGAATGTGAGACTAAGAACAAAGATACAGAAAGTTTTTTTAATGAAACGTCTTCTAAGGCTTTAGCAGATTTATATAATGGGGATGACTGAGCCCCGCCCCTAACCTGTTGGCCGAGCCATCCTGACACTCAGCAGTATGACAACAGCAGCAACTAAGCAGAGAGCAGTAAGATGTCTTAAACTCCTTCTTAGAGCCAGGCAAGCACTTAAGGTAATCCAGCTCTGTTCTCTGCCAGCAAAGGCCACACCTGGAGGAACATTTCTAAAAAATCTGAATTTTTAATAACATGTGAGGTTGTGCTAGAAAAGATGTAAACACGGTGTGAAATTGTTGTTGACATTACTTCTGGA
The DNA here is from genome assembly GCA_031216445.1 of Lateolabrax maculatus. NCBI lineage: Eukaryota > Metazoa > Chordata > Actinopteri > Acropomatiformes > Lateolabracidae > Lateolabrax > Lateolabrax maculatus. Next base: position 8,819,792 of record CM062203.1, read on the forward strand.
AAAAAAAAAATCTTAAAAATCTGTTGATTTGTATTCTGCCAAATCAGAAATGTATCCTAAACCTGTGGATCCAAATCTTTTTGGTTTATGATCCAAATATAAAATGAATTCAAGATACGGAGACTGTTTCATTTGAATAGTTTTTAGAAGCAAGATGAGAAAAAAACTATCCAATACAAAATAATTATGAAGCAAAGATTAGAGGGAAATCTTAAAAGACAAACATCAATTCTGTAGTAGAATACATGTATTTTATTATTTTCTCATCGTTTGATGATTTATCCTCCGACCCGTTGGCGGCTCACAGCCTCCAGTTTGGGAACTCTGTTTTAAACCAAGTTTTGAGTTAAGTTGATCCATCTTTTTTAATTTCATAATGTATTATAGCAAATGGAGTGAAAAAATACCACATTAGGAAGAAAGGATTAACCATTTATCATAAGCTTTTCAAGCCAGAGTGCATCTAAGCAACACATTTTGTGGATTTGTGTTTACTTCTTTATATTAACATGCATTCGTTGGCTCAGGGTTTTTACTCGTGCTAAACTGTTGTAAGCACACAGAAATCAATCACACTACACTGAATGTGGGCATCAGGTCCCACGTCTTGATGTGTCACTGCTTTTAGCCATGCGTGGCTTTCTGATCCCGTAAGTTTCTTTCTGGCTTGTTGCTGAGGTGGGCACACGTAGCATGCAGCAGCACAGCTTGTGGTAATCTGTGAGGCTCTACGCTGACAGCCTATTGAGTGTTGAGGGCTGACAGTAAGCCTATTTCATGTAGGAAACGATAGGGTCCTCTGCAGTCAGCGCCATCACACAATGCACAGCTCTGAGACTCTATAGTATCAGCTGCAACAGGACTTAACAGAGGTTGGGCAGACACATGAAGAGAAAAACCAACAATGACTATAGTGATGAAGCTGCGAACAGACTGGGATAAAAACTGACTGAGGAGGGCTAGGAGAGTTAGTGGAAAGACAAGAAGAAATTAAAAAGGAACAGGTGGAGGAGAGGAGTGAGAATGTCCTCTCTGCTCCTCTCCGTCATTGAGAGGACAGTAAAACCTGGCCTGTAATGAGATAACTGCACCTGTCTGTCCTCCCCCGCTCCTCTGCTCCTTCAGACAGCTCAGCCGGGACAGATGATGCGAGGGGAAAAAGCTATTCTAAGCAGCTGTCGTGTATTTAAAATCACCTTATCTTTGGTATGCAAAAAAAAAAAAAAAAAAAAAACATTTTCCAGAAATTGTTCACTTCACTTGCTTGGTGATGAAATCAAACTGTTGCCTCGTTTCACTTCAGAAAACTAACCCGAGGTGAAGTCCTGTAATGGGATCGATACAGCGAGCTGTTTGACAATGACTGTCCTGATAAACTGCAGCCCGGCTGAAAACTCACATAGACCGTCACTGAGTAGTGAACACCTTAGCTGCAAATTACAGGTTGTAATAGTCACCCTCACAGCTGCTAGTGGCTAGAAATGTGAATGAATCATCAGCATTATTTGTAAAAGTATACAGTGACTGAACATACAGTAGTATACATATGTAATACTATTTCCCCCCACCCTCCACTGTTGCTATGGGATCAAAAACATGCCGCAAGTGATGCTGCGTGCGATGGTCACTTACATAGGTGGACTGCACTCTCCCCCAGTGTCCCAGCCCACAGCAATACATCAAGACATGCAGTTGGGGGGAGAGGAGGGGACAGGCCGATAGAGCCTCCGGGGTGGGTTCGTCTCAGGCCAGGCTCACACACAGGATCCTCATGGCACAGGTGATCCACCTGATCGCCAGCTCTTCAGGGAGTTGGGGATCCCGCAAGAGGTGAAAGAATCCAGTCTCTTATGTCCGCAGGTTCTCGCAGGAAAGGGATCAGCTGGGGGTTCAGTGGCCGGTCCTTCTCGTAAGTTATGTCCTCAGATGAGTCCAGGTGATCCGGACGTCAAACGCCACACAGCATCTTCAAAGTCCTGCGCTCTGTGGGGTCGGGGGGGTGGGGGGTGGGGGAATCCAATCAATCTTGAATCCAAAGACTGTCCCGTGCACCAGTGTGACGTGCTGAGGAGTGTGTGAGTGTGAGGTTCGTATGTTTTCTTGTGTTAACGTGTGTGTGTGTGTGTGCTCACCTCATCTCAGAAGGACAGGTGGTTCTTCTGCCCTCCTCTGTTTAGTTACACCTCACCCCACTCTCTGTCCCAACTCACCTTGTTGAAAAAAAAAACCTCCCTTCCAGCCTCCCCCGGCTTAACCCCGAATAGTCTTGCTACGAAAACTAAATATCATTTTCTTCTGTGCGTGTGCTCTCCCGCCTGTCAGATTTATCCAGTCAGAGCTCTCGCATCACTCCACATCCGTCTTGCCTGTATCTCTGCCTATCCCTCCCTTGTAAGCCCACCCTGGGAGTCCAGATACAGAGATTTTCTGCTTCTGTGCAATTCCTCTTTTCTGCCTCCTCAAAAAAATCCCAGCTCTATAGCTCCTCCTCCAGTATCTCTCCCTCTCACTCCACCACGTTGCTTCCCTCTCTCAAGGGTCCTCTCTCATCAGGAGCATTCCTTCTTACCTGAGTCACTCTTTGCACTCCTGTTGTGACTGTGTATGCACGTGTGTGTGTGTGTGTGTGTGTGTGTGTGTGTGTGTGGAGGCTGCAGCTGAAGCTCACCGCTCTCCCTCACCCTCTGTTGCCATGCTGGAGCAGGTAACATTCGGCTAGCGCAGGAGACACACAGCCTGAATTCAAATGCGCCTCCAGCCTGTCAGATTTTACAAAGCCTCCACCCATCCTTAACAGCAAACCCCCCCCCCCCCCCCCCCTCCTTTGTCATCTCTCTATCTGTCCTCTCTTTCTCCCCCTCTATCTCATTCTCCTCATCTCTGTCAACAATGTCTGCTCACTCTCTCTCCACTGTTGCTCCCTTTTGTGTCATCTCTCCTCTCTGCCGCCGCGCTCTCTCTTGTTTTCCGTGTTACCTTGAGCTCGGGATGAGGAGGCACTGGGGATAATTCTGCTTCTGTTCAACGCTGCAAAAAAAAAAAAAAAATCCCCTCTTTTCAAGCCGTATCTTACTATAATTTAGTCCAAAAACATTTTGACACAAGTGAAGAAAATCTGTCAGTGCAGTGAGAATATTTCAGTCTGTTTCCAAAGGAATTCAGTTTGTTTCTAAAAGTACAGATGAGAGTCTCTCATCTTTTTTTTAGACTAAATTGAATCTTTCTAGACAAAGAGTCACCAGCCTCTCTAGTGGCTTTTTGAGGTTGTACCTATGCACAGTGATGCATTGACCAAAATGCTCACATGCTCACAATAACAATGTTAACATGTCAATGTTCAGCAAGTCTCAACATCGTCTTAGTTCATTAGCAATAAACACAAAGTACATCTGAGGCTGATGTGAATGTAATTAGTTTTGCAAGTATTTGATTGTGAGACAAATTATTTGACAATAACATTTTGACCCGATGATTGCACTAGAGAAAAACATAAAGGATCAACAAGTTTATTACAATTCATCCTGAGGGGACAGTTGGTATCTGTACCAAATTTTAGGGCTATCCGTAAATATCCGTTCAATAGTTTTTGAGACGTTTCACCTGCTGCTCAAAAATAAAATAAGTTGATTTTCACTGGAAATGTGTAGAAGTAATCGTACTGCACTGGAAGATTTTTCACCTGATTTAAGAAAATTACACTTCAAGGACTCAATTTCAGAAAAAGAAAATCAAAGAAAAATGAAAGAGAGACTTTTGCCTGCTGAATATGAAGTTACAACTGCATGAATTAATGCAAAGCTCCTCTGAGCATGCATGAAAAGTTAATTTGATGACAAAAAAAGAGGAAAGAAATGAAAGCCTCTGCCTCAGAGAACTCTTTATAGTGGAACGTGGATCTTACAGACTCAGATAAAGAGGAATGGATGCAGGCTGTTACTGTTTTCTTTGATCATTTGGAGCATTCATTCTGTGTCACCGGAGTAAAAAATTTGCTCTCCCATCTGCCAACATGACGCACTGTAAAATGGCCACAATAACTCAAGCAGCACAAATGCTTTCTTGCAGATTATAGTATGAATCATTAAGGAGGAGGATGATCATGGCTATGGGGAAATTAAAGGAAGTTAATTTTAGTTTTCATACCAGTAAATGAAAGCAGGCCAGCTCTGGTCCCTCCCTGTGAATTACAGCTGCTTGTCTAGTGTCCCGTCACTGGCTGTGTCTGTCATTAATAATGCCTTGAACAAATCTTCCCTCTCAGTGTGGCAACGCATTTAAAGCTGATATAAATTTCCGTTTGAGATTCACCCAATTTATCACCACGGTCGCAGCAGGATGTTTGGTGCTATTTTTCAAATTCCCTCATTTTTTCCTGTTTATTTGGAGAGACAGGAGCCACCTATTTGGCAGTTCCCTTAAACACTTTGTGTCGCAGCCCTGGCTCATCCATCAGACGGACAAAGACCAAGTGCTCCGTGGGGTATAATTCTGTCAGACTTGTGCTGGTGGAGGACTACCGATTATACACCAGCGTCTCTCTCCGTCTCACACACACACACACACACACACGCGCGCACTCACACACACATACACACACATACACACACATACACACAGATACACCAAGGTTACAATCCAGTGAGTTATATGGCCATGGAAACACATAAACCACCATGGTGCCTGCACCACAGGCAAAAGACGAGGGCGAGATGCTAATTGTCAACATCCAAGGACAAAGCAAGGAATTACAAGTGGCAAGACACAAAGCAAATCTATTTATCTGCCTGTTCTGAGACAGAGGAGAACATATGCTGAGGAAGAAAACTGCAACTGTCTTCAGTAAAGTCTACACAGATTGGTGGCAGCTGAGAGGATCAACTGGTATGACGACTGCAGATGCTTCCGTGCAGGTGGTATTTTCATGGCATGGTTTGGGGAAGTTATTCAGATACGAGTGATCATCTTTTTCCTATGAAATCAGGTATTTATCCAGAGGGAAGTGGTCTCTTCCTGTATGACACATCCCTATCCTCGGGGCACGAGCACAGATTCTGTGCCGACTTCAGGATTTTTGTCTCAGATCTGAGCAATTTGCAAATCGTGGCGAATCGTGCACAGGCCCTTATTTCATGCATAACGGTTTGTTCATTCAGAGGCAGCTGATAAAAGCCTTCATTTAGTGTATCATTACAGAGTGACGGGAACATTTGTTCAAAACTAGACTGGAGCATTTTCTTATGTTTGCCTTAACATTTGTCAGTTGTTTTTATTTGTGATGATTTGTCTTACTGAACTCATTGTTCCATATAGTACGTCACCTTAAACTGATGTAGTGAAATAAAATGGCAATTCCAATTACAGGCCAGTGAGTTTCTTATACATTATTTAAAATATAGATATGTTTTAATTTGTTTCATATATGTTAAAGGAGGCAATAGCTGTTTTTGACAGTTAACTTGGTTTGAAGTAATTATAATAATATGAATAATAATAAATTGTTAATTTATGTAGCCCTATAATCTATATTGCACCATAGATTAAAGCGCTAAACCCCAGGTATCCACTGAGTGATTTTGTCAAAATGTTTACACCAGTGTTAATACAAAGGATATTTATTTAACATAGTAAAGGTTGTTTGAAATGGTTTAGAATCTTTTTTTATACAACAAATTAGTTTTTGTCATCACTCTTTGTAGTTTGTTAACAAACATGGTACAGATAAAAAAAATGGAAAATGTAGCAGTTAAACATAAAATTAAGTATCAATAAATACATTTGTATTCAAATGTGACACAGAAATATGAACACAGGTGGCTTACTGTACACACCTTTTTTGTTTTAAATCCAGATTCATTTTTACACTTTGATTTGGAAGAACGGCCTTTTTTGACATTTGCTGCCATTACAATTCAAAACATGTTGGTCTCCATCGTCAGCATCATGTTCGTCTGCTGCTGCTCCCTACACATAAATAAACCAACTGTTCAACCATCCACAATCAACGCGGATCTTTCATTAACAACAGAATGTGCCACTCCTCCTCAAAACATGCTCTGCCTTTTGAAAACCCTCAGCCTGGTTAGGAATGTAAAGTAGATAAATGTCAGGCTCACCAGCGCATTTTTCAGTGGGTAAAACACAGGAGTCACATAACCAAACACAACAATCAGAGCAACTCGAATGATAAAGAAAGGAAGGTCCTGCAGAGCGACCCCAGCAGAGGACAGTAAAGGATTGTTAGGAGTGATGACCATGCGGAAAGTAGACAAGAAGGCGAGGATGTAGACGGGGAACACCCAGGCTGAGTAGAAGACTGATGGTTCCCCTGCCACTCTCACCATCTCCACAGTGTCTAGCCAGAACAGGAAACTATCCACAAACACCTCTGACCTCCCGTCTCTCCCCCACAGGAAGCCCAGAGCACCAGAGTAGGATCGGGGCCGTGAGGATGAGGAGTACAGGTAAGCGGTGCTGGTTGCTCGTGAGCTGGGCGGCGAGCGGACGGGGGAGCCGGCGAGGTCCTGCCACCTGCCTGAGGCGCTGCCGTTCCTGGCCTCTGGATGGCCTGGGGTCAAACCGTTCTGGCCCTCATCAGTGTGCAGCTGGCCTGTTACGGTGGTCACCTGTTCCAGGTGGGTGAGGATGGGGCCGGGCATGTCAAGGTCGGGGTCCAGGCTGTCTGCTGCTAATGACAGGAGCACACACAAGACCAGCTGTTACATTACATACTGTATATGATTATAGGGTTATGGTTATCCAAAAGTCCAACCAGTGTCAAGATCATGGTTGTCTTTTTTTCCATATCAATTGATTCTGAATGATACATTATACCAAGACGTGTTTCATTAATTTAGTTTATATACTGTAAATAGGGTGGAGAAAATAACAGGAACATCTGTAAGTATAACACAATATAATTCAACAGCACCACAAACTACATCCTCCAAAATGACCTTGAAGTTGAATCAAACAATAAATTGAATCAACAGTTTGAACCTCTATAAAAAGTAGGATTTATATTAGTTGCAGTTTATTAGGTACACCTAACTAAAATGAATGCAATCTGAGCGTACAGCTGTGAGTCATCAGCCTAGCAGTGGAAATTTATTTAGGGATTTTCAGAGTGGTTGTTTTGAAAGGGTGCTGTTGGGTTGAATTGGTGTAGGCACATACAAAAATATATCCTGGTTATCAGATTAGCCTGCTAGTGGCCTGCAGGGAAAAAAGTGAGAGTTGATCCAAGAGAACAAACAATACAAGACATAAACACTTAAAATGCAGCACATATGCACTCATTTTTAATAATTCCAACAACTTTAAGACTTACATTGTCCGACGAGCCTGCAGGGGCGAATCCTCTCTATGACGTCCACACAGATGAGGGAGAAAAGCACCAAGGAAACGGGCAACTCAGCGAAATGGTCGAGCCTGTGTCCTCTGTCCACCTGCACCTACAGTACAACCGATTACAGCAAAAAAAAACATAATGGGAATTCAATAGTGGAAAATAACTGATCTGCCACTTAGAAATCATGAGGGATGAAGCAGGAAGATACTAAATCGAAACTCTTCATTATGGCACTTGGCTGGACTGAGAAACAGGAGCTCCTGCATTCCAAATTTTATGAAGCCATACGATTTTATCGCCCTATTATTATAGACATTAAGATGCTGGTGAATGCCCTTAACACAAGATTAAGAAATATTAGATGTATGAAAATGTCTGACAAGTCTTTGTGGCCAGGTATTGTTATTTATCTTCTTGCTTGTGTAGGAAAAAAATAGTTAAGGAGTTAGTTTTTTTAGAGTGGTGGATGGTATTAAAGTTTGGGTTAATGGCCAACCTGTTATGTTCACTGTGGTTACTGAATACCCCAGACAGAGAGAACGGTCTTGTGATGGTGGACACATGTCCACTGCATTTTTCTCATAACTGCAACGGTGCCAAAGTCCCTCTCAGCACATGTTGAGAAAATATTTGGATGCAACTTCAAACTCTCAAGAGACTGAGCAGAATTGGTGACAAGCAATCTTTTCCTTTCTCTGTGGTGCAATGTGCCACGTCAGCCATCACTCAGTGAATAATTATAGTGCTCTAAACACATTCTCTTACACAAGGGTGTCATAAAACGGGTTTCTGCCACAAATGGACTTTTTACAACAAATATGCCTCTTCAAGGACCCCGTCCGAGCATGACAGAACAAAATGTCAACAGGTGCTTCTTGGTGACAAGAACGATCAGTCTCGATGAGATTACCTTGGAGCTGGCTATTAAAATAGCAAAGCACGGTAATGTACACAGGATGATATACGCCAGCGCTGTTGGTCTCCTGAAAAACAAAACAGGTTTATTAGTTGAAAAAGAGCTGATCCTATTCTCAATGTTTGTACTGCATTTTATCTTAGCATTGTCAGATTTACAATGGAGTACTGTACTTAGGAACAGTTATTAGATATTTGAGTATTTCCATTTTATGCTACTTAACACTTGCACTCCACTACATTTCAGAAGCAAATATTGCACTTTTTACTCATGATATTAATCTGATATCTTTAGTTTATAGTTACTTTGTAAATTAAAGGACGACCATGTAACTTTTGCACAGGTCACAAGTTACAATTATGGGATCCAAAAAAATGCAGTGAAACTGTAGAGAAGAGTCATAAAGTCAGTGAAATGACTCAGTAATGTCAGTTATAAAGTGATATCTAGCTAAAGTTTGATTATGTTCGATAACATTAGCCACCATAAGCTACTGGTCATACCAGACCAAGTAAAGCTGTAGCAGCGAAACCCCTGAGTGTGTTGAAGTGAGCAAGGCTGCATTTTATTACTTATGAATTAAACATTTAATTTCAAAGAGGACGGTTTTCATTTATTCATTCAAAAGTTAAATGGTGTCGCTTTAAGGTTATACATTCAAAACATACAAAATATGATGCTTTGTTAATGATTAAACTACCCAACAGTATAAAGGGAGTTATACTGTAACTCCAGGGGTCGTTTTGCATCATGGGCACTTTTACCGTATTTTTATTTTAGTATATTTTTATGATAATACTTCTGAATGCTGGACTTATTTGTAACGAGGTATTTTGACATTGTAGTATTGCTACTTTTACTTTTCCTTCCACTACTGTGTTATTATTCAAGTGTCTTCTCCTTGTCAAGTAAATTTTATTCATATCGCTCAAAATCTCAAATCTGCCTCAAAGGGTTTGTGTTCTAGTCATTTTGACTTTGTTCACTTGTCATTGTCATCGCTCATTTTTTTTTAGGTGAGATGCTTTATCTGGAACATGTAGATACTTTATCACTGTGACATTGACTAAACTACCTCCCAGCAGCTGTACTCACCATTGTTTGATCTCTGAGATGAACCTCCGCCGCTTTAGGATCAGATATTTCAGAGGAACCCACACCAGCAGGGTCACAGAGGTCACATAGGCGAGAGAGGTCGCCACCACCAGCCAGTAGGCCGTTAGATCCCGTCCTCTCACATCACGTATGAGGCTGGCAAACCGCTCCATAATCACAAAGATGGGTACAATAAGGGCTGCAAACTGCAGCACCTCATACAGGATGAGCTTGATCGTCTTCCCTGAGGGCATGGTCCCTGAACACCAGTTGCTGGTCTGAACTTGGAGCGAAAGACTTTGACAATCATCTCACACGAAACGAGCCAGTCGAGCCATTGGACTCTGCACACTGACATTGCTTACACTGCACTGGAGGCTGTATTCTTTTATTGCTGAGGTAATGAGGTGGTCACACTCACCTTTTTATGGGCTCACAAAGAAGAGCACTCCTATCCCATAATTTCAAGGAGAAAATTACACTGAGCATACTGCTGCACCCGTTTGAGACCCCTGTCTGTTTTAATAGGTGCTCTTTAAAATGAACAAAATAAGAAAGACAATGAAATACTTTCTGGAGATTTGCAACACAATTTAAAATGTAATATGAAATTCTTGATAATTCCCTACCACATTGAAAATCACAGTGACATGTTTTATGACTGCAAAACAAAACCGTCTTCTGCTTTCTTGTTTTGGGCACACTGCTCCTCTCCTTCCATATAGTCTTGTCAGGTCACGTATACTGTACGCTCATCTCCATCTAGTGGCAAAGCAGAGGACAACTTTTAAAGCTCATGAAAACTTGGTTTCAAGTCTTAAACATTTCTTTGAAACATAAAATGTCATGAAATAAGCATTAATTAGAGTTAGTTTGGTAAATCCTGCTTTCATGAATTTACCAGTTTATTAGGTACACCCAGCTAAAACGAACGCAGTCTAATACAAGAGTCCTGCTGTGAATCAATTAGTTTTCGTTAGGTGTACCTAATAAACTGGTAACTGAGTATATATTAAGAATTTAACAGTCAAAAACTGTTAATCTGCTTAATCAGGGCTGTGTGGGTGTGGTTTGATCAGATTTCATTGACAGCTGACTGGCAGCATCATGTTTTGATTCCAATGTTGCTAAACTCTCACTGTTGCACGGAAATATGTGACAACACCTTTTGCACATTGAGCATTGCCTACTTCAAACCAGTGAGAAAAGCGGAGAAAAAAAGAGAAATCTCTCATGTGACATAACCAAAGCTGTCCTAACTTCAAAAGAAAACAGTTAATGTAGGAGCCTCGCATTCATGGTGAAAGCTGATTGAGAAAATCAGCCTTTAAAATCTTCTGAAAATGCCTCTAATTAGTTTAACTCTTTCCAAAATTAAAACATAAGTGAATAACAACATTAATGTAATCTACAAAGTGCTCTGAAAACAAGAAAAACAAGAAAACAAGGCCATTCATATAATTCTGTACATTTGGCCTGGTTTTATTGTGAATACCAATTAATAAGTATGGTTAAAAGAATACATACAAACAGCAGGGTACAAGTTTAGACAGAAACTTTACAATAATGATGTTGGTTTAAAACTTAAAAACAGGCAGCATCTCAATCCTGTGCAATAAAGTTACATCGTGGCTGCAGTCCAACACTGTGGTGCAACAGGATGTTACATTTGGATGATGTGTGATTGATGATTAACTGACTCCTGGTCCTGTGGTCCCAGAATAGCTGCTACTTCTCATATTTGATATTTTCAGCCCAGTTTGATCCAACAGATTAACACTATTTCACACTATCATTTAGTTGAAGGCAGCAAAACAAAGTCTTTGAATCAATTATATTAATGTTAAAATCAAGGTCTGGAAAATAAAATGGCCTCTTGTTTTCAAATTCCCAGGTACCAATATTAAGTTAAGGGTTGTTTTATATTCTTAAGGTGGCACGAGGATGTCAAGGAGGATCACATTTCAATCATAGTATCTTAAGAGAAATTTAAATGACACAGATTTACAGTCAGATCAACACACAAATTTGCCCTGCAACTGGAAAATATTCCTTCATGTAACATCATTCAATATTATACAACAGATAAATAATTTCCTGTTTCATCAGCTTTTTTCAGTCCAATCAATATTTGTAAACATCAACTCTTTCCCAAAGACTTTTAACATGAAGCAGTATGGAAAGTATGAGAAGTAGACTTTGTACAATATTTTATCTAAATGCACTGTAACGAAGAGCTTTGAGAAAGACGCGTTTACAAATACTGACTGTTCTTTCCAGAATCTTAGAACCCTATTTCAGCTCTGCTTCAGGTAGAATTTGTTTTAGTGTTAGACAGCTTTGAGAAAGGACAGATTTGAAATGCATGGGGAGGTTCAGTTTTTCACATTACCATATGACCCTACAGTACAATAAGCATGTATTAAACACAGAGAGAAATGTCCATGTTCTCATGTGAGCGATTTAAATATACAACTAAGTTAGGCAGAATATCACATATTCTGCTTTTCTCTGAATACATACATCCTGCACTGCTTCTCCATTTAAAATAGCATAACAATAATCAAAACATAAATTAAAATGCACTACAAAAAAAAACATAGTATTCATTTTTTAACACTGACTAAAGAGATGCTTTAAAGACACTGGGGCAGTTCAGAGAGTTCACCCCTTAGTAGCCAACCTGTGGTACGAGTGTGTTAGTACAGCCCCTGAATGGAGACAGAGCAAACCCTACATCCATCAAAAAGGATTTAGAGCTGCTCATTTAGAAAAGGAGAACTCTGCAGTATGAAGTAAGGAGTCAGTCATGTTAAGAATAATAAAAAAAAAGATTTTGTTTTTCTGGCATGTGAGTGTTTTTCACTTTGTTCTCTTTGGCTTTCACACCTTTAATTCAGCAGGGACATTAGGGCTGCAGAGTTCCCCTTTGAGGCTGAGAGAAACACCCGGAGCTGTGCTAACATACGGCCCACCCATGAGGTCATCATGTGGCTTCACTACTAGTTCAGTACAGTATATACAAGAGTCATGTGCATGCTTAAATTCCTCTGGTTTCTCTTCCCTCCCAAAAAACAAAGTGGCTTCAGTTTTCAGTACTTCTAAAAGTTGACGACATACACAGAATGTAGTAGCCTAACGGTTTCAGCATCGCTAAGTCCTTTTTCTAATCAAAAAAAGAAAGATAAATGTAAGTACACCCTCATTTTTTGTGACATGAATAGCACTGCAGTTGTTTTAAGTGGGTGAGAAGGCTGTGGCATATTGTGGATTTCTCTCCATGTTAGTGTATGAGTGAAGGTAATTATCAGCTGAGGATGTGTGAACCAACTGGTGAAACTGTGTTTGTGTGTGTTCACTGCTGTACACCTTCCTGTAGTGTGTTCGAGTATCGTGCGTGCGGCTCCAGTGTGCACTTTTAGGGTTGTGTGAAGGAATGCCTGTGTATATTTCACACTTGATCAAATAGTAATTGCATATATATTTTGTGGTTAGGTAGAGGTGGCTATAGTTACACTTGTTTTCTAAAAGCAATTTTGGTAACATTTCATTTGACAGGTCTATTCGTTTTTAATCATTTCCTAGGGGGTTCCCTGCCAAGAACTTCGAAATTCGATACTAATTATAGGTAAAATACTGTAGATAAACAGTTCAATTCACTTCCAATTAATTAATTCAAATGAATGAATAAACTGAACATCCAAAAATATATACAGTATGAAGAATAAAGTTTCCAATAATAAATGAATAATGAATAAATATTTACTTTAGTTAAATGGAGCCTTTCTTTTGAGAAAATTCTTGTTCAGAAATTCCTCTGAAGCCTGACACAAAGAACATTTCCCCTATAATTGGTACCAAATGATGTAGTTCTTTCCAGAAAACTTCCTAGGTAATAATTACAAAATGATAGAACCATAAAATAAAGCATTGCCACATTTTTTCAATAGTCCTATCATAAAAAGGAAGCAATACATGTCAGGTCTCGTATATAAAAACGGACAATGCATATATTGCTATTAGATCTTGATCAGGCCTGAATGACCAAAACTTAAATAACATAACTAAAATTAAAAGTGCAACTGAAAGCTCCTCCATGTCTTCACATCTGAATCATGTAAAGATTTGGAGAAGAAGAGTGAAAATGCAGGAACATAATTATTTAAATACAGTCCTAAAACAAAGTGTCCATTTTCAGACCATGTGATGCTTGGTGTGAACTCTAAACCTGGAGTGAGAAGTGTAACTGTACCTGTATATTTATCTGACAGATAAAACAATACAACACCAGTCAAATGTTGAGATTAGTCTACTCTATTTGAATTTTTCCATCTATCTTGTGTTCCATCATAAAACTAATTATAAAACAAATGGTCTACGACCGCTATTTGATCAGGTCTGGTGTATGTGTATGTGTGAGGATTACAGTGGGGAGCCCTATAGCAAGGCTTTCTCTGAGTAGGGGGCATGTGAGGCTTCTGAGGAAGGTGCTATGCTCGGACCAGAGGGGGCGCTGTAGTTTGGCGTCTGCGTCATGCCTGCAGGAGTCGTGCATGGGGCCGGGCCGGGGATGCAGGCTGGGTTCTGGTAGGACTGAATGTCTGCTGGGGCCATGCTGCCTGGGGCTGCAGTGTAGACTGGCTGCTGGCCCATGTACATATGAACGTCACTATGGAAAAGAGTGAAGCAACGTTCATTACAACACTACAGCAAGGTGGAAACATTAAATAACTTGTGGAAGGTAGAATGCATGCTACCGTAAACCTTATAACATAAACCAGTATCCAAGGTATGTCTAAAACAAAAGCTCTGACCAGCACATGTTAATTTCAGCCTAATTTTAATTTCTACAGCACTGCCGTTCTGGATTTCTCTTTTTAATAAAAATACTGTTTTCATTCACAAAGTTATTGCTACTGTGCTTGTTTTGTCAATAAAAATCACCACTTCCTGCAAATGTTTGTTATTAAAAACCAACCACGAATGGGAGGAATTATCCCATTAGAGCAGCTGACAGCCTTTTCATGTTAAAAATCAGCAGGAAGCGTCATTTATAGGTACCGTATCTCGTTATTAGTGAATGAACAGAATTCCTGTTAAAGAAGTGAAACTTAGATCAGCAGAGGGGTGAGTATGACACTGCTTGGTGTAGTGAAAAATCAGTGCTGTAAATTTAGATTATACTGAATTATTTTTTTAAATAATTAGAATTTTGCTTTTTAAAAATGTATTTTAGCATTATATGTTGTCGTTTTAAATTGTTTACACTTTCTTTTGTTGTTTACTTGTTAAATAGTACACAGGGAAGAGCGAAAGCGAATAATGGAACTCTGGAGAAGAGGGGATGAAATGCAGTAAAGTTTGATAATTTGCCAACTTGTAATGTGCTTTAGTGCCACTGGGGTATGTGAAACTAACCTGGGAGCTGGCTGACCAGGCATGGGGGTTCCAGCTGGAAGCTGCTCCATAGGAACAGTGTAACCCTGTACCGCAGGACCACTCATGGCGTACGAACCTGATGCAGGCTGACCAGGGTAAACCTGTGGTCACAAACACACACAGGGCACATACAGTGTTAATGACTGAGATAGTCTTATAGCAGGGTGCTACATTTCTCAAACAAACAAAAAACACAACCTCAAACTACATTTGGGAGCTGCTCCTTGTCAAAATTATGTCAGATTAGGTCGTGTATGAAAGGCTAGAGGGCATTTAATTTGAAACGACGGACACAGGAAGTGGCACCACTCGATCACGGACAGACATTAGTGTTCACACGTCTGGACCCTGATGGGACAAACTGACTGTACCTGTTGTGCTGCGTTGGCAGGCTGCTGCATGTAGTACTGTTGGCTCTGCAGCTTGGCATACATGGCGTAAACTGGATCCTCATTCATTAGCTTGGCATACAAAGACAGAGCTTCCATCACCTTCACATTCAGGTCTGACAGCTCTGAGTGCTTCCTGATTAAACAAACACAAACAAAGATAGTTAGATTTGCTTAACTATTTATGAAACACTTGAATTAGTCAGTGTGACAAGTTTGATAGCTGCATCTTTAAATTCTTCTCTTTTCTTGAGCTTAAAACTTTCTATAGTTTTCTGTGGGTAAGACATGTAACTTTAGCACACAGTACCTGTCTATGTCGTCCAACTTCTGGTCAATGAGGGGTCCCATTTGATTGCAGGCACCTGACGAAAAATACAACAAATAGTTGTTGATTTCATCTGTAGTCAAAAATAATACACCTTACAAAAAAAAAAAAATCATGCCAGACTACCTTCTGTATACTGACATTCTGACTTTTGTCTCACTCACATTCACTTAATTTGTTTCAACGCTCACTTCAGTTTACCTTCCAGCTGTAGTAACTCCACGCTGTCTGACTGGTTATCTGTGGGATCTGCACTCTGGATCATCTGCAGTAGCTGGTCCATTTTGTCCTGAAAGATTTCAGTAAAGTTTCTGTGATGACATATTCTGGGTGCATGAGATGAGAAAATTAATCCAGTTTGGAAAGAAACAAGTTCACTAATTTATTTTTCTAAAATAGACCAACATAGACTAGTTTTCTATGATTAAATACTTTTCATTTCGTCAGCAGCTGACAATTTTTAAATGGCAGATCTTTATTATTATTTTTGGACAAAATTCTTATTAAATAAATTAAATCTAATTTATTGATGCAACAGTGAGATCTCAATGAGGCTGAAAAAACGTACCAAGCCAGTGTTTGCACAAGGGAACTTACCTCGTCTATATATACAGGCTCTTGTTCGGGCTCTATGGTCTCCACCTGGATGTCCTCACTGAACTGTACCGTCTTCTTCTCTGTCTTCACTGTCGATTTCCAAGTAACAGCGGGTGCGGCAGCAGCAGAACAATGTAACAGTAGCGATCAATTACACATACATAAGAGGTCAAAATGCACTGACTTGACATTCAGTAATGGTCAGATATTAGAGCAAAAGATTGGTCAGGATATCAGATGAAAATAAGTTACAATCTAAAACAAGCTACTGACAAGTTGCCTCAAAAGTCATGCTCATGTTTGTTTAGTTACATTTTGTGAAATCTGCTGTAACAAAAAGAGGCAACACACAACAGAAGATAAATAGTTTTGTGGACACAGAATTGAAAAGAGCATGTGTCATACTACCAGACAATGCCAACAACAGAAAAGTAGAAAATTAATGAATTATTAACAGCTAAGCAATTACAGAAGAAGCTGATGCATCAGTATCAAAGATGGAAAAAGTGGTATAAAGCGCCCTCTAATAATGTGTCCAAAATCCAACCAGAGCAATTCTTGTATGGCTTCCCAGAAGTACAGACTGTGCTGTTTTTACTACATGTGATAACCCACTTATCATTTTATGTCTATGCCACTAATGTCCTGATTGTATTGTGTTCTTTGTATTGTTTCACCAGCCGTGTGAAATTGATAAACTATTTCCCACTCTAGGATCAATAAAGCAACATCGGTAATGGACTAAATGGGTTATCAAAGAACTAGAGAGGACATAAGCAGATAAAGGGTGTGTTTTGTGTGTGCGTGTACTCACTCATCTCAGGCTCTGCAGTGAGGTCAGCTGTGACAAAGTTAGACGGGAACAACCCCACTCCCTGGTATGTTTCCCCTTTCCACCAGTTGGGGTCACTGAAATAAAAAAAGAAAACCCTCAGAAATTATCAAAAACTTCAATTCAGATTTCAATTGTTGTCTCCTCGGTGCTCCATTAAGATCTCATATTGAAAGATTAGATTAGAGATTAGATATACAGTTTATTTTACTACTTCATTTGCACAGTTTCAAGATTCTTTAAAAAAAATCTATATATTTGTATTAATTCCTGGAAAGGATTTTGAGAGATACAATTTATCACAGAATCCAGAGGCTGTTCATCAGACTGGTTGAGATGTGATAAAGTGAGGGGTATTTCTTTTGAGCTGGTAGATTCAGTGCGCTGCTCAAGGGCAGAGGCTTAACAAGGAATGGTCATCCAACTCAGAATACCACCTAGTTGCCCTCAATCCTTATTTGACAAATCCTTGTATGGCGCTTTTACTCGCTCATTATTTGTGTATGTAAAAATTCACCTATCGTCCAGGATTGTGATGATTTCTCCCGACTTGAAGGTGAGCTCATTGTCCTCAGCAGCCTCAAAGTCGTAGATGGCGCGGACTTTCCTGCCATCGGACTTGTGTGAGGAGAGCAGGCTGGAGGTGCTCGGGTAAAGGCCCGACAGAGAAGTCTGCGGCTGCTGACGCTGCTCCTTCAGTGACAGCTCAATAGCTGCACACAAAAGAAACAGTTATGTGAAATTATGTGTTCATCCTTGAAAGCCCTTCAATGTTGCTGAACATCAGCAATGCATAAATCCAGTGAAAACAGTGATTTATGCTATGTAAACAGAGAATTAAAAGGCGTTAGCGTGCATGTTTTTAAAGATAATGCCTCTTCCAATACATTTCTACATGACGCCTGAGGATTGTAAAAAGCCTTCTTACCTTTGGCCAAGTCTTCTTCTTCTTTTTTGTTTGTTGAGGTGGAGGGATCCTTTGCCACTAAAGCAGGGCTTGCTTTTGCTTGTTCTGCAGCCTGTGAGAAAATGATAACCGCATGCTAAGATCAATCAACAACTGAAGAATAAAAGGATGAGTCTGGACCTCAATGTTTAAGCAAAACAACCTTAAATTTCCCAATTTTGCCATTGTTTGGCATTTGGCATGAAACATGGGAAGCAAGAGAGGGGCATGAGTTTATTCCATCCCTACACATCTACCTGGGACCCTACAGCTGGGAAAGTGACACCCTGCTCACGTAGATTCTTGATCATAGCTGAGATCAGACTGAGTTGGGGATCGTTGCGGAAGTCCTCTGCCCACTCCACCATCAGGGCTTTCAGCTTCTCACACACTTTGGGGTGGCCCTGGGGACAATCAAAATAAAAAGGCACATCATGAGAACAAGTAACTTGATGAAGAATGACCTCATTTCAAATAATCAGAAATAATGAATGGTCCTTATGTGGAGTTGTATGAGTAAAAATGTCATTATATACCTTGTTTAAGACGTTACTGACTTCACTGGCAAACTCTCTGGAGCAAACCTCCAAGTGGAATATCTTCCCACAGTTTGAGACACAAGCACCAAGGAGCTGTGAGGACATTGGTACAAACAATTCATCGGACTCATCCATAGCAACATCAGAGAATAAAGCTGGTTAATCCTCTAGCTCACATCTCAGTGAAAGGATAATTAAGGGTAGATGACAAGAAGACTACATGATGCCTCCATGAACCGAACAATCACACTTATACCGAACATGGTTGTTTGTTTACAATCTGCTTACAGTCAGTGCCTGCATGGCCACATGAGGATCCTTGTGATTCACTCTTCGCATTATAGAGCGGAGACATTCTTTAGGCCTGCAACAAAATAGTAGAAATCAAAAGTTTGTGGAGATTAACTGCTTGGCAAGGACCGAAGAACAATCCAGCTATGTTGAGTAAAATATGTCTTATGAACATTAAACTATGAAGATTTATCTTAAATTTCTCCTTGTACACTTGGTGTCCCTGGGTTCTATTGCAATGCCTGATAAATGTATAGTGTGTCAGGTTTAGTATGGAGACAGTTAACTAACCCAGTGCGTGACTGCCCTATCTTATCACATATGTCCAGAATGAGGCCCCAGTCCTCAGCTGTGTTCATCTCACTGGTTGCTTTCTCTGCAGGGAAGAAGCACAACACCCAACGTAAGCAGAAAAGTTAAAGATTACAAAAGCACTTTTTTCATGACTTATTCTATTTCGAGACAGAGAGGAACGGTGAGGATCCTTCTACAATCAGAAATAATTAAGCTTCTTGAATCAACAATTGTATGCAAGCGGTTTGCGTGTGAGAGATCCTCTTCTTTGGTCTATTTTTGTTAATCACACAAATGAGCATCAACATTTGAGAGATACAGACACGAGTAACAGCCCTGCAGTAAATATGAATCTGGTGAAGCTCATAATGTTTGGTTTGTGTTGACTGTTGGAGGTATTCATTTAACTTTAAGCTTACTTAAGACTGTAGCTTGTGCTATTAAGAAAATATACAGATGAGCGTCTTTCATTCAGTGGTGGTGAGACTTCATCTCTTTGCCACATTCCTGTCTTTGGCATATGTCGCCGTGATATTTTGAGACTTCTTTTCCTGGCAAATTACATAATTTTATAGTGTTTGATGGACGAGCAGTTTGTGCAGTCAATATAGTATCTAGGCTCTGTGTACTTGACTTGACATCCCTTGTAAATTACCTAATTTTTCCATAAAAAGCAGTGAAAGTAAGACATCTGAAAAAGCTGACACATACCGCTATCCAACCATATAACCCATGTGATTAATTGCTTTTAATTATAATCGTGAAGTACATATATGCCAAAGACTGAAAAACTGCACTGGCAAAGAGAGGAAGTTGTCACAAGTAGGGGTGGGCGATATGATGATATATACCATTTAAAGACATACATTTGCCCAACCATTTATACTGTTGGAGCTATTTGTTCAATATCTCTTGGTGTATCAGATTGCGTACAATGTTTCAAATCAATGAGCAGGGCTTCTTTATAACGCACAACTTTTACATCAATATGATAAAGTAATTTGATTTTAAAGGTATTTAAATTTGCTGAATAAGCCAAAACAGAAACTTCTCTTAGGGGTTATTTACTCATCAACAGGTTCTTAAATGTTTTACAGAAAATGTACTATATTAACCTTCATATAGACATCAGATTACAAAAAAACAAAAATAGAGGATTTCCTTTATATCCTCAACCCATGGTTACAAGTAGATGATCACCAACACTGCCAAAGAGACGTCTAACAGCACATGTACACAAAAACAGGAGAAACAGCCTGAGAATGACCTGACAGCCCAAACATGCCCATCGTGAAGCTTTACCACGTTGCAATTTACTGCTGGTGTCGAGGGCTACGGTTGAATTTACTGCTGCACGATGCGGTGTTAGCGTTACTTAACCCGCATCCTGCACATCGCCCAGGCTAATGAAGCGGTTAACCACTCGACACACAACAAAGGGAGAAAAAGGGGAAACACAGCGTGACCGCATCCTCTTTTCACCCGCAGCGACCGTGAGACACCAGCGGCTCGTCGACGGGGATCCGGGAGGGAGGCGGACGGCCGGGGCTCGCCTGGCGACAACATCCACGTCCCTCCTCCACTAGCAACAACTTCACACACGCATCACACAATCCCCGAAGCCCTGTGGACGTTTTTGTCGGGGTTTTTTTTTTTTTATTTATTTGTTTAGTTGCTGGCTAAAAGTCTCCACACGGAGATGACCCGAGAGCCCCCCCCGGACCGTGCTCTGCTCTCCGGCTAACGGAGCGAATCACAACAAACACGGACCGAAAAAAAAAAAACACACACACGTTAGACTCCGTTTAACGCGGACAGCTGCGTGTCAGTCCGCGTAACCCGGCCGTGTACACACACACACACACACCAAATTACCCTTTTTAATGAAAGCTCGGCGGGGCGAAACGTTATGTGCACACAGACTTCAGCACACAAACAAAGCTGACTGGTCGAAGCTACTCCGGCTAGCCCCGCCAGCTCTGGTTACTCACCAACATCTTGGTCAAAAGGGTTGGTCGTGAAGAGAGGCATCGCTGGTGTGCGGACGACAACTGGTCTTTTTTTTTCAGCCTTCCTCCCCGCCACCCTTCGTGGTATTACGTCCCTCTTTTTCTCTTTATTTCACGCGACGGCAACGCATAGTAACGACAAAGTTGACGAATGTCAAACGTAGCTGGGCTGTTTCTATTCTACACAGTCACTGCCCGGAGCGAGGCATGCTGGGTAATGGAAGCAGGCAGTCCGCCGTCGCCAACTTCGATGTAACACCTCCCGGTGTGCGTGCGTGTGCGTGCGCTGTACCTGTACCTGTACAGAAAATCAACCACAAACTACAAATCGCTGCCTTTGCTGTTATAAAAAAAAAAAAAAGAGTTAATATAATAACATGTCATGGCCATGTGATGGTGATCATGTGACGTTTATCTTATTTAGCAGGCGCTGGAGTAAGATGTTGGTGCTCACATGAGCTCTTCATGTCAGTGAAATAAATGTTTTATAGCCTTTTATTGTAGACAATGCAATACCCAGTGGTGGAAGGTAAGGTGGTGACTTTACTCAGGTACTGTACTTAAGTGCACATTTGAGGTACTTTAATTCAGAATTTTTCTTCTCGCGACTCCTTCCACACATTGTACTTTTTTACTTTATTTATCTGACCACTTTACTTTACGAATCAAGAATTACATGAAAAGCATATGTTACATATGAGAAACATATAAGTTAGATTTTAAGTTCAGGATTTTTACTTGTAACAGAATATTTTCACAGTGTGGTATTAGTACTTTTACTTAAGTAAAAGATCTGAGTCATATCACTGTTAATCAGTGATCATATCAGAGAGCAGTTCCCTTTTGAAATGCTAACGCAGGAGAACCACATTGAGTTTGGGTTTGTTCTGACAGAATTACATTTCGGCAAGATGTTACTATATTATTGATTATATGTTTGGATTCCATAATTTCCACAAATCTTAAATTAAACAATTTGACCTTGTAAATTGTATTTTATCAGCCAAATACCATTTATGTAGATGCAGATTGCTTCTGGACCTTTACCTCTATTATTAAAGGAGTTTGTACCTTACATTATTACATTATTGACTTTTGTACAAGCAAAAAACATATAGTTGACACTGTTGCCTAATTTTAATGTAATCCTCCAAATCCAAATTTCAGAGGTTTTATTTGTTTGAATTATCTCATCATAAGGTTTAGTCAGTAATAATTAATATATATCTGATGTCAGGTTGTTGTACATTGGATTAGTTATTAAAGACTTATAAAATAAAAAGCTGCAACTAATACAATAATGCAGATGTGCATGAGCCTAATATAAGTAATGTAACAATTAGTAGTTTCCTTATATCTTTAGTTTTTATAGACATACAAATAACTTTTCATGCAATAGCCTTTCATAGGACAAAAGGCATTGACTCCACACACAGTTTCTTTCCCATTTTATTGTGATCCGTAGGAACGTGGTAATTTAATTAAGGCATAAGAGCCTTGAGCCAGATTACAAACTGCTACTCAGTCCTTAAGCATTAAATGAATTGTAAAAGGTCAGTCATACAACAATAACAACCGATTATGCAAATTATAAACATGTAACATATTTCACATATTGTATTTGGCATAATGAATAAATCATCATATGATGGATACATTGGAAAAAATTAACATATTGTTAATGTATGCCTCATACTGTATAAAATTCATACTGGCAGTCTAAAGTCTAAAAAATACTGTCCTTCATAAAACAGCAGCACTGCTCACACTGAGCATCTATTCTCAAAAACAAAACAAAAAATGACATTGATGTTTCAGTTTGTAGAAAGGTGAAATTTAAACTAGCTTTATTTCTATTAATGATCTCAGTTTTGCAGTCATTTATCTGGGAGCTTATTTTTAAACAGTTCTGAATCTGTTAAGTATTTGACAGTATAAAAATAGTTCAACTTTATTATCAAAATAATCCTTCTGATCTAGATTTTTTGTGTGTAAAGTGTAAAGATTGAAAAGGCAGCCAAGAAATAAAACGATAACAAATTCAATCTCCACCAACAATGTATCTTTTGTGAAATATTATTTACAGATACACCTGTACAACAGTGGCTGCACCAAAGAATGACTTAGTATAGCCTAAATAAATGCCAACATTCTCATGTTTCCTTCAGTACAAATACTAAACCAATACAATAGTGGGCTGGGTCTGTGCATGCTCTGTCTTTTGCACCATATTGTGTTGTAAAGTGCCTTTAAGACAAAGATCAGTCCAAGTCTCAGCGATGCTCAACTGAGCTGGCTTTATCAGAGTCCTCTAGCCATCTAGAGCTCCTCCTTATGTCCTTCATTATCCTTGCATCTTCAACCTCAACTTCAGCCTCTTCACCTTTCTCCCAGAGACAGCTCACACTGTCTTAGATGGATGCTATAAAACTGGAACTTCCACTGTGAAGAGAAGAACAAAAATTAAAAAAAAAAACATACAGTTCATTTCAACACCTTTGTGATGTGGTTACAGGCTGATGTATTAACAGTCATAGCAACAGTAATAACACAACTAAAGAAATGGTAACCTGGAACCTTATTGTAATGATGAGGAAACTGTACACAAGTAAAAATGTTGAATGATGCAGATACACATTGGGCCTTGAGGTTCTCAGAATTATTTAAAGTTTGAACATCTACATTTCCATGGCAACTGAGTCATCTCCTGATGAGGACCATGTGACATGGTCAAAAGCTCCAAAACAAGAGGAGCTTTAGCTGAGATTGTCCTGTTGTTAATACCAGAACTCACTAGAGCACCAAAAGTGCATTAATCCGCTGCAGAAAATAGTCCCTAAACAATACACAAGTTACTCCTGTTTTAGTAACATTTGCTAAAAACTACAGAGCCCAACTGGTTTTAGGATATTATATATCTGTGACTTGTTTTTAAAGATTTACATCTTTAAATCTTGGGTAGGAATGAATGGACTTTGGGCTGAATACCACAGACTGAGAAGGAAAGTTTAACTAACATTGTTGGTGAAGGCCAAAGTCAAGTCAGTTCAAATAAAATTGACTTGACTTGACTTTGGCCTTCACATTGGATTTGTTGCCAGTAATGAAAATGTAGAATAGTGTCAGCTGTATCCTTTAAAAACACCAGCCCAAATGTGCACACACACAAATGATAGATTTCAAAATTCAAAAAGGTCTGATATAGA
Organism: Lateolabrax maculatus; assembly: GCA_031216445.1. NCBI lineage: Eukaryota > Metazoa > Chordata > Actinopteri > Acropomatiformes > Lateolabracidae > Lateolabrax > Lateolabrax maculatus. The sequence continues at coordinate 8,844,021 of CM062203.1, forward strand.
GAAGGTACTGACAGTCAGCGGCATGTTCACAGATGAAACCGATGCGGTCAGTGCAGTAGAAATCATTCCAGTTGGCACTATGGATAAGGCCAGCGCAGTCTTCGCCGTCTTCGTGGCCATGGGTCCAGTTATCAGGCTGGCCAGGCTTCCACTTCCTGATAGCAACAACATCAACAATATGTATCAAAGGTCAAGCATCACACAAGGTGTTTGTTAGTTATGTTCATAGAAGCTTGTTGTTTTGAACAGGATGAATCAAGTCAGAAGTCACTAAAACAGAACATGAATTACATTTGCTTGATAACAGATTTATACATTTGGCAGGTTTACTCACTTGAAAACAGGTATGGTTCCATCCACCCATTTCCAGACATTTTCCTCCTCCCTGTCGGTAAGTCCCAGCCAGAAATAGCCTTTTCCTGCGATTGCATTTCTCACAAATTGCTACGGATAGAGGAGCAAAATATATTTGACAGGATAATTAGTTCCGAAAAAACAATTGTGTGATTTTTAAGTTATTTTATAAAATAGTTTGTTTCATTCTTTAAAGTCAGTGAATGTTTTAAAGTAACTATCAGGGTCTGTACCTGTTCCTCATTGTCGTTAATAATGAGCATGTGAGATGACATATTGCTACAAAACTGGTAGGACTCGTCAAAGTTGAGTCTCTGAGGACCGGAGGAGAAGTAATAGCAGCTGTCTCCAAACCTTCTGAACTCAGGCGGGCAACCTGGAAGAAATCCTTTACACAATATTACAATACACAAATAAAGTTAGATGTTGCATCACATTTTGTTAAAAACATACTTATGGGCCACAAATGTATTTTCTACCCTTATGTGATCATTGAACTCACCAGGTGTTGGGATAGTGACCAGAGGGGGCTGGACCTGCCGGGACATGGTGCCTTGTGGTTCCTCGGCTGGTTTGGAAGGTTGAGGTGGTTTGGGGGGTTCAGGGACCTGAGCGGGCTGAGTGGGCTGAGGAGGCTTTGAAAGTGGAGGAGGTGCAGGCGCAGGTATCCCTGGTAGCCCTGGAGGACCTGGAGGGCCAATGGGTCCAACAGGGCCACGAGGCCCCTCGTTCCCTGCGAGTCCTGCTGATCCTCTGGGCCCCTGTGGCCCTTGTGGCCCTGGCATCCCTGACTGTCCATCCCTACCAGGAAGCCCCGGAGCCCCAGGGTCACCTTTTTCACCAGGGATTCCAGGCCGACCTCCAGGCCCCCTCGATCCTTTAGCCCCTGGAAGACCCCGAGAACCGGCTGCACCCTTTGGACCTGTCGCACCTGGTGGTCCGGCAGCCCCTTTCTCTCCTTTAGGTCCCACCAACCCTGGCATCCCTTTGTCTCCTTTATCACCCTTTTGTCCTGACTGGCCCACTGGCCCCTGGGGACCCTTGTCCCCTTTGGGGCCCCTTGGACCTGGTGGACCTGAAACATAATAACAGCAGATGAGTGGACTGTGTGAGTCAAAATCTACTGCTACTGTTGAGGTCTTAACACTTTTCACAAAGAAACTATTCTATTTATTTCTTGTACTATCATCATACTCAGAGTTAAAATGAGTTTACCCTGCAGGATGGTGAAGTTGGTGATGAGCTGTGAGTGCTTGCTGTCCACCAGCTTCATCTCCTCCATCACCACAGAGAGGTTGCTGACCTCTCGGTCCAACCTGGCTGTCAGCTCGTCTTGCCTGGCGCGCAGCTCTTTGTTATCTGCCTGGGCCTCTGTCACACTACCATTCAGCCCCAGTAACAGGTCTGAATGTCGCATCACTGTCTCAGCGCAGGACCTCAGGCCATTCAGGTCGGAGCTGATGGTGCCTAGGAGCTGCGTGGCGAAGCTCATGTTCCCAGTCACACGGTCCATGTCATTCTCCTGTCTGTCCAGTCGTGCTTCCATCTCATCAAACTTAGATGAGGTGGCGTTATCGTGGTCTCTCTGGTGGTCCATCAGCTCATGCAGGCTCTGGTCGTGCCCCTCAGTGAGAGCTGAGGCGTTCTGGATCTGGCTGGCGAGTGTGCTCAGCTGAGCCCCCAAGTCATCCAGAGTTTCTCCATTGGACCGGGCCAGGGCTGAGTTGTTGGCTGCCAAAACCTGGAGGTTCTGGACTTTTTCCTTTAGCCATTCTGTGTCAGCCCGGGTCTGCCTGGATGTCTGCTGTAGTCCCTGATAGTCATTCTTCAGTTTCTGCACTGCCTGGCCTGCGTCTTCCACCGTCTTCTGCAGCGTGCTGAGCAGATTGCGCTGCTGGGACTGGGTGATGTTTAGTGCACTGACACTAACCTGGGTCTGGCTCTGTACATTGACCTGGCCCTGTATCTCTGACTGGAGCCGTGCAGTGTCTGTCTGGAGGTTGTCAATCAGGCCACTGTAGGAGGCCAAGGTGTGGTTGACCCCACGCAGTGAGGCAGCGTTGCCCTCCAGAAAACTCTGCAGGGAGCCATGGCCGTTTTGCATCTCATCTCCTGTGATCCGAAGATCATCCAGCATGTCCCTGTTTCTGGTTGCCCGGATGGCAATGTCATTCAATTGGTTCTGTAATGCCTCCAGATCTGACTTGAATGTCTTGATTTCACTTGTGGCATTAACTGACTTCTTTCCTGCCTGATCATCTGAAAATGTGACACACAAAAATATTATGTTATATATATATATAATATGAAATATGTTAATAATAATAATTTTAAAAAGCCTCCTTGTAAACAATATTCAAAATCTTGTTCACAGCTGTTGTAGGTTAAAATCTGATATCTAATCCTGTGTTAATGAGACTTACCTAGTTTCTTTAAGTCGGTCTCCACAGCATTGATCTTGCCTCCATAATTTTGCATGCCCTCTGTGACATTGTCCATTCTCTGGACCACTGACAAAAGAGGAAAGAGACGGTTTAATGTAAATAGATGGAATGTGACTTTCTATTGACTATAAAGGTCTATATGACATAGATAGATGGATAGATAGATGGATGGATAAATATATAGATAAATAGATGGATAGATAGGTGGATAGATATATTAGTAATAATAATCCAACATTTATTATAACACTGGCAACTGCTGCCTAATGAGTGTTTCTGAATACTTAAGTATTTTTTACTGATAATGCCTACTTTTACTTTAGAAAGTTTTTAAATACAAAACTTTTACTTGCAATGTAAATTTACATGGTGCTGCCTCTTTTACTTCAGTAAATCTGAATCCTTCCTTCATCACTTAAAATCACTTTAAACCTTAAAGTGTAAAACCGTTATTGAACAGCAGAGAGTGCTGCTGTATTCATTCCTCTCCAGTGCATAAGTGGAAATTCTGAACACAGGATGTTGAACAAAGGTGAGGAGTTTATTGTAACCGGGCAACTGCATATCTATTGATCAATACAAATCTCCATTTTCAGAGTACATTCACAAATTCCACTTCATGAGTTATAAACAATGTCAAACTCCAACACTCCAGCTCTGGTTCCACTTTCTGTCTCCTCCTCACATCTGCAACAAGAGTCCATCTCCTCTCCTCCACGGTTTGTTTTTCTGTCGGTACGTGGGCGTCTAAAAACTGCACTGGAAAACATCCTAAGCTTTCCCTGTTATCATTCCAGAAGTGACAAAAACACGAAACAATAACACGCAATGGAGACAAACAAAAACACATGAGCCCAGTTTCAAAGAGCTGTTGGTCAACTGCTGGGAGTATGCAGCTTGAGTGACCTTTTTCTCTTTCCCTCTTGAATGCCAATTTCTTTTTTTTATCTTTTACAGTATATATCATATTTCTTACCCATAACATTAATTCAAGAGTACTATATTGCAACAGCACCGAAACCTGCCCTTGATAATAGTGACAAAAATGTAATATGAAACTGAAATTCCTGCCACACTGTCTTTCCTCCCTGATGTCCAACATACCTTCTTATTCTCCTCTGTTAGTCTTTCCATCCCCCCACAGTCCCGTATTGGAAAAGCATTATGAGGTTATATAAGGTTGCTAATTTGAGTAAGGCTTATTGGCTGCCTATGACCCACGTTATGAGCCATACTTAGGCCGTTACCCAACACAGGGCCCAGCAGATTAATGCTGATCAATGCAACAGGAGCAGACACTTGGTGACACAGCAGGTAACACAAACAATGTTTGTAACTTTTAACAAAAAGGGCAATTTGGAGGGCCAAGAGTAAGAAACATCTGCAGAAAACTGTATTTATGTTTGCTGGTAAACTACTGTATATGCTGTTTAAAGGGTGTAAAACAGAAAAGCACAACACAGAACCCAGCCTGCACTGGTTTCTTGCAAACGCAAACTATTTTGGACACTTGCAGCTGTTTGTGAGTCAACCTGTGGTTCATGAGACAACAAATTGCTATCAAGCCATAAAATCTCCCCTGAGTTGTTAAGCCATGGTAGTTGCTGCATGGTCATCTGGTAGACATTAGAGCCAAACCACCAAAATCACATGGGCTCCACACTAACACAGACGCAAAGCTGCAAACCCAAAACAATCCTGACAGCACTTGATTCATGAGTCAGATTTAGATCTTAACTTGTAGACCATGCTTTGAATAACGTCATTCCCGACTGGGTGAATAAAGTTTTTGTCCGTTGGTTGAGGTACATGGTTCATCAGGTTAGGTGAGACGTCAGTATTTTGCTCAAGGATATTTTGACAAGTTTTCTGGGATTGAATGGGACCACAAATGTGTAAGATTGGACATTAAGTGCATTCCATGTTGATGGCGCCAGCGATAACTAGAATTCCTTTCTGTTTCTATTTAACATCCTTGCCCTGGATCAAACAGGGAGAGACAACACAAATAGGTTGCAGTAAGGACAATGCTGCACAACAAATGTGTTTCCAATCTCAAGCTATGGCTATATCCGAAAGATATTAATTCAGTGGAGAGTAAACAATGGATTCTGTCAAAGGAGGATCTTCAAGTGGTAAATCTTGGGCTGAGCTCTCTGACTTGGTTGGATTTAGTTTTATGTTCTGCTGCCAGTGACACAACCCATTGACTTTCATCATACCTCATAGTGACAAAGACATAAATAGATTGCACATTAGGAGTAGGGGACGAGGAAGGAAAGGGAAAATTTGCTAAAATTAGAAATTTACACATTTCCATTGTGATATTTAATTTCTGATGATTTCTTTTTGTATCTTATGTGAGTGACCTGTTTGAAGTTGGTCTATTGATACAGATTTTTTTAATCAAAAGAGACAAGATGTCAGCATGTCAAACACATTAAAATGACAATGTAAACAGGTTGATGTTTAACAGGTAATGTTTACCATGGCGGCAATCAGTTACTCATGTTACCACGCTCGCATTTGCTATGTTCTACTGCAGGCTTTTGGTCTTAAACCAAAATATCTGATACATTAAAACATATTAAAAGTCAGGAATCACCAAAGATACATTGTCTGGGGACCTTAAATGTGTGTCGATGTATTTCATGGCAATCTGTCCAATATCTGTCAAGACTTGTCAGTCTTGAAAGTGGAGGGCCAACGAACCACATTTCTATCCCTAGAGCACTAATACTAGTGTGGCTAAAAAACAACACACTAATATAAATATTGGTATAAAATATCTAATAACTCACTGATGCGTTAAACATGTCCACAAAGACTTCCTGACTTTAAAAAAAACTATAGATATTAGCGGGTTGTAAAGAAAGTATAGTTGTGAAAATGAATCAAGAGGCTGTGGGTTAAACCGACTCTTATTATGTCTTATTTGAGTAATTCTGCCTTGAATGTAAGACTAAATGTACTTGGATTTGAGTAATGTGACAATAACTTAAACATCTGTACTAAGGAGGTCGAGGTTTAACTGCAGTATTGTACAAGAAGCAATTTATGACTTCAGTCTTGTCTTACCTTTGAATCCGAGGACAGCCACTGCTATAGTGAGCAGGGCACAGAGCACATAGAGCAGTGCAATAGCCGCCCTCAGTGCCCAGTCATTTTTACACTTGGTGCACTCCGTACCCTCCTGGATTCCTGCAACATACAACAGAAATTGCCATCACAAATCAGTGTTTAGTACGCAGTTAGTCTGCTTCATCCTAGTAACTATGTAGTATGTAGCAACAATATTGAGACAGTAGTAACTCAAATATTGTGCAACTGGAGCAGGGAGTTAATAAAAATAAATCAAAGGTTTTCATTCAAAAATGAAATCCCATTGGATGCTTTTTTCATTACATTTAAGTTTAGTACTGCATGACTAAAGTGGGACACGCTGTGCCTTTCTTCGGCCAAGTACCAATTGAAAACATTTGCCCTCATGAATACTAACTATGAAACCTAAAAAACAGTGCACATGTGTTAGCCATACGACAGAGAAACCAAAACAAAACAGTACCGTTTCACTTCTGTGTCATTCCTCATTGCCATTCAACCTAAAACCACGGTGCAGTGAAATATTTGGTCATCCATGTCACTGATTTTCCCTAGTTTATCTCTACATCCTGCAAACCACCAACACCATGTGATACAATGCTAAACATTATACTATAGGCAGGATGTTTACTTGACTTCAGTAGAACTGACCAAGTAGCCTCTGGCAAGCAGAGTGAGAGGGCAGCTGGTGCATATTCACAAAAGACAATAAAGATCTTTCTGTAGATGGAACTAACTTTAAATCAGATTATATAGGAAAAGAAAATGTGTGGAAACCTGTAACACTTTATCAGACAGGAAGGTTATAAAAAACAGTTTCAAATACACTTTTATTGTCGCAATATCAAACTTCAAATTTGGGCTATCCAAAATGTAACTTAGGAAAACTTTGCTTTTATTAAAACTTGGGTCTTATTTTCACTCTGGCCAATGGGTCTATCAGTTATGCAACATTGTACTCACTAAAGTAATTGCTGGCATTTTCCTTTAATCGTCTGAGAGATCGCGTGGATCAAAGGTCAGTGAAATGTTGGAATACTTTTCCCACGTGAAACACAAAAAAGTATCTTTACACAAAGTTGTCTACCCAAACTAAGTCACGGTTCTCAACTTGACCCTGTGCACAAAAAATGCAGTTTTTAGAAGGTTGGGATTCACCTTCTCCTTAGGTAGATCATTTCTATAAATTTACCATTTTGCATCGCGTTCAAATTCTGAAATAATTTTCATGTTATGTAAAATAAAAACATGTTTTCTTCATCACTATGCTTTTAAATATGTTATATAAAGAGTATGCAGACCCACTGAGCCTCAGTTCTCTTCTGACAGACATAAATTCTTGTAGACAAGAAAATTAGATAATGCCTTTGGGTCATGTCATCCTCTTAAGCGCCAGGCTCTGGTCAAAATATGCCCCTTGGAATTTTCGGTAGGTCTTGTGTTTCCACTGGGGGAAGCTAAAAGTCCCCAGCTGGACTCACATCTTCAAATGATTCCACCTCCCTAAGAGTATAAGGGGGCTGGCTCTGTCCCTTTAAGTCATGTCACCCGCGATGGGACTAAATGTGTAGCCACAAGAGGCTTCATCCTTCCCAGTCAGGGGTTGGCCAGGACCACCAGAGGGGTACTCGGGGTTTGGCCTCTTGGCTTTGGACCCACACATCTGTGCAAACATCACGTCTGACCACCTCAAAGGGGCCCAGCCGTGGACCCAGACATGGATATGCAGGCCACTGTTGTCCTTATGTGTGCTGAGAGCCTCATGTTGGGAGCCAGTGTGGAAAGCTCCATCAGAGAGAACCCCCCCCCCCCCCCCACTGGTCCTGACCACCTGTTGCTTAAAGGACAACATCACACCATGTAAACAAGCAGCCGACCGTCTCCAGGTTCTGGGTCAAGAGCAAAGCAGGGCTGGCATTTCTGTGTTCATTAGAGTATGAACTGGACCACAGTGGCTGTATCTGAGTGTCATGCTTGCATCTGAGTATCTGAGTGTCATGCTTGCAAGGTCACTGAATTTCAAATACTGTTTCATAGTCAAAATACTTTCACTCAGGCTTTTGGCATTTTAGATGTTTCAAGAATGAACTTTTCTACAAACCCCCCACTACTAACATACAAGAACAGATTCTTCAAGGTCCAATACCCCAAAATATCTTTGTTTACTAGACTGTATGCCAGATTGTGTGATAAAAATAAGAGCATGAGCATCTTAAACATGTCATCAGGCTACATTTTGTATTGATGATATCCGTATTGGTGTGTTAGCATGTTGTTACACCTGCTGTACTCTTAAGTGGTTATAGTTTTAACAGAGTTTAACAGAGTTAAAACTATAACTAACTAACTATACACAACTAGGGCACTTTAGGGTACGAGGGTAATTAATTACACTTAAAGAACAGGCACTTCATAAGCTGCCTGACACCCTGTCAAATCATAATAGACAAATAAAAGTAATCATGACATCATGTTATGTGATTAATTGTGAACACTCAAAAGCAGTCATATAATAATGAGTCTTAAAGGGGAACTCTACTGATCAAAGTCATCGAAGTAAGTTTACAGTTTTTGAGGAGAACTACTGCATATGTGGAAAAAGTTTATAAAGCCTTTTGTGGCTCCAGGAAGAGCCACTTAAATCTGATGAATTTCCTCAAGTTATGTCAATAATTTGGTGAGGTACTCTTTAAAGACCACTGCAATAGACGGGGAAGGCCTAACAAACTGTATTTTTACAAACTGTTCCAGAGAGAGGGGGCGGCGATGAAATTGTTTGACCTTCATTGGATTCTGACTTGGAACATGGATGTTCAAGCTATTTACCCATGATGGGAACACTGTGACCATGATGGTAAAATCCTGACCGAAGATGAAAGTGTTTTAACTGTCAGGACTTAAATCTAAATGCACATGTGGTCTCTACGCAAAGGTCCCCGAGTTAATACCGCCACTATTTAGCACACACTGTGCCGCAGAACCTGACAGGGAGAGGTTACAAACCCAGACTGTCATGTTCTTACAGCAATGATGCTTTCACTGAACTAACATGGAAATTAATTCGGGGCAGAGCAGCCACTAGCTCCTTCCAGGGTCGCAACATTTTCCCACTGCTTGTCAGTGGACTGTTTTCTGTTCCCCTCTAAGGGATTTTGCTTAAGCAACAATTCTGTCAGCAGTGTGGCCAGCAGTAATGATGAAAAGCAAATGCTTCCAAGGTAGCTGCAGTATTATGTTACATAGAATTCAGAAAGAAAATAAAACTACTGGGTTTCTATACCCATACTGGATGTAGGCCAAGTACAAACACTTGGTGGCTTGTTTGGTGATACTAAGGTATTTAAGGGTAATCACGGTTAAGTATAGTAAACATGTCTGAGAATGAACTCATACTGCTTATAATCCTGATGATGATAAACCAAGCACGTGACAGCGAAGCCTTGGACAATCAAAAAACATCATGAACCTTCTTTTCAAAGCAAATTCCATGTGTCATGAAAAATGTATGCTCAATTTTGATAAAAGAAAATCAAATAGAGCCTTAAAATCCAAAAGCCATCATTTCTTCTTTGCGTGTACTGCTTACTTAGTTTTGTGTTACAACCCCCCATGATATACCTCATTAGTCAGTACGTGTGTCATGTTTCATATCCAAAGGGCCATTGTGACTTCTTGCTGTCCACGCAGAAACTACCACAGTACATAAACATGCTGACACGTACATGTCGTAAGCTGACTGAAAACACATTGCTGAACCAAATGGCCCAGTGCAGAACACGGGAGGACTGAGCCTGTTGAGAGTTGAGAAGCTGGACGGCAGCCAGGACGTCCCAATCAACAAGCTGGAATCCAGCCACATTATCCCCATGAGGTAAATAAATGCCAGAAAAGCCTAGAAAGAGCAGAGGTAATGTGGAGAATACTGTATCTAACATATTATTGCTGTCAAGTAGAACTCCCCCCCCCCCCCCCCCCCCCCCCCCCAAAAAAAAAAAACAATCCATGAGAATTTATTTTAAAACACTCTAGTGACCCCCAGACTTTTACTCTAGCACCACCATGAGGCAGACATTTATAGTTTTAAGGGAAATAATTTGAAACTATCTGATGGACTGTCATGAGATTTGGTAGGGGCATTCCTGTACCCCTCAGGATGAATTGTAATAGCTTTGGTGATCCCTTAACATCTTGCGCCATCATCAGGTCAAGAATTTAATTTGTCTAATACTTTTGTTTACATGACCAACACCTGCAAAAATAATGAAATTCCCATCAGCTGTACTTTGTGTTCAGTGCTAGCAAATATTAAATTAAGGTGCTGAACACATAAAACCTGTTAATCATGAGGAAGATGGCATTGTCATTGTGAGTGTGTTTGCATGCTGACTTAAGCATTTGGCCTCACAGAGATGCCCGTGTGGCTTTAGACTCGCTAGAAGTAGTTTTGGTAGAATCCTTTCTGACAAAGACACTATTTGAACATCTGAAAGCAGTATTATGTAATTTTTGAAGCTCTCGCACCGGTCGGATACATAACAGTAGATGCTCCATTGTAACTATGTTGGTACGGATACTAAAAAGAAGTTATAGTCAAATGTGGTTCAGCTTATCATTGTTTATTAGCTCGCTGTTGTGAAACTGGACAGAGGCAGAGAAACAGGGGCAACGAGAAAAAGGGGCAGTGAAAGAGATGGACGCAGTCCACTGTGGTGCCTATAAAACAGCTGCATTTCATTTGGACTCTGAGTCAGTCAAAGAAAAAAAAATCTCAACACTTATTCCCTTATTCCATGTACCTGCCATTAGACTTGCCTGCATGCCCCGTCCAACTCCTGGCCGGCAGTGGAAACTTCCATGGCAACACAAAGAAAGCCTGTACAGACTAGAGGCTTTTTGTGTGAAGACCCTTTGTGCAGAGTGTTAATACCATGTTATATACAGTAACTGGGTGGCTACCACAGGAATTCTTTCCATTTTGTGTTATTAGATAGCTGAATATGGTCACAAGCCAAAAACCAGTAGTCGTACAGACAGGCCATGTCTCTCCAATCCACCTGGATGGAGTCTGACAGATTACAATGCTGCCAAATGCTGCATTTTTCTCTCACATTTCCAGAGGGAACACACACATTTTTCTTTTAAGCAGTTAAACTACTGTGTGGTATTTTTCTACAAATGTACAAACTGTCAAAACTACAATGACATCCAATTGTGGCTGAAGTTACTGTTTGTAATGTCCATAATCAGCCTAGTAATTAAACAATTTGGTTTAAAAAAATGTTTCAATTCAGGCACACAAACAAACATTTAATACAAACATATAACACAATGGCTCAGTGAGGATAAAATACAAGTTTCAGAGACAAAACAGCTTCAATAATAATGGGTTATGGTTTTAAATGGAGTTAATTGGCCTCATTACAGCAACCCACTTGAATGAAAAAATTCAATAAATGTGTAATTTAGTGAGTAAGTCATACAATACTGCTGTCATGGTTTGGTATACGATTTCCAATGGAGGCACCCATTCAAAAATATCTCATGGTACACATGAACAACATTCAAGATAGTTCAAACTAAAACCAGTCAAAAGTCAAAGTAGTGAACCAAAGTATGGGACAAACTGAAATTTTGACCTGATGATTGCACTAGATGAAAAGTCATGGGATCACAAAATTTATCCTCAGGGTGACGAGAATTTGTCGACCTTTTTATTTATCTTGGGAGCCATTTGGGAGTCCCCACGAGTTGGGAACCATTGCTCAAGACAGAGCGATCACTTTGTCGTTGTTTTAGCAGACAATTTATATTTCACTCCAGAGTTTAGTTTTGTACGTCCTGTAAGCGGATGTGTCCATGTTCCACACTTGAATTTAGTTAAATAAAATGACCTAATTAATTGACGGTGTTACACTGCAATGTAGACAGATAAGACTGACGTAATTGTACTTATGTGTCCTGCCTAGCGCAGCTTGGGCTCGAAGAACTAAGGACTTCATTCTTGAGCCAGTGTTGAACTGAGCTCACAAAGTGTGCTGGGGTCGTGGTGTCTCCCTCTGGTCCTTATAGCTACCCCAGTATTAAGTATTAACAGTCGCCAACTGGAATGTTAACAAGTAAACACTCTCCAACAGAGGAAGTTACCACTGAGACAAATTACTAAGACATTAGGGTCCTTGAATTGCTGAGCTAGCCTGGCATTCCTGGGCCATCTTTTTTTTTTCACTCGCTGCTAACAGGTTTATGACACTTTAAATTGGGCCCCGGTCCTCTACAACATCTGGACCTTGTTACAATGGAGCCAAATCAAAGGACGCATGCAAACATTTGATACATCATCCCTTCATGCCAAGCATCATAAGAGTAAAGGTCTATGTTTTTAACTTTGCCTTCTGTAGGCTATTTTGGGTGTTTTTATAAGAAACCTTCTCAATGGTACTCACTTCCTCTTCATGATGAGTAAGGAGATCAGTGGTTTACAGCCAGACATCTGTATGTTGGGTTGTTTAAAGAAAAATAACATATGGATGGCTGCATGTCTGAACAGGATGAGATGCCCTCATTATACATACTCACACACACACTCACACATTGCCTAAAGCTGACCAAGCTGAATAGTGTGCTTTAAAGGCCTTGGCCACAGACCATAACATAAACACCATACAGGGATATACAGTACAATGTAGACAGGCGTCTTTGGAAAACATCCCCTCCAGCACACTATCATCCCTCAAGTCTTATACTATACAGACGTACTAAAAGTGTACTTAAGGACTGTACAAAAATTATTAGCAGGACTAGGCTTATGTATTTTTTCTTTTTGCTGAAGGAAAAGTAACAGAAAGTTTTTGGGAGAGCAGGAGAGGATTTTTTTTACTTTTTTCTCATCCCAGAATTATTCTTCCCTTGTGAGATTTATTATGAAAGATTTCTTTTTGAATCAAATAGTTCACAAAAAAATATAGCTTTCAGTTTGATATTTAAAAACAAGCGCTGTCTGGGAGTAAAGTCTCCCAACACGGCCAGCTATGCAGCTCAGGCATCATTTAATCATATATACAGTATTTTAATTAAGTGTGCTCTAAACTCATTCTGCAACTGTAATAACCATTTACTTAGCAGCTCTTTATTCAAAAATGTGGGGCTGGAATATTCACCATTTTATAATGTTTGCCATAAATGTAATATTTTGAGATATTTGTGGGGAGGGTAGTGCATTTTGCAAGATTATGTTTAAGATTCATTCCCCTTCCCCACCCCGGTAATTTTCAGAATAGATCAGATATTGCTGGAAATTGTAGTTTTTACATGAACTGAAACAATTTGACGTCAACCTTTGGAAAGTTATTACTTTTACCTCATATTTTAAAATATTGTATATATATACAGTATATAACATGCAACATCTCCTTAACCTGTTTATATACCACTACAAAGCCACTCGATCTACACCTGCTCTTTATGTCGTCTATAAACATTCAAAATTAAGTTTTCTCTGAAAAGTTTAAGGTTTTCAAGCACTCGCAAGTTCCATGGAAGTTGTGCAACAACAAGAGAGAAACACTTGGAAATAATGAACAGCAGTGTATCCCTTGACAGAACCGTGCAAAAGGAGAATAGTATCCTTCAGTGGAACAGAGCTCAGTGTTGAAGGAAAACTTTATGGCGCATTTCTTGTTAGCTGGGCAGGCTGCTGTTTTCACAGAGCTAAAAGGCACAAACAGAGCCTAATTGGTAGAGAAAACAGTTAGATGGCCTATTAAAACAGAGATTCAGATCCAATGGAGCAGTGAACATGGAGTTGATTAGATCTGGTTCTGTCGTCCCATCTGTGCTTGGTTAGAAGAAGACAGACTATGACAAATGGGTCATATATCGTAATCTCAGGAGACAGACTTTTAAGCACGCAAGTGTGCCTCATAAACAAAGCTGGGCCACTGTATAGCGGGCAGGATTGGATCTCAAAAAAGTCTCTGTGTTTCAGTCAGCAGTTTCCATGCTCACTGCGTGTGTCTTCTGGTCTCAATGTGGATGACGAGATTTGGAGATAAATAGTTGGAGTCACATCTGCTGCCACAAGTTTCAGGGGAAGAAATACTATTATTGACTATGTTATGGGATACAACATGTGATGTAGGTCCACCGTGAGCTGGCAAGCAGAGGTGGTGTTGGCACGCAGGATTTTTTAATGTAATTGAGGATTAATATTCCCAGGGAAAGCTGTAAAATGCAACTCAAATAGCACCTGCATCTACACTATTAAAAAGGAATGTTTTTACAAAGAAGGTGCATGCAAGTATGTACACTTATGCACACACACTAAGCACATATTAACTTTACTGACTTATGATATATTTCAACTGAACAATTACAGTTCTCTTGCCACTTATCATTTAAAGTAAAGATTATCTTTGGTAATAGGTAAGACTGATTAATTTTAATTTTTCATGCCTGTGCTGTAAAACCAGTCAGGACTTGGAGAACCATTCAATCATTCTTGTGTTCAGGCTGATAATCCATCATAAGCCTATTTGTCTTAAGGGGCAAAGACCAAGAATGGTGAGTCGACATTCAATTTCAAACAGTTCTTATTATGCACTCAATACTGATTTATAGTATGTGCAGCACTTTGCATTGCATGACCATGTCATATGCAACATTATATCTATACAAACATTATATATACTAAAATGCAGGACATTTACAATAAGAAAAAGCGCTCCTTTAAAACCAATGTTTCAATGACCATAATTTACATTCATGAATTTAGAAAAACATGGAAGTCATAAACTAATTTTATTGGCCTGAGCGGAGAACTAGAGACCCCCTGGCTCCTCCTGCTCGTGTTCCAGTGATGGCATGTTGGAATTAGGTAATTTCAAGTAAAACAGGACCATGTGAACCTCAGAGAAGAGGGGGTTGGTCCTCACTTTCACCATCTCAGGCACACCACATAAGCATCTATTCTCTAGTCTTTGATTTATGATTTGTTCGAATTGCAATACATGTTCTTCCTCACTATGCCTGTAGGTGCACAGCTATGCAGTGAGCTTAACTCAGCTGAGACTAATGGCCGGTGGCATAATACATGTGTATTCATATTTTGGTTTTGATTTCAGAAATCAAGCATATCTATGTTTAAATGTCCCCAGATGATTAATTATCTTGAATCCAGTCTGTCATGGCTAACCAGGTTTGGCTCAAGAAACCAATCTCAATCCTACAGAGCGCCTTGCCAGTGTGAGAGGTGCTTTATGGCTGATATTGTGTTCCAAAGGCGCAGTGAGTTATATAGTCTGCCAGCACATGAGACATGGTTATTTCAAAATAACCCACGTGGAACAAGCACTGGCCACTTCAATGACAAAACCCACAATAGATATAAAACAGTTTCCGTCACTGGTTTAAGTCATTTACAAGGTTAGGCAAAGTGCACAAGAGGGTCTTGTAAAGCTAGAATTTATTGAATGTGTATTTTTGGACTGAATCCTCCATGTAGAAAGTGCTTTGCCTCTGATCTCATTATTTCTTAAGAACCCATTTTTGTCCAACAAATTTTCCTACTACCAGGAAACACGTGTGACACTGTTTGTGAAATGTGGATTATATAAGTGTGATCAATATCAAACACATCTTTAATTGTAACCATGTTAGTCTGAAGAAAGGCCATTTTATTTACAATGGCTCCCACAGTGAAACCTCACAGAGAACTATCTGTGCCTTGGAAGACATCTAAAAATCAGACACAGTGAGATCAGTCCAAAGGCTTGAGTCTTCTTAATCTCTACCTCACCGCAACAACATGAACACAAATAAACGGAGACATATTTTGTAATGTGGGTTGAAAATATTACATTACACACTCATGTGAGCACAAAACCACTGCTCGGGTGCCAAGCTGAACACTGGAACTCCGCAACCCATCTGTGCACTTGGGTTTTTGTGTGGTCACGTCTGCTGGGTGGCCCACGGTGGAAGCACTTAAGATACTGAATCAACAACAATCGTCACCCAGCCTGATTATCATCAGTCCGAGTCTGTGCTGTACTCCACCCCATCACCTTACACCACTTTCAAGCATCATTGACCAGTAGGGCCAATAAAACCACACAGTGTGGACACTGTCAGACATCCGGCCAAGTCACGGCTTAACTTTTGGGGAAAGACGCTGACCACAGAGAAGGAGGTATCTAACTGCTGGTTGTGTGGCTGCACTGTGGTCCATGTTGAAACTGGTATAAGAGTTATGTAATGTATTATTAAACTAACATTATCAATAGATGCCATATTCCAATTGTCCAAAGTACAAACAAATGCATATTCGCTCACTAACTGCTGGTGCTATCTAGTCATACAGACAGCTTTGGTTGCATCTGCTGAGGTTTTTTAAGATACCAACTCTGAGATTTTTGTGTACAATGGCAATGAACAAAAAGTGCTCCCAAAGCTTCAAATAAGCCTGTTGAAGACTTCTGAATGAAGCCCACATCTCCGATTTTTCAGTCCTTTCATTCATTTAAATAGTCTGTTGTGCTCAGTGACAGCTGTTTTTTATTGTTGTTTCTTGTCTTTTTTTTTTTCTACAGAAGGTGTTCCAATGTAAAATGCAGTAACCAGGATAGTTTCTGGAAAGACATAATGCTGTTGCATTTTGTTAAGGTAATTGTTTAATTCAATTTTTGACCTCCACTGGATTGGAATAGTGTCAGAAATCTCAGAACTGACTGACTGAATGACTAGATACTTCAAGAGGTAATTGAAAGAATCTGTTTAAGGTATGTAGGGGAACCAAAACTGAACCATGGTATTAAACTACTGAACACTGTGAAGTTATACTGCTAATATGAAAGTTGCTGTAAGTATGTTCAGCCAGACCGAGTGGTTCTGATATTTTCCTCTGCAACAGATGTACAGATATGAATTCATAAACACATGCCTGACTTGAAACACTTCAGAGCAGAGTCGATGGAAAAGTTCTACATGGCTTGCTTCTTTGCACAACACACAGACATTGTTCAGAATCTCCAAAAATACAAGTACTAAAGCATAAACAAGAAAAACACTGAGTGGTGTGCTGGTTTGGGGCCAATGTAATCACATCCAGAGCAACAAACACAGCACAGCCAGGTCTGAGAGTCGGATAGTGTGCAGCACTGTGACTCACTGCAGAATAAAGAAAAATACACATTTTTCATTCTAGCTTTCTGCTGTTTTTCAAAGAGAGGAAGCAGCCAGGTTGATGTTGGCCCTCTCTGGAGCCAAAAGACTTCCATTAAGCGTAACACTGATGCTCAGCCATATGGGGAACGTCTTTATTCAAACTATCTGGGCCTGTTGACAGAAAATGGAGTCAGACACTTCCAATACTTGTGTGTGTTATTCTTGTGACTGAGCCAAAACCTGCTGTGAAAAGAGAGCTTAACAAACATCCATTATGTGAAAGGAGACACCCTATCAGATGACAGTGGGTTGCAGGCGTGTCGCTACCATTGGCCAACGTATCCCTTGGGGACACGCAGCATGGAGTGGTGTGAAGAAGTTTGATGAGGTGGTTGGGACAATTTTGGTCAAACCAAACTACGGCTATATATAAAACTACTTACTGACAGAAGCTCCACTGCAACTCCAGAAGTGTCATGTATTATATCTACAGTTATATTTCTTTGACATATTGAGTTAACAAGAGCTCATTCTTTAATGTCTGCATAGCAATGTCTGTACTGTATGTGTCTAATTGTGGAAGTTAAGGCAGTTGAACACATTTTTGTCTCCAAGCTTGATAACAAATGCAATAGCTCAGACAGAGACTAAAATTGCTCTGTATTCACATGTTCCATATACCATCCAATCATATAAAAAAATATCTTATTTCCTATGTTTGTCACCGTTACTATCTGCATACACCGATGCTGAGCACCAACTCCCTCTTAGGGTTGAAAAAAATTTAATTGTTGATCTGGTTGTTTGAGAAACACTACAGGCCCATCTACCATGTTGATTTTCACGTCTGTATACAGTGTTCACACATACAGACTCAAACAAGACGCAACAGGATGCAGTTTATTTTGAATTGAGGCAATTTACTAGTACTACTCAAAGACTCAAAGGGTACTCAGTTGCAAGACATGAGGAAGTCAAGAAAGGTTCAACTTTATGCAGATGTCTTCTGACCTGACAGCAACATGGCGACAACCACTTGTGTTCATTTTAATTGTGAAACTGAAGCACATACCTCTTACTTAATCCACCAACTACATAAAAGTACTTAAAGGGAAATTTTGCCAAGTTTGATGATAAATGTAGTCAATTGAAGCAATACAGAGAAAGTAACTTCCCATTGGGAGCTGAGTATGTAAATTCTGCAAATGCTTGTGAGAGACAAAAGTGTGTGTGAATGCACCGTTTAAGGGCACATTACTTTCTGCATTATTACCCAAAATTGGCAGTAGACATAAATTATGCCTTGAATTGTCCAGGTTGTTTTTTCTGCTCAAAGGATGTAAAAAAAGACTAAAAAACAAGGCTTTGAAATACAAAAAAAAGTATCACTGTGCCATTTTCCCTCAGAAATACTTTTTTCTAGTCATAATTGTCTCCATTTTGGATTTTGTTCAAACTCTTCTGTTATTTTATGGGTATTTAGCTACATGCACAGTTATATCCCAGTTGAAGACATGCTGACTCGCACTAAGCTTCCACTGAGTGAACACATGCCTTTATTGAGAGGCGCTGCAGCAAACTTTGCCTTTTTTTTATCACCATCCGCATTTGAGTCATTATCAGCTAATATAAGATGAGGGTTACACAAAGGACTGCTCTTAAGTGTAGCAGTTTGTTCAACTGACCTGCAGCTGACCTACGCCTGCTCCCCCCACTAACTCTCTCAGCAGAAATCCTCATGGCATGCTTTAAGCTGGCCCCTGCTGGGACACAGTGATTTGTGCCGTGTCTGGGATGCATTCCCGCCTGCCTGTCATTGGTCAATCCAGGATTGACCCACCATCCTTTTGACCAGTTACAGACAATACCCGCAGACTTTGCAGGTCTGGAATAAGATCTACATGTCAACCCAGCAGTGCTCTGTGTTGTTTTATCTGTCTCTGTGTCTGCTTTTGTTACCCTGTGGTTAACTTTTTTCTACTTCTTTCTAAACCTTTAATGTTTTCACCCTCTCTCCTCCTCCAACTCACTCCGCTCTTTATTGAAAACATGAGCGAGTAATCTTTCATAAGGACAACAGAACATGAACTGCATGCATGCATGCATGCCCTGGAGGGGGTTGTAAGTAACGGGCCGGCATTCTGAAAACATTCTTTTCTGGTAATAAAGTCCCCGTAAATTAAAACCACTTGCTGTTTTGCTCCCAAAAATAAGTCGGGCAAGGAATGCAACTCCTCAGCTGAAAATAAAACTGTTGACAAATGTTTCCCCCTTGAATCGGAAAAAAATAAAGCATATTAATAAAAGCCGAAATAACCACTGAGCACAGAGGAACGCTAAGATAGAAGAAAGCAGTTGTAAACTATATAAAAAATTATATTTTTTGGTGAAAAAATCTCCACTTGAGGTTGTATTTTTCTCTTTTTCCATCCTCCTCTTCCCTTTCTCTCCTTGGCACATTGCTGACACAGCACAGCCCAAGCTTGCCTCCTCCCTCTCCACCTCTCTCTCTCTCTCTGAGTATATAGGTTTGCACTGAATAAACTTCCAGTATGGACACAGGAAGTGGTTCAGCAACTTCTCAGGTTTGGACATAGTCTCAGTGGGATAATAGACCTCTTGTGGGGAGCAGATGTCAAAATGAGTCAAGGACCTCGTTCCTCTCTGTACTGAGGACATACGAGAAGCAGCACAACATATTTCTTTGCCAGTACACAAGTATGTGTGGATGCGACAGACAGATGAAAAATGAAGGGAATAGTTCAACATTTTGGAAAATGTCTTGCTGACAGTGAGATGAGAAGATTGATACCACTCTTATGTCTGTGCTTTAAATTTTAGAGGATGGAGCCAGTCTAGCTATTTAGCATTAAACATCACCTTTAAAGCTCACAATTCACATGTTTTATCCTGTTTTTTTAATCTGTTCACAAACAGAAATGTCAAAAACAACAATTTGTAGTTTTAGGGGGAGGTACATGCTGTTACTATTTTTAGGCAAACAACAACCAGACATAGTGTCTTGCTGTCACTGCGGTGGAGATGATGCAACTGTTGTTTGTTAATAAACAGTTAAACCAAGCTGGCTGTTTCCTTTCTTCTTCCAGACTTCATGCTCCAAGATGGGCTAATCGCCTCCTGGCTTTAGCTCATGAGAGCAGTATCAATCTTCTCCTCTAACTCTCAGTACGAAAGCAAAAACTATTCCTTCAAAAGGAACCCCTGAATAACTGCAGATGCTTCCATACATCACTCAGGGGTCACTGATCAGTATGGCAATGGTGTGAATCATATGCTATGGCCTTCACAGTCACCAGATCTCAACCCTGCTGAACAACTATGGGAGATTTTGGAGCAACATTTAAGACAGTGCTCTTCACCATTATTATCAAAACACCCAACGAGGAACTATTTTTGGGGTGGATGGTTTTTCATCCCTTCAGTAGATGTCAGAGACTTGTTGAATCTATGGAGCTCTAAAGCTGCCGTTGTAGCTCATCATGATCCAACATCTTCCAAAATTTCCTTAAATTTGTCACCTATTTGAATTGCCAGTGAAATCATGTTGTTGGTGTGTTATTTGAGAGGTTTTGATATGATTTGACACGTTTGACAAGTCTACTGACAGTCAGTATTTGATGCTCTGCTGCTAAGTAGCCAGAGGCCAGTAAAAAGTACAGATGTTATGAATGGAGTAAATTTTGTCTGAATCGCTAAAAACGTTTTTTGTTTGGAACCCAGAAAATTGAAACTCCTTATAAAGAAAGTCGAATAAACACACACACATTCAGGCGTTAGTCAGTAAGATGTGTGTATATGTGTAAATTGATCGTGATGACACACAATGTGGACTCCTACTGCACCCACGATTCTTGACATACAGCTGCTGAATGCTTGGATGACACAAATACTCTAAAATGCCTCTTAAACTGTAGGCACCACTGTGACCACTTCAACCCAAAGTGTTGAAACTTGATCTCTGTTCCGGGACAGAAGCAGGAGAAAGTTACTGGGAGACACTAATACATCACACTGAAGTTATGGTTCCTCACAGCTATGCTAACAAAGAGAGAGAAAATATAGCTGCAAGCAGCAATGATAACAGAAATCAATAATAGAAAATAAAGAGAAAGGGTTTTTGTATTAAACAAAAGGCCAAAACTACAAAAAGTGTTCCTTCCATTGCTACATCCTTTCAAAAGTTACAGAACTTATTATTCTACCTTGGATGGATCAAACATAATGATCCTAAATTTTAAATGTGTTGCTGTCACTCACCAGCCCTGTTTTCAGTTCCAGGAGAAACTCGGACTCACACAAGCGCATTGCTGCAGAAATGTAATTATTGGCTAATGGCGGCAATATTTTTAAGCAACCAACCTCACTTTTTAAGTTCTAGGTTAAAGGCACATCACTAGTATAAATATGATTGTTCATGCCATTTGGTAGGTAAAGGCAATTTCCTACCAAAGCATCTGCTACAGAACAAAACATAGAAATTGTAGTGACAGATTTTGTGTCACTATCTTATTATGTATGTCAATTACAAGATGGGCCTACAACTGGTAAGGTATTAACTGGTAAGAGTATTGAAAACTGTCAAGTACCAAAAGGTGGAAATCATGTTAATCAGGTTTACTTATTCTTGGATCAGATCTTGCCTGATTTCAATCATAAAAAATACATTTTAATTTTATTTTGACAAAGTTCTCACCAGCATTAAAACAATATTAAACACAATTTTGTTAAATTATTTTATACAAAAGTACTGATACCAATATTTATCAAAAGAAAAAATTAAATAATAGACCAAATATAATATCTCAGGCAAAGACCTTGGACTAGTTCTCAAAACTACGGTTTTCAAAATGTTTTTGCATATTTTGCTAAATGACTGTGGCTTGTGTCAGGAGATCTGCTCTAACTGAAGGAATGTGTAAATGTAACATTTCTGAATAGTTACAGACAGCTGGGGAGTTACCAACATTGGGCCAATGAGTATAATCTTTATTGCCTGATGAGTGGTTGAGAATATGAACCTGTCTGGAAAACTTGGATCCAAGAAACAGAGACATCAAGGGAAATCAGCAGACCCATTTCGAGACTGATTCTTTTGGTTTTAGACCATGTTATTATGTGTAGTGGTGAGTGAAACAAAAGTACACTGAGATGCTGATAAGGTTGCAAAGTCAGTCAACTGGTCAGGAACACCCATGATGCTGCGGTTTCCCTTTCCACTGCTGTTA
Source organism: Lateolabrax maculatus (assembly GCA_031216445.1). Taxonomy (NCBI): domain Eukaryota; kingdom Metazoa; phylum Chordata; class Actinopteri; order Acropomatiformes; family Lateolabracidae; genus Lateolabrax; species Lateolabrax maculatus. Next base: position 8,866,327 of record CM062203.1, read on the forward strand.
TAACAGAGAAATAAAAATGAAAGCAGCAGCCAAAAATACATTTGTTTCTGGGAAACAAGGTGTGGCCTCCTTTTAACCTTGTGGGTTATTGTAGGTGAGTTACAGCCAAGCAAAATACTGTATTTTCAAGAAAATATTCTTTATCCAATAATTGACATCACTGATGTTTCACAAGGGATATGCGCCAGTGAAGGTGGTCCTTTAAGTTCACAGCTGGAAGTCAAAAAGTCACTTGATACTTACCAAACCTCTTATAACCAAAGGACTGCACCTCCTCCTCGTCAGCAAAGTCGTCTGCAGGGAAAACACAGAAATAAATGAAAGTATTGTGAATCAAACATATACTTAACTGTTTTACTTTATTACTTTTGCAAGACTTCATATGATTAGATAAGCGTTTAAGCAGTTAATTTGAACTCCTAGACAAAAACGTCCAAACGTTTTCTGGAGCTCTCCCAGTCTTCATCAGCATCATGAGTTTACTCAGTTTCCTGCAAACTCAGAAAACTTTTTTCTGCTGATGAAGATGTGAAATGCCGTTGAAAGATCCAATAAAAAGCTGGTAAGTGGAACTTCAGCTATTTTTTGTCAAACAACTGAATTAACTTTCAGAATCAATTTAAATCCTATTAGTTTTATTGTGAAGTTTTTTTTAAATATCTAGTTTTCAAGGCTTATATGGCCACAATGATACAGAACTTGTTTCATGCCCTTGTTTCAGTCCACTAAAGCCATTCTTTGAGCAGTGCTTTATACTAAGCAAAAAAATACACCGTCTTTATCAGATTAGCTTAGCTCCTTTAAGTAAACTCTCTTTTTCTTTCCCTTGGTGGGATTACTCCTATCTCTCATGGCCTGGCAGGACCTGTTTCGTCTCCTTTCAAGCAGCTCTTATGCCTGTGGGAAAATACTTTGCCAACTTCAAAGCTTTTTTTCTATGTCGTCATCCATGGCCAGTGAAAATAAAGAAACACCACATGTCCCTAACAGCTTGAGATAAAAGATCTCCTAATCTATAAAGCCAAAAGCAGGGAGGTGTGGCGATATATGGGCAATGACTGTCCATCAGAGAAGTATAGAATGTGAAAGTGAACACAGGTTAATGAAGCTGGTGGGACTTTTTTTGTTATGCATTGCATGTCTCCTCCTGAGTTTAATATGTAGCCTGGTAATGTTCAGAAATGACCGCTCCTGAGTCTTAAAGCTGTAAGAAATCAACGTGACTATGAGCAGACATCTCATGACAGAGATCGAGTTAAGATGTGATAAGAACAATGTAAACAGTTACAACAAATCTGAAACTACATCTTACTTGCGGAATCTGCATTTCACAATACCTCCAAACAGCCTGTTTCCTGTTTGTGTTTCCAAGGACCAGGATTGTGTCCCATTACAATGATAATGTTACTGTAAGTATGTTTGGCTTTCCAAGAGCCATTCGGGGAAATGGAGTTCATCACATTTTACCCAAAGGGTTGATGCAGAGTGGATTTGCAGAAAAACAGATATTTAATATTGCTGTATGGCGCCATGATATTTAAGAAGGATTGCTCAACATGACAGGAATAGATCCAAGCGAGCACTGATTTGGTGATTCTGGAACTGGCCTAAATTTGGTTGAAGAGTGAACGGTTTTAAGACGTCTAAATTATACCAAACACTTGGTCAAGCAGCATTTTAATGACTATATTTCAAGATATAGTTAGAACCAGCTTCACATTTAAATATAGTCATTGAAATGCTGTTGAAACAATTGCTATATCTAGTTACTAGTTATCTAAAAACACTCTCTTTCATATCAAATTTAGCTCATCTCTAACCTAAACATCTTTTGGCCAGTAAATCACTAAATAAGTGCTCACTAAAGTTGATGACATACCACAATATATCAATATTTCTTTTTGCTTTATGTTTTCCTGCACCCTCTAACATGTTAGTGTTTGTCCTTGTAGTGGCAATTTGTCCATAATCAAAGTCATACCAGCTTGACAACAGGAGGAATCTGATGCACTATGGGAATAAACTTAAAGCCTGAAGTTCCACAAAAACCAAGTAAGTGGAGTTTGTGATAAGATTTTATTTCATTTTGTCACACTGTTATTTCCAGAGTCAGGAATGAACCTTCAAGCTCAACCTTTCTTCAACCTTTTTCTTGTGGTTTATCTATCCTTAGCAATCAAGCAAACAAATAACAAACAAAACATGGCTCCAGCTGCCTTTATAGCTCTGGTAGAGCAAAAAGTAGACCCCTCCAGTTGCATGCTGGTCTTACAGTGCAGTATACATGCCAACCTACACCTACATAAACCCGAGGTATCTACAGTGCTGCCAAATTCTTATAAAACCACACAAAGAACTAGAAAAAAGAAAACTCTTGTCAAAAATCTAGAATAAATCAATACACAAAACAATTAAAAGCTTTTATACAGTCCTCTAAAAACAAAAACATAAGGTGTCCATGTTCCACTGCCTCTCACATCAAATATTCACTGTGAGTTGTTTATATTCGAGCCTACAATGCAGAGCTTTGTGTTAGTGTTCTAAGATGGACCACTAGGTGGCAGGAGTCATGAAGTGTTTATGTAATAAAGGGACCAGCTTCCTGACCCATCAAGTGCCTTTGTGAGTGGTGTTAAATTAGCTTTTTTTTTTTTTAAGTCCAGAACATCAGGTCACCACATGAGAATCACATCTGGGCAAACTTCCTATAAACCTTTTGTTTAAAACCACCATCACTCATGCACTGCTTGGTCTGTTTGATTCCATGTAATGTGCTGGAGAGCAGCAGGTCACAGTAACACTGTTCATGCAGGGAAGTTAAGACTTGACTCAGTGTTTCCTTTAAAACCTCAGATTTCTTTAAGCCAAGACGCAAGTTTGATCCAACACACACACACGTCTTCACATAAACGAAAACAAAGCAGTTGAAACGCACAAATAATTATTTTTTCTTATCAACATTAAGTGAATAAAACTTGCTTCCTTCTGTGAGTCTAATTCGTGTTTTTCTTTCCTTTTCTTTTCTCTCTTGACTCTGTTGTGAATAGTTGTGTTAGTGTAGGTTACTGTTTGATGTGAAGCAGCAGCCAGATGCAAAAAAAAAAAAAAAAAGAAAGAAAGAAAGAAAGAAAAATCCCAAACAGAGTCCTTTAATTGAAACCAGATGTCAGACAGTTGTAGCCCACGCATTCCTCACGTCTCCGACTGAGAGAAAGGGGCAGAAAAGTGACAAAGAAAGAGCGAGAGGAATGTCGCGTGAGCAGGAGACAAAAGATCAAATGATGACCAATAATCAAGAAGCGCTACAGTGGCTCCTGTCTGTCTGTTGGGCCTGATCAATGCCTCCAAGTGACCCTACCTTTCATTGTGGCTCACAGGACTCGAGCGTTGTGAAGCTGTTGTTTGAAGTCACATCCACAGCATCGCACCGGCATCTGCCCAAAAGCTCCCCTGAGCACCTCGGATCTGCGAGTATCCCAATATCCACTGATTTTTTAAAAAAATATATATATATATAGTTTTTGGAGTATAGTAAGAAATCAGAGCTCCATCCGTGACTCTTCACGCTGGGGGTGATCTGCAGCGCAGGTAGCTTCAGCGTCGCACCTCAGACGCTGCAGGGGGAGAACAGACTGCCCGCTTATTTATCCGCAGGTCTGGAGAGATGCCGAGGTGAGGGGTGTACCTCAGTCCGGCTCAGCACTCCGGTGGCACCCGCAGCAGTAAAGCGGAGAGACTCAACGAGTGAGGGGATCCAAACGTGAGGAGGAAGTGGTGCGCCCGCGGGGCTGCTCGGAGAAACCACGTGCTCCCACATCTGTGCGCACCGTCTGCACCGCTGGCCGCTGTGCGTGCGTTTCGGCTTTTTTTTTTTTTTTTTTTTTAACGTTGCGCACGATTCCGCTGAATAAGCACCAGTCGCGGTGTCGGATAACACTGTTTGGACTCGCACAGGAGGCTACGGCACTGCATGGCAGGCCAGACGGCCGGCTGCAGGTTCCAGCGACTTGTGCCATGTGTGGGGCTGTGGGTGTCAAAGTAAAAGCACGTATGTGTTGTGTTGTGTCATACGTTGCGACTAAACGTTCCCTTTACTAAGGAAATACTGCAGGATTTTTTTTTTTTTTTTTTATCTTTCAGCATAAACAAAGCCACTGTCTTATTAATTAAAGATTTTTTCTTGTGATTACCACAGTTTGAACGCTGAATAGGGAGAAAAGACGTGGAGTCAGTCTACAGCCATGCCTGGAAATACATTTTGTTCCCTCATTTGTAAATCAGTTTTTACTTTGAAAAGATTTGCTGGGTTTGTGGTGGGTTAGAAAAGCTGTGAGTGAAAGAAATAAACCATGCGTACATTAATGAAATGTTTCTGTCTCGGTAACTATTTACAGTAGGCCAACTTCTATATTGAGATTTGTTTATATGATCTTATATATATGATCTAAATAACTTTGTAATGATTTACTGTGTAGGTCTACAGGCATTTTCCACCTCAAGATTTTGCAACATTTAATTCCAAAAGTGGAAAAAATATTTGAGCTGCACAACAGGGATACATTATTGATTATTTTATTTTTGCAACTTGGAGGCAGCAACAGTCTGTAAAGTTGATATGAAGTGTTGCCTATTTACACATCCAGCAGACACAGAGCAACAATAGGATTCCTCTTGAGTCGTGTTTCTGAACACCTGATGAATATATCAATCATGACCAGTATTCACTCTCTTTTATCTCTGTTTTGGTCTGTACCAACCCCTGAGGGACTTGTCAGGCTCTTTAGCTGCTAAATCCCCCACTATGTTCACCAGCTAGTCGTCTGTCTGTGGTCTGGTGCTGAGCGGTGCACAGTGGGTTCATCAGAGCCTTTTCACTGAAAACAGCTGCCTGCTACAGCTGAAAACAACACTGATAAGAGCAGTGGGACTCAATCAAAACAGCAAAGTTATGAGCCATAAAACCAAAACAATGCGCTGAAGGATGCCATAAAGCCCAGTACAACAGACGGAAACTGTAGACTCGGGTGATCATTCTCTGTAGGTTTGTCACTACGGGTGACACCTTTCACATTACACAAAGTCATTTGATCCATTGTTGACATAAAAAAAACATTCATTATAGCAGCTTTAAGTTATAAAAGTAGACTGGCACAGTGATCGCTCAGTGTCAGTTAACAAAATTAGCTTTGAATTTGAAGAAATTTTGTAGGTGCCCACAGAAAACAATTAGACAAAGTCCCAAGTATATTCATTCTTGACATGTGCTGTTAGTTAACCATGAAGTTAAATAGAGTTTCCATGTCCTACACACTTGTCGCATGCTCATTATTGTATTTTAAACTGGAGAAATATGTGCTACACGTTCCTCTTTGAGGAACTACAATTAGACATAATTTACACCAATCCTGTTCCTTCAAACAAAACTCAACACAGCCCTCAGACTTGTTGGTTCCTTAACTGTTTCATCCATTACTTCAGGTCTCTGTAAAGCAGTTTGTCCCCTGCACCTGTTTATCTCTTCAGTTCAGGACTCCATGCTTTGATCACTACCACAGAACTTAACACAAGCCCACATCCTGAGCCGGTTATATGGACCTGCTGCTACACCTTGAAGTTTATAAAACCCTCTAAAAACTCAGAAGTGCACTTATGGATATCAGATTAACAAAAATCTATTCTCCTGGATCAATTTCTGAAGTTCAATTTGTATAGAACCTTTTTTTTGTGATTTACACGTATTCCTTTATAAGTGATTGCGTGCAAAATAAAGCCTCAGACCTTTCTATTATCAACTGTTTTATGTTTAGGTCAACCACGGGAGAACATGGGAAGAACGGTTCTCCCCGCAGTGTTATAGGAACCAGGTGTTGAAGGTGTCAGCGAACTGCAGACTGAGCTGAAGCGCTGGCTGTTTTTGATTATTATCCAGTGAGGACCCTATTTTCTGGGTCACAGCATGCAAAGAGGGCACATTTTTTAGGTAGATGGGGCACCAGTGAAGAGACTGGGACAGAGAAACCCTTTTAACCCCGAGTTCCTCACATTCCACCAGGAGTGAAGATACTAAACAGCTTCCTACTGAGAGGAATGTTTCCTTTTACTAAAAATACTCTGGCTTCACATCTGGGCATAGATCTAAGAATAGCTGGTGGTAATTTATACATGACAGACTGCAGTTACCTATCACTTTATTAGGGCTTGTGTATTTTTGGTTGTATATTTACAGTAGCCTGCATATTAAAAGGACGCAGCTCTGCAGCAGTTAGAGCTCTTATGAGATCAGCACAGGGCTCGGATCCAGCAAAACAATCTTCTCTGATCATGTGATCTCTTCTTAAGTACATCATAATAAATCCCACACTGGCAAATTCCCTCATCAATCAAATACCAGAAACAATGGGAAATAAAGTACAGCTCACTTTGATGACACCACTTCTATGCATGTAAGGATTAAGCCTTGGTGTGTGTGTTGCATTAAGGATTTCCTACTGAGGGATAATTTAAGAATGGATGTCAGTGCACCCAATGGGACCAAATCACTACAGTTTATAGGCATATTCATTTAACATGCTTCAATATTTGTGTGTATTATGAATATTTCCAAAACATTTGGCACAAAGTAAATAGCTGTTTTACCAGGTTTAATCAATATTTGCACTAGAGACTTCTTAAAAAGTAAGTTGAGCGCTTCATTAATCTTGTTGGCAGAAATGGTAACTGTTTTACTACAAAAACTGCACCTCATATGAAACAGTATGACATAAACTCCATCTCATTTCTTTCCTTCCTCGGATGTACACTTGAATCTTTCTGTATTTTAATCCAATGATAATATATTTGATCTTAACTGCGCACAGAAAGACATTTGGCCTCTGGTGTGACATGTGTGTCACCACACCTTTTTATAAATGCTTTTATAAATGTGAAAACAGAAGCTTATGTCTGACATGACTAAGCAAACAAACCTCCCTGGCAGCATGTTGAATGCTGGATTAACGGGCATCAACATCAAGTAAAGACTCTAATTGGATAAAGCTCGAGTGGAAAGAGCACAAATAGACTCAAGACAACCTGACGACTACTGTCCACACGGAGCACTTTGTTTACTCCTGCCAGTGGAGAAGCACCTTCAGTCATCTACTGGTAAGTTTCTTGGTTGTGATGGTCACTTTGGCACTTTGATTAGTCATAACCTTGCATTTTGCATTTAACTTTAACTTTTGTATCACAATACTTTTTGTTATGATAGGATGTTATTATAGTAAGAATTAGTTTGATAAATTCACGTTTCAAAAAATCATCATTTGTACTGCTCATTATGTTTGTTTGCTACTTTATAGTGATATTTGGATTAAAATTGTGATGGTTACTGCAGCATCAGTTTTATCTATATGTGCGTCTTGAATGTATTTCTAATTAATAATTATACATTTATTTATATATTATATAACTCTTGCTCTCATCTTAGTGCCTGTTGGAAACAACAGATAGATATGTTGTGAGTTGGTTATAATAGAGCTGATTGTACCAGAGACTTAAACCCATAATGAAATAAGTCAAGTAGGTACATCCCCAATTTACTGTAAATCCCTGCTGGATGCCAACTTGTGTAACTCCTTGCGTGGATGAACCAGGACAGGTGAGTTTAGCTTGTTTACTGGTAAATAACCATGTAAACACAATATGATATCAGAGGCCTCTCAAGATTTTTTCGTGCGCTTTTGTGACTTGATGGAGTTTACGTCTGACCTCCTGACACAGCAGATGGTTCAGACATAAACACAGCTTGCCAGGTTTTCAAGCTGAGGTGATCCCCATGATGCATCGTATTAGGTGTCTCACCCCCAATAGTTGACCTCTTAATTGTATCACTTAAGGAACCAAGAGCAAAGCTGTTATCAGCCAGTCTAATGAATAACAGAGTGCACACATTTCCACTGAAGAAGGGGGAAAAAAAATATTTTACACACAGTTGAAGCAATACAAACAATACGATGTAGTACAACATATAGGACTGAAACTTTGTCACACTTACAAGAAAAGTAATCTGTAAATTAATGCTCTTGCTGCACACCTTACACCACATAAACCTGTTTTAAAGTTCAAAATCTGATGGTATAGCTAGCTTTTATGTATCATTAGTATTACTGCACATTGAGCATTAAATGTTCTGTTCAAACACATCTTTGTAGTCTCACCAACTAAAATGAACTATCTCTGGTCCAGTTATTATCTGCAACAAATGACTGTATTTTTTTAGATCCAGACAGATGTGTAGCACCACCAAGTGGCAGACCTACTTATAACCATGTACAGTGTTGTTGATGTTCAATCATGCTCAAGCTCAAATCCTATGAGCTTTCTGTATCAGCCTATTAACACCTGTTGTTTTAGTTTCCTTATACAAACGCATTTTGTGTATGTCTAAACTTGTATTGTACTGTGATCATAAGGCAAATGTGTTCATCTGACAGTAATAACCACACGTGTCATGTCCTTTCAGACGAAGTTTTGAATTCCAAGACACAGACTGAGCTCAAAGATGAAGCTCCTGCTCAGTTTGGCTGTTCTGGTGGGGACACTGGGGGTCCTTTATTCTGCACCAGAGGACCAACCCACAGGCATCTCAGAGGACACCTTAAAACGTGAGTCAGCACAGAGGAATCTACATGTATCTTTATTTTACGTGTATGATGTTTTGTACTTGCGTTGGTTAAGAGTTCATTTTTATCAGCAGTCTCTCCGATGTCTGATATACAGTAAATACAGTGGAATACAATCATTCATTTTTTTTTTGATTGTTTCATTTAATCAGTGTTGGATGGTTCTCATTTTGTTCAGTGCCATATAAATTACATTGGTGTAATTTAAATAGTTTTTGCCAAATTTCCTCTTTAAACTGTGAAATATGTGGCAGTGTAAGTGTTTATAAAAACATCTCACCCAGAGTCCTCCTCTTCTTTCCCAGAGTTGTCCGTGAATGGCGAGAAGCTCGTGGATGAGGAGGTGAGGAGGGCTCTGTACGGGGTGAAGCAGATAAAGGAGGTGATGTGGAGGAACGAGCAGAAGCATGAACACCTCATGAAGTCCCTCCAACACAGCAGTGACAAGAAGAAGGTAAGACCAACATGAACCTTTCCTATGAAAAGCAAGACGGACAGCAAGCGAACAAAGGAAATGTTTCCCTTTCTGCCACCAGGGGGCGGCCCAACTGGCTAAGGAGGTGACTGAGAAGCTGGAGGAGGCAGAGGAGCAGTGTAAAGACTCCCTGCAGTCTGAGTGGGACGAGTGCAGGCCCTGTCTGGAGGATGCGTGTAAAACCTTCTATACCTCCACCTGCCGCAGGGGATTTGCCACTTTCCACGCCAAGGTATGAAAACTACAGCTTTGATTCTCTAACCTTCAAACTCTTGTAGCAACATTGCCAAATATAACAAACTGTTATGGTCTTCAGTTGAAGTCTTACCTTTTTTGGAAACAAATCCTTCCTTCGCCTTAGTTAGTGCCGTCTTCTCCATGTTGACCCAGGTGTTCATTTCCTTCAAATGAAAATCAGATGAAGATGAACATGTGTTAATGATTAAAATCTCCTGTATGCATTTATAATGAATGACAGTTGTACAATTAATGATTAAACATGACTGCACTTGTCTACCTCAGAATGTGCAACAACTTTTCCTTTTTCAATTATGTATTTTTCCTTTAGACGTTTTTTTTAATTTTGTTTACTTGTGGCCCTTTATTATGAAGCTGTGTCTTGTTGTGACGCCTCATCACGGGGTGCAAATAAACTCGCCTCCATTAATTTTCATACTGTAGGTGGAGAACTTATTCCGCAGAGTGTCCAGGCGCTTTGGCCCCCGGGAGCCTCGCGTGGACGCAGGGGACATCCTGGTGAACCAGGGCCCTGACGACACCGACGCTGAGGTTGTCCGCATCGAGGACTCTTTCAACCGCCTGATCAGCAAGGTGGGCGTACTGGTGAACCGCAGCGTCGCCCTCGTCTCCCGGATGAGCAGCAGGCTGGACAAAGTCCTCCAGCAGGCCTTCCTGAACGACACAGACCCCCTGACGGAGGTGACCACCTCAGACCCCTACGACCCCAGCCGGGACTCGGCCTTCCTGCAGGGTGTGGGCCTGGAGGAGGTGCTGGACTCCTTCTTTGACTTCGGCAAGAGCGTGGTGGAGGAGTTTGGAGCTGTGGTGACCCAGGTGTTTGATGAGCTCCATGAGGCAGTGGAGGAAAAGAAGAAGAAAGGTAGTGGGGGGGGGGCAGCAGCGAGTTGGTGCCACACATGTGCCAGTGAGGCTCAATTATGTCAGAAAAACACTCCCAACTTCTGATTTATCTGGTAGTACTGAAGTGTCACATTACAGAGGTGCCATTTGTTGCCTTTCATGAATATTTAGATGCAACAATAAACATCTATGAACATTTTGCCAGTGCCAATCAGCAAAACACACCAATCTAACTGTTTTTCTGTTGTGTGCAGGGAGGGACATGTTCCCCCGTTTCCTGCAGAACAGGAAGTTGTGCCGAGACCTTCGCAAACAGACCTCAGAGTGCTGGCAGCTCCAGAACCGGTGTGAAGCCTGCCAAGGAGCCCTGCTCACAGGTGAAGCACCTCCGCCCTCACAGCTCCTGTTTGCTTCAGCTGACACGTCTTTGCTCATCTGTCCGCTCCTCTTCCCGTCTCCAGAGTGCCCCAGTGTTCGGGAGCTGCACGTGGAGCTGGATGAGGTTTCCCAGCTGGTGGACGTGTCCAAAGAGCAGTATGATGAGATCTTGTCTATCGTCCAGCACCACACCGATGAAACGGTCAGCTGGCTTAGCAACATGGTGGCTGAATTCAGCTGGGTGGCTCAGGCTGTTAGCAACAGCAGCACTCGTGAAGACATCTTCCGTATCACCATGGTGAGGAGGAGTGAAGAAGAAGTGAACAAAAAGAGCAAGCAAAACCTGTTTGGGTGTACATATGGGCATCTGACTACTGAAAAAATTTGAACCTGTCCTTTTATGTTGATCATGTTCAAATAGGCAACGTACAGAAATCTGTCTTAAAGATACACAGAAATAAAACAACTAATTTAAAAATTTAAGTCAACATCCAATAATGGAAATCAACAGTAGTTGAGGTAAAATATGAATTCTTCAACTCTCCAGGTGGCGCCAAAGAGCCACGATGAACAGAACACTTCTGTGACTGAGACCAGGGTGGAGGTAAACGTCCTGAACGCTCCCCCGTTCATCCTGTCTGTCCCTGGGGAGCTGGAGCTGCAGGATCTGGCCTTCATCCAGTACGTGGCCCAGGAGGCTCTGAACAAATACAAGGAGATGTTCGGGTGAGAACTTTAATGACCTCCATTTTTCTTAATTTTGGTTGCAATTCTTAATTCTAATAACTGTGACACAACCTCAATATTCTGACATAAATGCATTCTTTCTTTCTTTCCAGATATGAGGAGGAGTAAAACTACAGGATCTCCTTTTCTTAACTTCTGCCAGCACTTTGTTTGTGAACAGAACTAGATTGTGTTCCTGTATAGTAGCATAATCTTGTTTAAATGTAAATACACTATAATCGAACCATGTCAATCATTGCTATTTATTAAATGTAAAAGAAGAAAATATACTTCGTACCTGTTGTCAAATGGTGGAAATAAATAAAAACAAATAAAATACAAGAAAACGTGACTCAATTAAAAATAGCTAAACAAGTTAAATGCAGATGTGTTCCACAAGAAGAGTCTCGAATGATGTGTAAATGTTTCACTGAGCTTCTTGGTGGCAGAGTTATCCAAAATGAGTGCCATGAAATGTTGACGTCTTAAGTCAGAATCTGAACTGAAGGATCACTGTTGTTTATCATGAACAAGAGAGCTAAAACAAACTTTTGAGTAAATCTTTTATTTTTTCTGTACAAAATCATATTAGTTACCATTCTCAGTAAATTCATTATCATATTCCCACTAGTTCAAGTCCCACCTTTAGGAACAATCACAGGTTAGGTTCTCGTGAATGACGCACAGAAAGAAATACAAAAAAGAAAGTTCACATCTTTGTCCAACCTTTAAGCTTACTGAATAACAATAAGAAGATGCCTTCACATCTTCTCAAATTTCCCATCACATACCGCTGGACAGACAGTGGAAGTACCTCTAAGAACGTGTTAATGGACTTTTATATTCTCAATATCTATAAAAGCATAAAATCCTGTGTTGAATGTCTGGTTCTACTTATTTCACTCCAGAAGTGATCATTCATCTCTACAACTGGGACTGGAAATAATAAAACCATGAGGGGAGCTTGACACATACCATTTGAGACATTTTCGTTCCATAAACCATCACTGGTTGACTTTGCATAGTTGTATTTACAAATCAAGGAATCTGTTTTTTGTTGTTAGCTTTGGATAAAATTTTCCCTCCAGCAGACACAGAACTAAAAACATTGAACGCATGTTTAGTTATAGGTTGGTGGGATTTTACTGATAAGACAAAAGAAATACTAGAGCTGCATGTATGATAATACATGTATGATAATGTTAAACTGAGTAGATGTGTGCAGTGTAAGGAGAAATATGTTAAAGTCTCTTACAGCAATTCGAGTTGTGCACCAAACAAAAGACAAAATGCTAATTTCAGACAGAAATGAACTCAATCTAACTTAAATTTCACAGCTGACAAGTCCATTTCAAAACATTTATAAAATGTTAAACAGGAAAGATCTTTTCGCACTTGTATATTATCAAAATAACTCTTTATGATTTCAAGTCCCCGTTTAAATACAATAAAATGTAAAAGCATGATAAATCGATGTGATTTGCCATTCACGTGACTGTGTTAAGAAGAATCATACAAATCACCTCTCATGTTCTCATTCATCCACCTGATCACACCTGCTAAAAATACATCTTGTTTGCACATACTGTATGTACATCTACTTTGATCTCTCAGTACATTCTTACATCCATAAAGTACACCTTTTTCATTTAGTTCACCTCTTTTCCATCAAAGCTTTACAGTCAACACTTGACAATTCAACCACAGCTGTTGGTCACATAGAAAACACACATATCAACCTACATAATCAAACCAAACTCATGTACATGTAAAATATCCTGACTCCCATATCAACGAATTGTGTTGAGAAATAAAATAAAAAAAGGGGGGAAATTGGAGAGGAGAAAGGAAATGTATCATTTAAAAAAGTAAAAAAACTACATCTGCAAGTAGCCATTGATTTGAAATTAGGAGAAAATCCCTCACTTTTTGATCACAGTGATGTGGCCAGTCCATATGGATTATTCTGATTAGCAGGGTTCCCAGAGCTTAACGTACCAGCACCAATCTGCACAGTTTGACACTTACCCAAACATTTGGTCCCCAGATGCACAAGGGACAAACCTCTACTTCAGAAAACACTTTCGTCTTGTATATATACCAGTGTGGTTGTGGACTAGTTTGTAGCATTAAAACCTCTTTATCCACGGCCTCAGCAAGGCTTTTCCCATTTCTCGAAGTTCTCTGTTGTCCCAAGCTTTGCGCTCTGCTGATGTACCTCTGTAAAATGCCAGAGTTCGCCCCCAAATCACCCAGACTAGAGGTTGTCCCCAGGCTGGTACTGGGGCTCTGTGGCTGTGAAGTAGTCTTCCAAAAAGGACTGGATGTATTCGAAGGTCGGCCTCTCATCTGGATCCTTCTTCCAGCAGTGCCTCATCATCTCGTGGAGGGACTCGGGGCAGCCCTGGGGGCAGGGCATGCGGTAGCCTCGTTCTACCTGCTCAAGTACCTCTCGATTCACCATGCCTGTAGAAAACACAAAGAAATCTAATGTAAAAGGACTGCATTTGTGTAGGCTTTTTTTTTTTTATCCAAAATGATTGATCCATTCACACGCACACTCGCACACTGATGGCAGCCAGCTACTATGCAAGGCACTTGCCTAACTATTAGTAATAACTGGAGTTCAATGTCTTTTTGAAGGACACTTAAATAACTGAGACATAACTGAGCTGTTCCATATAATGTACACAATTAAACCTCCATACATGCTTGGTTTTATAACTAATTAGGTGTAAAAATGGATTTTATCTTGTCATTTCCTTTAAAAATGGGTGTATCTTATATTGAATGGACTATAGTCGTATGTAACAAACAGAAAAAGACGCATTAAATGGTAAGCAAACCGTACAGTAACTCACAGAGATTGGTAAAAAAAATACGGTATGATTTGAGTTTAGCTCAAAATTGGCAACAAGTTATGATTAATTAATTTATGTTTGTAAGGATTTATTTTTGTGTATTTGTATGTGTTAAGTTATCAAACTTTATATTGCCTTTAGCCAAGATACGTAACAGAGATTTGACCATACCGAGCTGTAACATTGGTTTATTTTTCTGTGTATGTAGGATAACAAATGAACCGCATTGCACCAGCAGTCAGGGCGCTCTTTAATTGGACCGGGATGCTTTAACGCATGTAAAAATAATGAGACAACATGAGGAGCAGGGGCAGAGATTTAGGGGAACACAGCGTTGAAATGTTGAATGAAAAACTAGCAGCCAAAAGGACCAGTATACAAATGGTGAACTTCTTGTAAGTTCTTAAATAATCATGACAATGTGACTGTGTTCTCTGGGGGTCTGAGAGAACCTTTGACAAGTTTGGTACAAGTTTTGATTAGGAATGAACCCAGCAGCCTGAAGCAGTTGAAAATGTTGGCATCATGCAGCTGACAGTAGGAGAAAAATGCCCACGCAAACCACTGTGTTGAAGACAAAAGATAAAGACAACAAATTTCATAAAAAGCCAACAACTTATTCAGAACATGGGTCATTATTTCCTGTAAGACTTGTGGTCAATTTCAAGATTAAGACACATGCACTAAGTATTTCGTAGAAATACAACTTAATTACAGCCAGCGATCACTGGCTACAATACTAACATTTCTACGGATAAAACAGGGTAAGATTTTTCTACCAGTTTCTTACTCATCAACTGCAGCAATATCAAACAAAAACCTAACAGCACTGCCTCATCGTCTGGTCTCTTCCTGCCCTGCTGGAGCAACATAGTTGCAGATTCCTTCCCAAGACAGGAAGACAGTGATCCTGAACCCTGTGACACGGCGCAGAAACTGCTCCGTGGGGAGCTCAACTGCAGCTAAAAGAGGTTATGACACAGTCAGTGGTATGGTCACAGCCACATCCTCCCCCCTCCATCTCTCTGTGGGAGAGTAGGGATCAGGTTATCTCACACTGGCGGAGAGGAAAGGCCCAGAGCAACTGCTGAAACCATGATATGGTGACGGTGGTATGTCGGATGCTGGGGTGCTGATTTGGTGATTTATGTCTTGGACCTAAAAACCTCAGCTCTAAAAACATGCCAGTCATGTATTTGAGTGAGTATATGTATCTATATATACACAGACTGAAATAGAACAATGATGACGTGTTCCCATGCAGATGCTTGGTACGTGGTCTTGGTATACCTGCCTCATACTGCTTCTACGCTACCAAGAAAGGGAAAAGGAATAGAAATAGAGCTCCCTAAAAAGTCTGCAACACAGCAGCACAGGAGCCGGTGAGTCATACGACAATTTAGAGAAGGAAAAAGAGGGGGTTCAGCCCCTTGAATTTGCCGCTTTGAGGTGAATTAATTAGAATGAACGGTTTGCACTGAAACCAAGGCCACAGGAGCCAGATGGCCCTCTATAAGAGATGGTGGTTAAGTCTGCCATATGGCATGCTCTGTAATCAGTGCCAGTCTAACACGGTCAACGCCAGACATGCTGCAGTACTGCTCACACACAGCAGGGGTCAGAAATGAGGTGGCTGATGACAGGCACAGGGAGGCCACATATGAGAAAGTAAGGGGTACTTTCCCATGCACTGATAAGTCATCAGACATCTGCGTTGAATCAATATGCTATATGCTGTAAACACTACTAAAAGCTTCATTTGGAATTATCCTGAGGCAAAAGTGAATGAATTATTCCATGAAGGAAACTTGAAAACACTTTATTCATGTTCTTTGGGAACAACATATTCAAGATAATAGGGAACTTTAAAACAAGACTTTCGAAAAGGGCAGCCTGCCATGTAAAATTAGAAGGAACTGTGTCGCTCTTGTCCTTACCTGGGTATGGCACTCTGCCCTTGGTCACCAGTTCAGTCAGTAGTATACCAAACGACCAGACGTCTGATTTGATAGTGAAGCGGCCGTACAGAGCAGCTTCAGGGGCTGTCCACTTGATGGGGAATTTAGCACCTGAAAAAAAAAAAAAAGAAAAAGTCAAGCTGAAGGAATGTGTCTCAAAATGATCAATATGATCCACTAACGATTATTTTCTACTGAATATTTTCTCAATTGATCAATTAACAGTTAAGTTTAAAACAGTGAAAAGGCAGCAAATCCTCACATCTGATTACTGACACCAGAGAATATTTTACATGTTTGCTTGAAAAGAGAAAATGAAGAAAAATGAATTGATTATCAAAATTATTAACGATTAATGTTTTTTGTAAGTGATCAATCAATGAATATGAGTGAAACCTTGTGGCCTAAATAGACTGAATGAATGATAAAAACCAGTGTTAGGTTGTAGATGTGGTAAGAGATTAGTTGAAGGTTCAGGGTAGGCATTAAGGGTTCTGAATAATATAGTCTATTTATAGCCACACACACAAACGCGCGTGTCTTTGTGCATCCAATTCTTAACACACACCTTGTCTGGCCGTGTACTCGTTGTCCTCGATGAGCCGAGCCAGGCCGAAGTCAGCGATCTTACACACCAAGTTATCAGCCACCAGGATGTTGGCAGCTCTCAGGTCCCTGTGGATGTAGTTCATCCTCTCTATGAAGGCCATGCCGTCTGCGATCTGGGTCGGAGAGACAGGGAGGGAGGGAGGGAGGGAGGGAGGGTCAACAAAGAGAAAATGTTATCAGGATGCACCAAAAGAGGTTATAGTGAGTTGTTATTTTAGGGTATATACACTTCATTTATCTTGTATTTGACCCAGATATTAATTCTAAAAAAAGATCATCTGCAGCTGTGACAAATACAACAATTGGACAAATCTTTAAGTGTCCAACGTCTCCTCACTCTGGCTGTAAACTCCCTCAGAGGCGTCTCAAACACTTGTCCACTCAGCTGAGTGAGTAGAAGAGGGAGCCTGAGAGTGTGGAGAGGCAAATTAAGAGCGGATCACAGCAGGTGACTGAACCAGTGAGCTTAAGTGGCCTCTGATGGGCAGCGTTTAAGTGCTACAGGCAGTTAAGTGGTGGAGAGAGTGGGGAGGCACATACAGTGGAGAAGAGGAAGGGGAGGGTAGAGATGTCGGGTCGGATATTCAATAATTATGACAGCCAGACGGAGAACAAACTGAGAGCCTTATTCACAAGGACTCAATATTTGACTCATGCACGCCTACACATGCCCATATGGAGCTCTCTCTGTTTCATTTCTTATGCATTAAAATCCGTCTCTCACTCTGAGTTCAAACAGCAGCTGGGCAGGTAAGAGGCAAAGGGAGTTTCTGGACCTGTGTTAGTATTCAGACACTGTTTTCATCCTACCTGTGCAGCCATGTCCACCAGCTGGGGCAGCTTCAGGTATTTACCATCTCCCTCCTTCAGGAAGTCCAGTAAACTACCTGTCAGAGTCAAGCAGAATGGATACATCTGTCTGGGTATCGCATAAACACAACGCAAAAATAAATGCAGCATCGGTTGACACAACGGTCTGGCATTACAAAACGCTACAATAGCCAAAACCACTTGGAGGCAACGTGACTGCAAAGATCACAAGAGGCTTTTCTCTGTTAGATTCAGTTCTGTCTTCGTATTCGTCACACAGACTGTTTTATTCTACTTATAATTATAATAAGAGTTCCAATCCAGTTCAACGGTCAGCCTAATTTACATGATTAGTTATAGCTACATGAATGCATCCCTAACTTCAGACTTTTCCTGTTATTATATACTTTACCACAGATAATTGAAAAGGAGAGCATGAGTGGTTACATTTAAAGCTACTGCATTTTCAACAATTCAGTGTCTTTTTCCAGGAAATTTCCAATTTATTACATGGAAATCCTTTACTTTAGGCAGCTTGTACACTGCATGGTGTTGTGAGGCTGGAAATATACTTCAAATTAAATCTGATGAATTCCCAAAGGCTGCAGAACAGTCCACATATGACTTGTACTTATTCTTGACTTGTGGTTTGTGAGTTTGACCCGTTCTTACCTTTTCCCATAAATTCTGTTACAATGTAGATGGGCTCCTCAGACACCACAGCGTAGAGAGGTACCAGTTTGTCATGTCGGAGTTTCTTCATGATCTGAGCCTCCTGCAGGAAGGCCTCTGGAGACATGGTGCCTGGCTTCAGGGTCTTAATAGCCACCTTAGTAGTGCCATTCCATGTGCCTGAGTAAAAACAAAAACAAAGTGATCACTCTTTGAAAGAAACCATAAATCAATGTTGCACTTGTGCAGCTTGAAAAGTATTATTGAGGATGTAATTAATGTAAGACATTTCCAATGTATTAAGTGCCACTGAGGGTAAATTAAAGACTTTTTGACCCCTTTTAAGTGATTGAAAACTCAATCCTAAAATGAACCGTCATGCCAGTGATCTCTGGCAGTGTTCCCATGTGTAAAGAGCAGCTCAGGAGAGAAAGAACACGACAGCTTAAATAATCAGCCACTTCCTGGTTGAGAGCCACTTACTCACGCCCTGCTTACATACAATGAGCTCTATTGCTTCCGTCATAAGGCCGACCTTCATGAATGAATCATGCTGAACAAACTACACGCACACACAAGCTGAAGGACAAAGTAGGGCAATGATAATATCTAATAATAATAGTAATAATAATAGGAGGGGGGCGAGCAAAGAAGAGAACAATGTAGCACAACGTAATACAGAAAAAAAACTAAGCAGACAGACGAGCAAGGAAGAGATTTTCAGTAAGAAGCTGTAGCTGAGCAGAAAAGCCATCAAGACCAAACAATGCAGGGAGAGTCGGAGAGGGATTCCTGGGATTTCACAGCAGAGGCTTGCAGGTCGGGGCTTGCTGCAGGCCAGGGTTAATGAAAGACTGCGTGAAGAAAGAAGAGAGCCGCGCTCACTGAAAGGCCCCCGTCTCACATGCAGGCCAGATAACTGAAGCGTAGGAGGTGACCTGTGATTACTGAGCTGTGTGCGTGTGCCTAAACCAACAGCAATCAGTAATCAGCATTTACATCAGTATGTGGGACAGTGTGACAGCAAGACGAGCTCTCTACTGAGGTCAGTCCCACTCAGCTATAGGCTAATATGAATCATTCTGTAAACCAGCTCAGTTTATGTGCATTTACTGCTTCTGCGTCATTTTACATTAAATTTACATTAGCTATAAATAATGTACAGTGGATGCTTTGTTTGTGTATGTAACCCCTAATGGCTGTGTGAGTATATGTCCATGCAGTTGTTTACATTCTTTACTAATTCATGATAAGTGTTTGCGTCAGAGTGTTTTTATGTATTTTTGTGTTGTTGACATGGTCCTGGCAGGACAGATCTTGAAACTAGTCAACCTACAACAGCTGACATCTAGTGCTGCTGACTAAGGCACCCATTTCTAACTACATCAGCAACATCTGGCGTTCCATATACTATTTTTTGCTGACAGATTTAACACAAATATGATTCAGCATGTATCATCTTTATGCAGACTTGTACTGCATGTAAGGAGTGAACCTCACAGAAAAAACTCAATTTCTGTTTTCTTTGGCATAAACAGAGGAACTTAGACAGAAACCGTAACTGCTTTAAGCCAAAGAAAATTAATCGGTTCCAGCATCTCAACTTGGAGTATTTACTGCTTTCCTTTGTCTTCTATGATGTTAAACTTGATATTTTTGAGCTTTCATTGGTTTTGGGTTGTATGGAAAAAACAAGTAATATAAATATGCCAACTTTGGCTTTTGTAAATTGTAACGGGTATTTTCAAAACAATTTTTCTGGCATTGCATAGATCAAATTAATGAATCGAGTATTTATCATGTATCATATTACATGATCATCCACTTTGATCTTGTCTTGCTCTGCTGGAGTATAAATGGATCTCCAACAAAGACAGCAGTCAGTCGTTAGACAGGAGTGAATAGTGCATATACTTTGTTATCACTTTAGTTAACTGTATTGAAATATAGTTCAGTTAGCTACAGAGAGCCAAGTAGTCACTATGCCACCAAGCTTAAAGCACCACTTTTTTTCCCAGAGGCTGTGCAAATACATTTTCTAATAAAAAAACAAAGACTGATAGTAATAATATTTTATTAGGAGTGGATTGTGGTGGCCCAAAGGTTCATTCATAAACCACTTTACAAGACAATATGCATGGCACTAAGTTGCATGTATGTGTGTTTCTGAAACCCGTACAGCAGTAATGATAACTTACCCATCCAGACTTCTCCGAAGCAGCCCTGGCCCAGTTTGACCTCCAGTCGGAGGGACTCTCGTGGGATTTCCCAGGCGTCCTTAGCTAGTCCCTGAGTCTGAGGCTTCACCGTGGGGCACACAGTTGTCAGCCTGTAGCACAGACCATCCGAATGTTCTGCTCAGGAACAAACATGTAAAGACACACGGGGGGGAAAAAAACAGAAAAGTGTGATCAGCCAGAGAAATCACACCACAGGCTGTTAAAACACAATCACTGAGTAGTGTTAAGTAAATACATAATCCTAGTAATAAGCAGAGGCATAACACACTAAGTGGACTGCAAACGTGTGTTAAGCGACAAAAGCGGCAATCTAAAATCAATCCACCATGAAACAAACGCACAAAACTGTAGACCTGTCATTTCCAAAGTAATTCCTTCCAGAATAATCATTTATTTTTCAATGTCCCCTTCCAGAAATAATCAAATTTATTGATAATCTCACCATGATGACAGGAACCTGGCTGAACTCAATCTAATTTCAATTTCAATTTGAATAAGAGAGCAAAAGGATCAAGGGGCTGTTAGTTAAAGATGCTAAGATGCTTCAAAGTTTTTCTGCATGAGTCAGCTGTTACTGACTTTTGTCTGAAGTTTAAAGGCTACAATGAACCAGTCATCAATTACACAGAGCACTGCAGTGAATTACATGAATTACGTGGAAGTGAGCAGGGCAGGCTCAACAACACAAGACCAGAAATCAAGTTTTAAAGAGTCACATCACAAACATCCTCCTGTTTATGGATCCTACTTCTGGGAGTTTAACTGTATTCTTGTGAAGTTTTCAATAAACAATTGGTCCTGCGTGCGTTTACATCATCCAGGCGCTTTCTTATGACGGTCTGCTGGGGATTTTTAGGAACAGCTGCCTGCTTATGAATATTGTGCAGACTACAGCAGGCTTAAGCTTTTTTTATATTCACGCCTCTTTTTGGCTTAAGTCTCACAGGGTTTTGCTTTTTTGGGACTTTGTCGTGATTACTGATCCGCAACCGTGTCAGTGACAGCAGAGCAGGAACAACACAGAAAAAACAGCCCCCTCTGTAAAACATATTCAATACATAACCCAGCAGCAGATCTGCAGCTGAATAATGCATCGTGTACTGCAAGCACTGAAATCGTTGGCTAAAATATCAAATGAAACAACAGTAGGGACTACTTAAATTGCAAAAACACTTCAAAAAGATAACCACTAAATGTATAAATGACTATAATAAACATTGGCATGTTTGTCCCAATAACACACTCCAAACATGAGTCTGAAAAAAAAAACCCGAAATGACCAACTTGCTCCAAGTGGCAAGTAGCTGTCCAGGTGTAAACACCAATTTGTCTAAATGTTGCCTAGATGTGTGCGAGTGTGTCATGTGGACGGGCTGCATACCTGTGTAGTGTTTCACCAGCTTCTGTAGTGTCTCAAACTGGGCCCGAGTGGTGATGTAATAACCACCGTTGTCCAGCTTACGGATCTTGTAGTGTTTGACGTTGTCTCCTTTCACCTCATCCCAGTCCCGGATAGACAAAGAGTAGGCCCCTTTAAAATCCACAGAAATCAAGTTGGATCATAGGAAAAGAAACTCTCTCAAATCCATGCATCTCACGCAACAAGACAAGACATTTTCCTTGTATATTAAAACCGCAGCATGATTATTAGTTTGTCGTTAAATCCTCTTACCTTTGGTCGTCTCACTCTCTCGTGCCAAGAAAGTGCCCCGCTGGTTCCCTGGAAGCAATAAAAGACGCTCAGCGTCTTTGCGGCCCATTTTACCAAAGTACCATCTGCCAAAAGAAAGATATTCAGTCACAGGAGGAGAATTTAGAATTTCTCTTTCTTTATAAGAATCTTCCATAATATTGTCAAGTTAAACATCAAAAACAGATGAACAGGAAAAGAAAATATATTTGATATTAGTCAGTTAACATTAAACATCAAGATTTTTTTATGTGGTTCATATGTGGTTACCTTCAAAGTCAGACAGAGGCAACTAAACCATCTTAAATACTATAATTATAACTTATTATTAACTTTGCTGCAGGCAATACATCTTTAACTTATTCCATTACATATAAGGCTGTCTTAAAAAGGTTGATTCCAATTGCATAAAACATTCATTTATGGCTGTGAACAATGTTAAAATCTAGCTTCTTTTACAGAGTACACTATCTGTTTCAAAACTTCATTACAAGTTGAGTCATGTTGAATTGTCTCACCTCATAGCAATATTTCTTTCCAGATTAAATTAAGAAGAAACCAAAAATCCTGAACCCTGTTGCTCACTCTTATAGGTCTTAAGGCAAAGTGACTGGCTGGTTTACCCAGGTCTTTTTTTTTTTTGAGTAGTTTAAACATGTTGTATTAGTAAAATGGTGTTCAGCCAATTAGAAACCAGGCCAAAACTGTCTAAAAGCTGCACAGTCCCTGAGCGTTCCTGTCACACCGGGTGAACAGCAATGGGAACAAGCCACCAGCTCTCTGCAACAATACAGGGCTCCATTGTTTAGACAGTCTGCCATGTCAGTACATGATGGGTTAGTCACAACGTGCTACCGCCCAACCGCATCATGTCTTCTTAAGAAGAGGACTAGTGAGCAGGGTGAAAAACACAGAAGAAATGAGGAGGAGAAAATAACAGTGAAAGAAAATGAATAAAAACAATGGAGGATGACAGAGATAGGGATGGAGAGAATGTTAGAAAAGGTAATGAGCTCTTACTCTTCAGCCTGTATGGAGTCGGCTGGAGCCACGTAGTTACTGGGGATGTAACCTTTCTGTCCGGTGTTGATGGAGCGCGCCTCCCACCAGTCGCCTTCCCTGAGGAGAGAAGTAAATTAGAAATCAGAAACACACAATACAGACACAAAAGCATGAATGAAATAGACACCTACTCTGAAAAGAAGACTGCAGGTATAGAAGCGCACAAAAGATAGAAAAAGGAACAAGGTCGTGTTGTGCGTCATTCAACCACGTCAGTTATCTAAGTCATCATATTGGGGGAGTGGTTTATAAGCCACGCAGTGGTGGACGAAAGGACTTAGATCCTTTAATCAGGTAAAAGTACCTTGATTGACATGTTACTTTGTATCAAATTAATAGATTGCTAATACTGATGAATCAGTGCATCTGTAATCTTTTTAGATTTATGTATTTCTTTTTTTTTTTAATTTTTTTTGATAAATCTCTTTGGGCTATATGGTAGGAGTTTTAAAAGCATATGTGTTTTAATGTAAAATTTGAATCTGAAAATATCTAAAAGAAATACAGCTGTGAAATATAATGTAGTGAATTCAAAAGTATAACCTTTCCCTCTGAAAGGTAATGGTGTATAAGTAGCAGAGAAATGGCAATACTTCAGTAAAGTACAAATACTTCAAAATTGGACTTGAATACAGTACTTGAGTAAATGTACCACCAGTGGTACCAAGTCATTGTGAATTAACTCTACAAAAGTAGAATGACTGACTTTAATATATGCTCAAAAATAAATTGTAATATCTGCTCTTTCCACGCTTTCGAAAACCATACTTATTGAAAAAACATCTAAATCTTAACCACACATGTAGCCACAATTCCTGCTATGCTTAACTGCAGATGTGCAACCTTAAACTGAGATGGAGGGAAAATCTCTCTACTGGCTTTTTTGAAAAACTGACCAAATCTCACGTCCTCCCCCACCTCTTCTCTGAAAGCAGATGGCATTTTCATCACTGCAAATGCAATGTGTTCATGGACAACGGTAGAAGACGTGTGTGATGAATGAGGAGAGAAGAATTTGTGGAGCACTTGGAGCTCTGCCTATTTTCACACCCGTGCACACCTGGGAAAAAGACGATGCTGCGGCAGTAGGTAGTGAGGCAGGGAAGAATTTCCCTTTTCATTAAGATCTATTCTTATTTCCTTTCATATTAATATGATAAACATCTGTGAAACGTAGTTCTGGAAAAAAAAGGACATACTAGACTTTTATTAGATTTAAAGCAAAGTTAAGGATTTGATTTTTGCAGTAACTGAAATGTACTTATTATTAACATCAAAGTTACTCTTAAACAAGGAAGTTGAAGATTCCATAATAAGAGTAAGTTTGACCTTCAGGCATATTTTCAGTACAATGCTGGCGTATTTAAATACAGGTTCTGTATATATTAGTAATTTATTCTATTTATTATGATAATCTATTTCATTATGTGCACAGTTTGTATTTTAATAAATTAGGGGAGAGAGGTATGTTTTACACCGTAACCAAGAGCAATGATCTGTGGTGGGAGAAAAGCGATGGGGACTAAACAGATGGCCCATTAGAGGAAGCCATTAACCTAGACAGATTTCAGCCTTAATATCGGACCTGAATACAACAAGGGATTACACACACACACACACACACACACACACACACACACACACACAGAACCACGTACACACATATCCACACAGCAGGAGTTTGTCAGTGTAAATGCACCCACGTGTTGTTGATGATCTGGAAGCGATCCCCTTTTTTGAATGACAGATCATCGGACGTCCTCGCTTCATAGTCGTACAGCGCTACGAAAAAGGTTACACCACCTGAAAGCAAGAGAAACTGAGCGTCAGAGGTCTGCATATACGATAGACAGTTAATCCCACAGAGCCACAAAAAAACTGTCAAATTATTTTATAATATTTTGTACTTTAAGGTCAATGTCTCATCTTAATTAACAGATGACGATGAAACTGATAATACAGTATACAAGACTGTATCACAGACTACAACTACTTTTTTTTGAAAATACCACCTTTCTTTTGAAATATCCCACTTCCTGCTACTCAGATCCTGGACTAAAACTACAACCAGCCCTCTTAACTTTGATTTATTTTAAGAAAACATGAGGGAAACGAAGCATTCCTTTCACAATTCTCAAACTCAGTGGTATCACTTTAAGCCAGTGAATCAAACTGGTGTCACTTAATCTCTTCTATATAATGAAAAGAGTTGATTCGTGACAGAGTGCAGAGAGACAACAGGACTCTGATATGTTTATCTTGAGGAGGAAATTGAATGGGCAGGATTAGATCTACAGCTGCCCCTCAGGCCAGATTATCCTCCTTCAGAGAGCGAGACAGGGACTGAGGGATGTGTGTGTGCCTGTGTGTACGTACGTGTATGTGTATGTATGTGCGTGCGTGCGTGCGTGCGTGTGTGTGTGTGTGTGTGTGTGTGGGTGCGCATTGGGAAGAAACATAATTCTCTGTTGTGTACATTTACTGCATAATTTACTCATCCAATTCATGATGTATTAACTACCCGAAAATGCATGAGATTACTTTTCATGTCACAAGAGTCATTTCATTACCAACAAATCATTAATCATAAAGTAATTTTAAGTCAAACTCTTGTTGAAAATGAAATCCATCCATTCGGTGCATGTAATTGTGTTCGCCGTGCCTGCTGCGTTGCTTCCCATATTACAGACCAATTTTGGGTTTCTCTTTGGGCTTGATGTTTTGGTTGACTCATTTCAAATGTCTAATTAGCATAACAGCTGCTGCTCATAATGTCCTGCGCATAAAAAATGTTCAGCAGAGTTTATTTTAAAAGTTGTCGCTGATTTCCACGAAATGAATGAAAAGTTAAGAGGAAAATGTTTCAGAAGTTTTAGGTTGTATTCAGGTTGCAAATTAGTTGAGTAACTTTATGTCCTTCACTTTCTATCAAAAGGCAACAGCTTTTACACTGAAGGGGCTTTGGGACCAACGTTATCTGAATATATTTGAATACTAAAGAACATTTCATTCATGTTGAGAATTGTATCAAAGTTATCAAAGACTTTTTTCTCAAATGTGCAGTTTCCTTTATTCCTGGTCCTGTGTGTCTCCCTCTGAAACCTGAAATCCTCAAACTGACCTGTGATGACACTGGGGAAGGGACTGCTCACAGCCACTGAGGTGAACGAGGTGGAAGCCCCGCCAAAGGGCGTCATGATGGAAGACGCCCCACCGAAGGGCGTGAGGCCAGCGGCTTGACTGTTGTAGCTGTTGTTGTGTGTCTTCATAGCTGGTGAATGACCCATCAGGGTGGGGTCGGGCCCGTAGTGGCCCAGGTGGGCGTTGACCGGCGCGGCATTTGAGTTGTCGGGTCGGTACTTCAGCGCCGGGCCCTTGTCCTCTTTACTCCTGACGCAACCCATCGTCAAGCCTGCAGGGAGGAGAAGGAACAAGATTAGACTAGCTGTAGTTTGATTAGGGTCTACTGTCACTGCATTACGTCTGTTGTTAATGACTTAAATGTGACTTGAACATGAGCTCTGGGACATGGATTGGCATCAGCTAGCACAAAACTGCATACAACTCAAATGTAAATGCAATCTATTGTTTCAGTAGGATCCAATAGAAAACACTTTTTTCAATTTAGACAGTACAAATCTGCTAGAAATGTTTGTGAATTAAAAACAATTAGGTGCGCAGCATTAATATTGTGAAAGCAACTGACACCTCTGTGACGGATAGAAGACTTTGATTTAATTTTGTACTGAGATGTATTTTAATACAATATATAGCTATTAAATCAGCAATTTGAGATTTAGGTACAATCTGAATGTAAAATTCAAAAGACGCCTTTCGTAAAAAGGTGGCTGAAGCTAGGAACAGAGATTATTGAAACCTGTAAAGACTAGACATCCCACACTATGTCCACCAACACACAAATATTTCTTTAAAAAGGTCTTGGACAATGACTTCAACACACTGAACAGTGGGCAGATTATGATTAGGGTTGTGTTGCTAGGTAGTTTACAAAATCCCGTGAGTACACAAATTATATCTTGTTTCTTTGTGTTCCTATACCAAGGCCGAAACAGATATCCAACAAAACCAGTTTGCTTTGCTGATTTATACGGCAATTTGCATAGAAAGGGCAAAGAAATGGAGGTGAAAGATTGAGCTTACATGAGATGTTGGATAGAGATTAATTGGCAACAAGGGCCCTTAAATTCCACGTAGAGGGCTGGAGGTGAATGAACTTCACAATATTGACAACGTGAGCGTTTGTTCGCTGTTTTGGGCTGTTGTGTTGTGTTTAAAATATTATTTCTCCTGCTATGTGAACAAACACCAACAGACCCAGTCCAACTTTACTTTAATTGTCCCAAATGTGTAATGTAGTGCAAGCACCCGGCTTCAAAGGTTGTCTAAGAGTCTGCAATGTGATTTCAACAGTTGAAAATGAATACATATCTAAAACTCAAAGCAGTGTTTTGGTGTGTAACCAAAAGGCCTGATGCTTTGTCACGGGGCTGGGCTTGTGTCACAAATGGAAGGAAATAATTATTAGATTGTTTATACTAGCCTGGAGCTCTTTGGGGGGTCTTGCCATAACTCTGCCATCCAGAAAACGAAGACTACAGGCAAACGAATTACCTCATATGACTTCACAAGCCCCAACAAAAGCCTGTCAAACCAGCCGAGTTAGAAACTAGATCTTGCTACAGCCAATGGCCATTTCAACTCTCCCCTGTGATCACACTATCACTGACACATTTTTGAGTGGGGCGAAAAGCCCTTCAGTGCTAAGAAACGGTGCTCTCCCCTCCTGAGGGTATACTGATACTTGAAACCATGTGTGTGTGTGTGTGTGTGTGTGTTTGCTGGACTTCAAGGACTAAGCCCAAATGACTTCACATAGCCAAACAGAAGGATATGAAAAATTATCCTCTGAAGTAATTTTTTGGCTCAGCTGGTGGTTGCCTGTAAGTGAAAAAGCTGATGTTTAATGTTTGGAGAAGGAATAAGTCATCAGGATGTCTTCATAAGAAGAGTGTCTGGTTATAGAGTCAGCTTATGAGTGTACAGTATAAAGTTGTGCTATCATGAGCTGACCTTGCGTCTACGGAGTCTGCTCTGTTTACTCATCTACTCACCTTTGGCCTCATTGTCAAGTAGTTCTGGTCATGTGTTTGTCTTTCCAGCTGTACAGAATAAACCAAGCTGCCACTGGACAACTGACTGACTCCACTCCAAGACTGATCCACTGTCAATGACTCATATCCTGGCATTTGTAAAATCTTACAAGATAGTTTCAAATGCCCGTCAGTGACAGGTCAAACATTGGTTTTTGTAACGACGGCGTGTGCTGCTGTCATTCACGGATGGAAGGCCAACAAAGCCAAGATAACAACCAAAGACAAGACTGGCACAAAACACGACAGCTTTTATGCTCCTGTGGCTTTGCTTAGAAAGGCTTTAACTTATCTACTAATGCAGGTAAATGTGTGTTCTTACTGGGGTAACTCTCTTATGTGAATTAATGAATGAATGCCTCCATATTTCTGTGAATTGTAAATATTTACAGTCTAATAAATCTGTTGTTTTGGTTATTGGCTTCACTTTTAACTTATTTTAGTGTAGTTGCATGTTTTGTCTTTTGTTTGGTGCCTGATTTTGTTTATGGTGGGACCTGGTTTGAGAACCTCGGATGACATTGTCAGACAGCATCATTACTTCTCATCTAGTTTTCATTTGAACTGCTTTCAAGGTGACGAGCTTAAAGACAGCAATATGATGTGCTTTAGAGAAACTGGGAGATTTCAATACTGTTCACTACCCGCCCGTCATATGAGTTGACAGCTAACAGCTACCTGTCAATGACGTGAGTGATCAATGAGATTGTTAATGCAGATAAGGACTCACACTCTGGTCTTTTTGAACTGCAAAATTACACATGGATGGATATTAATCATTATAAAAAGAAGCGGGGAAATTTAAAGAGCCGGACGGACAATTTGAGAGGCCGCACAGAACAGTCATTGTTTCATCGTTTAAAAAGCAAATGAGTGGTTTTCTCAGTTAACCTGCTACGTCCACGTCTACATGCCAAATGTAAAACAAAACTAAATGCAAGTTCAATCAAACCATTATACTAACATTGTCAGTCCAACTAATGCACATTGGCCAGCTAACTAGTCCACTTAGACAAATTATGGCCTTTCCGGAAACCAGACATCCTCCACAGAATTGTGACTACAGACAGGATAACCACTAACAGCTGGTGGCGACAGCATGCGATCTGTGTGAGCATGGCAGCACTACTTGTCCTGGCAATTTGTTAATGGTGATTAATATGCAATGCAACATGAAACATGTCTGTAGTTTCGTAAGACAGACAAACACTTCGACTGCCGGAAAGAGCAATGCAAAATGACAATAATATAGTTTGATGAAATTTCTCAGTTCTCTCCTTATCTTGAGCACACATTATTTTTCATTGGACTACATAATTACATAAGTGGGTGTTTGTGTGTCAGTGATGCCTGAAATACACGTTTGCATGTTTCAATCTGCGAACAGTTTCTATGTGCAGACTTCAACACATGCACGTAAGGGAGAAGAGTCACATTCAATGAATGAATGTGAAGGAAAAGAAAGAACAAACCTGGACTGATGTGAATTTAAAAACTAGCATAACAATTAGAAAATAAAAAAAATGTGCCATCTGTGTGCTATTGCCATTTGATTGTTCACCTGACCCCAAAGACAAAGAATATTCTTCACTCATCTGCTTTTGGTTGATTCACAAGGCCCCAAAACATAAGAGGTAAAGCTGAGGTTTTGTAGGTGTTCATTCTAATTTTAATACGAGAAAGTTTAAAAAGACAAGAAAACAAGCCAGGAAAGAACCTGGATGGGAAGCAGATGAAAGTTCTGATTCAAGAAAGGTAAAGGCAGTTGTGGGTCATTCTATATGCAGCTTCAGGAAAAAAAAAAAAGGCACGCTCCTTTAATTCTCTCTCCGGTAGAGCTGAAGTAAGTCGACTAACTAATTAGTTGATCTCCAGAAATTTCATCTGCAACTATTTTGAAAATGGATTAACGTTTACTGGTGCTCACTGTATTATGCAATATCTCAAGTACGATAAACCAAACCATTAAAAAAAAAAAATGTTTTCCACAACCTGTGGGGCTTAAAAAGTCACAACAGAAGCCCTTCACGCCAGAGCAGAAGCCAACATAAACATGACCGCCACCTCTGACCCTATCCTGTCGCACATGTCAACCACTACATGTTTCTGAATGTCACGAATGCTTAGTGCCTGACCCGAAAGCTAGTATTACAGCAAACGAAAGGCTGACCTGAAAGAAAACATACTGGAAGAGTGTCAGTGTAGTTTAAAGAGGCTATCAATGGTTCAAATCCTCTGCTGTGTCCTGGAAGCAAATACTCCAGTCTGGGGCTAATCCTGATGAAAGCAGACGACTGGTGATCATGATGACTAAGTACACAGATTCTGTCTCAACTAGCAGCCAAGGGAGCATAACGTTAATACTCTGCGGAATACCTGCTTTCAAATGAGTTCAACACCTAGAATGATGAGGATCAAAGCCCTTTGACTTGATTTGGATCAGCGTCTGGACAACTTCAAAACTCTTCCTGTGTGGATGAGCAGAAGCATTTAAAAGCTTTCTTCAGTTATCAGAAGTTACACTTTCTGTTCAGGAGACTCTCTGATTAATGTTCCAAAATTCTGTCATGTAATTATAGGCTGAATAACGTACAAAAACTTATCCTTGATAATTGGCAACCTGTCGTATTTACACCATTATGCACCCAGAGGATTCGCTCCTAAAATGGCAATGAATACATCACAAGCCTGAGCGAGCCCACAGGGTTGGTGTATGATCTGGCATGTCAAACTGGTTCAACGCCCACAAGTTTCACTTTGGATCCCTTCCTCATTGGCTCAAAATACAAGACATCGCCCACAGCGAAATCCAGGATTAATCTAGGGATATCCTATTAAAAATGTTATTTATTAATAACCCAAAAATAAAGCCTGAAGTTTTCAATGATATAATTCACTTTTCTTGCTACTACAGAGACCAAATTGCTGCTGTCCATACACGATCCCAAAATCATCAAATAAACTCAATCCTGTGGGTTAAAGTTAAATTGTTTTGTAAGTAAAAAAAAAAAAAAAAAAACATTTTATATAACAAATATTAACCAGCTTTTGAACCACCCATGGAGAATTGTGCTCTGAGAAGAACAAAAAGCCCACCTCTCCCTGTTTAGTACCACAGAGAAAGGCTTTTCGATTTATTCTTTTGTCAGTCCCATCTACCTTTTGTTATGGACAAAGAGAAAGTACCTTGTGGTGCTCTCCCACGGAGCACAGCACACTCACAAACCCCTGAACTATACAACCCCATACACATGCTAACACTGAGCAACACAAATGCTAATGAGGGCACAGACACACTGTCCTTACAGTGTCGGAGCCAAAAAGTCCGACAATCAATCAAACCAAGAAACAGCCCAATGCCTCGATGGACAGGAACACAGTTACAACCACGGCTCTTAGTTTTTATCGTTGCAGAAAACTAAATAAAATCATTATAATATTACATTTGCTGTTTTGTGGTTAATTTTATCCAAACCACTGTACAGAATGTCAAGGACACATGTTTGTAGCATGGGATTCCTCAGTGGGTATCTTACCCCCGAGTCCTGATCCAGCCACTAAACTACTGAGCACTTCTTTCAGATTTAACTCTCCGTAAAAATTACATGTCCCAGGAAGAAAAACCTTCCATGAAAAACATCACACTGACAAATAAGAGAGAGAGAATACTTGTGGCGAAGAGAATGATCCCTGTTTTTTTTTCTTGTGTGACAAATTTATCAAAACTAACGATGGCTCGAATCGACTTCACAGCATATTAAATTACAGGCAGATTATTGTATCTTCTCTCAGATGGTTTCCTTAATGAGGCTGTTATATAGGCTACACAATGAGATTAGAAATGTGCCATTCTTGTGGTGGCTCTGAGGGAACACAGTACATACCGCCTCAAGCTCATACAGACATGTGGGTCATGGATCCCACTTAGATGAAGAAATGTAAATAGCTCATTAGCATGTGTTAAAATTTACAGCTTAGAGATTTCTGGGACACGAGAAACAGTTTAAGTTAATTAAAACACTTACAAAATCTAAATTGTATTTGAAACCCCCTTCTGATGAGTTCAAGGGCTCACATTTGAGTTACCACACAAGAGATCCACTTTATTTTGAAATTTTACACAAGCGGCATTGAATATGACACGAAATGGAAGTAAATTCATGCACATGCTCTCACACAAGACTTGTGAATAACTTTACTCCCAAGCATACTGTACAAGAGCACAAAAAAGGCAGCGGTATGTATTCAAACTAATGCTGGAGCCAGACCCCATCCAAGGACATGTGACATGCGAGGCTGCGTTCCAGACTGGCAGTGATGCCGTGTCAGATTAAGGAGACACAGGCTGCTGCTTCCCACAGGGCTGAACACAACAATACTGGGGAGCTGCAGGGGGGGAAGCTTTTGCTGTAGCTGGCATGCAGGAAACATTCAGAAGAAACGAGAAAAACCCCAGCACTACGTGTAACCAGTCTACTCTGTCAACAACTGCATGTCGGATGGTCTAATATCCGCGGAAACCCCGTCCTACCATATCTTTACGAAATTCGATTGAGCACTGTAACATTTCTGTAATTTTAAGAAACTAACGATCCGACATTAATACCCACTTCATGGGTCATCAGCTTTAATGTGAACGACCAAGTGCAACACTATGACTTCCAGGAGAGACGGTCTGAAAATGTCCTCTGTTAGAGCCATATTTTAATAAAATCTCATCTCTGTCCACCTTCCAGTGGTTGTTCGGAACAACTATGAACACTTCTGATTAAAAAACTACTAATTTTCTAGTATAACCTGGCTTTTACACTGAGGTAAATTTACACCAAAATAAGTAACCAAGTTATACAGTTACACTCTCTTTACAGGCCTGAATTGTATTAAGAATTGACGGCCATATTAGGAGAAAATTGCAGGAAAAATTTGATTCAATTCTGGCATTTCAAGAGGAACAATTGTGTCCCGCCTGGATGTGCAAACCATTCTCGTCCACATAAAATTTTCACCCAGTGAACATCGCGCAGCTTATTTTTTTGACAGTCTGCAGCAAAGTTTAAACTGCCCACACCCCAGGAGATTGGAGTCGGGTTCCGCGGAAACACAACCCAGAAAGTTTGGAAAATGTAAGAGAAAAGCATAGTGGTAGCGTAAAAAAAAAAAAAAGTGTAAATGAAAAGAAACCCCCACTCTATACAGTATATGACAAATCAGTCTTCATGTACTCCATCAGAGTCCCTCTATATTTAGCTTTAATACTGGCCAAACTTTGTTATTTGAGGTTATTTTTAATCGCACAAATTCCAGAGTATCTGCTCTCAAAGAATGGTTGAGCGTAGTTCTGATCACAAATGTATGTAAGCGTGGGATTTCTTTGACTACCGCAAAGTCTGTCTAATACAATCGAGATCAAGCATGACACAGCTCTGAAGACTTGTCACCGTTCTGACTAATCAGAAAAGAGGGAGCTCCTGAGTGTGCTGGGTGAGGCCCTGCGACCTTTGAGCTACAGCCTTGTGTAACTTAGCATTCACCTGGGACAGAACTGACGCGCTCATCCAGGGTGTATATTCAGTAACTACAGTACATGAATTCAGGTTTAGGTTTGGGTCCAGTTAGACTAAACGCATAGAGATGGTATCAAACGTCAATATTTTTTTGGTACAGACTGAAACTTGGCAGTAAAGGTCTTTTTTTTAAACTTATTCTTTGATCAGCGAGTTCCTGTTTTAAATTAAACTTCTGCCAGTTTTTAACAGGTGTATTTAGGCAAAGTTCTTCAATGGTTGCATAGCTGCACGGGCCTCTTTAGGTTGGAAGGTATAAGCAGGTGTTTATATGAGATGAGACATTAAATGAGCAAGGTAATGAAATAAGTGATGTTTTGTTATCATTTATATATTTAAATGATACGCAGCCCTATAAGTGAAACACAAGAACGTAAAAAAAACAGGGCTGAAGTTATTTTCATATAAAACATTTTGTTGATTACTCCGTTAGGCTGTAAAATGTACGAAAATATCACAATTTCCCAGAGCCGCAGGTAACACGTTCAAATTTTTTTGTTTTGTCCGACAAACAAAACCAAAATCTGAAAGTCTTCAGTTTACAATGACATGAACCAGAGAAAAGCAGCAAATCCTCACACTTGAGAAGCTGAAATCAGGGACTGTTGCCAAATTACTTAACGATTCCTCGATCACTACAATGTTGTACAATGGATTTGTTTTCCATTGATCATTTCAGCACTACAAAAAAGGCAATCAAGTAACTATTGAGCATCTGAATTACAATGTTTTAAGAGTTTTATACATGGTTTAGACAAACGGCAGACAGACTTGCTCACGCTATGAAAGATGAATTCAGCGCATAAGCCTGAAGCCACCTTGACAGACTCGCTCCGTAAACACTGGCCACAATCACAGAGGGATGAGAAGGTACCCGGGGGCTGCAAACCATTACTGAAGCGTAACTCAGTAATTTCCCTGGAACACTCTCTGAGGCGCAGCTCGATCTTATCTTCAGGGCAGCCTGCCATCTCTGCCAATCACAGTGAGTGGAGGGGCCCGGCGTGGGGGTGGGGGGGGGGGGGGATAGAGAGGAACTTCCTTCCGAATCCATTCATGCCATTGAGGCCACCTGCTGTGACTGTCAAAGGCTGGAGTGAGGCTGGGAGAGAGAGAGAGAGCCATCTTCAAGCTATAAAATAGAAGAGCTCTTCTTGTTCTCCGCGCCCGCTTCGCTGACCGTGGGTATCTGAAGCAACCCAAAACATTTGTTCGGTTTGCCAGCATGCGAACGCGCTTGCCTTACGACTTCGACCTTGCCGCTGTGGCACAGAAGATTTGAAGCTTCTAATCAGCAAACTGTAATGATACTGCAGAGTCTAATTCGTGCCATGAGGGCACTCGAGGAGTATGCAAGGATCTCCAGTTAAACTCGAGTCCCTGAACCCCGGCCAGCACCACCTGTTAGCGCTCCTCACTCCTCCACCAACAGCCCTCTCCATTCCAGCTGTGAGTGTGTGTGTTTGTCCGTGTGTGTGTGTGTGTGTGTGTGTGTGTGTGTGAGGGAGACACGACTGTCCCAGCCAACTGGGGCTGTACTAACAGAGGGATTACCATGGAGGAGGATTACTGTGGCACCCGAGTATATAAGCACACCGACAGAGACATCCAGGGACAGATATACATACACACACACACACACACACACAACACTAAAACAGCATCCTTGTACTTTATATGTTGTGATGCACATGAATTTTGTGGAGTGCGCAAATCTGGGAAGTTTAGTTGCACCACCACAATAAAAGCATGCAGGGGCAGGCTTCAAATACTACTGCAGAAGGCTTGAATTACTCAGGTTTTGTCATTTTGGAAGATCTGTTACAATACAATGTATCTTGCAATAAAGGCCTGTAACAACTGAGGCCTACAGCAGCTGATTGTGTGTGTGTGTGTGTGTGTGTGTGTGTGTGGAGAGAGACTGGGTGAGGCAGAGGGAGAATAAGGGTTAGGTGGTTAAACTTTGTAATGCGAAAGAAACTCAAACACCAATTTGAACTGAGGGTTTACAAAGTTACTGAAAGTGGATTTGATGTTTTTTCTGTTTATTTTACACAAAAAAAAAAAAAAAACCGGTACAAAAGCAGCCGTGTAGTCTTATTTCAGGGCGGTTTTGGGAGTCCATCTCCATTGTTTTGTTGTCCCATCGACTGATAACATCAGATAATCCTAAAACTCCAGTTCTGGTTCGGGATTAACAACGAAAAAAAAAAAAACTTTTATTACAATTAAACCCACCGAAGAAACTCTCCTGATCCTTTCTCCACTAAACTTTCTCCAAGTGTCACAGCACTACGAGGCCCTGCTCGCTCACTTCCAACACGAAATGTGACTTTTCTGCCGAGCACTTCTTACCTTAATTGCGACCTTTGCAGTGTTGTTCTTCGGCTACATGCGTCCTGTGATCTTTGTTTTTTTTTTTTTTGTTTTTTTTTGTTGTTGTCGTTCCTCCACGTTTCTATCTCACGTCGACAGTCCAAGGAAAGTGTGGAGCCGCGGACACAGACGGTCTCTAACGTGGACTCTCAGTCTTCCGTCTGTCCCATACCGATTAACTACTTCACCGGCCCAAAGTCCTCCGCCGGGATCCTTTATATTCCGTTTCCACGAGGACACGCCGCCGGCTGACAAAGACTGCTCAATATGGCGGGGGGGGGGGGGGGGGGGGGGGGGAGAGAGAGCTGAGCAAAACAGCTAAAATATCCACAAATCACCGCCTGCTGATGGGTCGGGGTCGCCCTGAAAGACGCGCAACAAAAGCCGGACGAGCATCGAGGAGCCGACGAGGCCAGAGGAGGAATACTGCTGCGTTCAGGCACTCAGATTGGACTCGTAAACACGGGGCTCCCGACTTCAGTCGATCCTAAAACACCAATTAACACACAGTGGCGCCACTTTTTTTTTTTTTTTTTTTTTGGCTTGTGACCCCCCTTGAAACAAAGCAACGTCTAGTTTTGCACAAGCTCACCAGATGCACTTGTTTAAAAGATAAACAATTCAACCAAAGACTGATTTTTTTTTTTTTTTTTTTTTTTTTTTTTTTTAAATACGTGTTTGGAAACGTCTTGTGATTCACAAAAGTAAGCAATGATTAAAAAAAAATTTAACAAGAATGAACACAATTTTGTAGAGGAGAAAAATGTCATCATGACCCTCATATCTTCCAACATTCATGTGGGGTCCTGACCAGTTTAGGGACCACAAAATAACATGTAAACGCATCATCATAAATAATAACAACAACAATTATAGTCCCAAAATGATTCAGTAACACTTCACAAACAACATCTAGAGAACTTGGCTGTCTACGGAAATGCAGTCTTGTTTTATTCTTGCTCTGATCCGTTTATCTAGGTTCAAAGGCGAGTCGTCTCTTTTCCGATAACACTTGAATGTCACGTCATCTCCCATTGAAGGGTTTTCCCTTGTGCCCAATATGGCCGACGTGCCTGGCTCAGATTGAGGAGGGGAAAAAAACCCAGCTGGCTCAGTACCAAGTAGATAAAGCATTTTCATTTCCATCACTCAAATAAATCACGTAAAAACAGTTAAATTGTATAATTTAGACATAAGTAGCGACGTCTTATCGCACCGTTTAACCTTTGAACCTCATTCACAATGTGCAGGCATGTGGCGCCCCCTATAGCTTGTATGAAAGGTTGAATGGGTGTTATATATGTATGGGACTTCTATTAACACTAAATATAGGCCTGCTGTTAACACATAGTGTATGATAGTCTAATTATGTCCCTGTGGTGTCAGTCCCGTAACATTTCCATGATTGGGTCTATATTTCTGCTGTGGACAGTTACATGATAATAATAAAAAAAACAAATAGAATAGGGCTGCTGTTGAGAAAGGAAGCTCATGTTGAGATTCCATCTTAAACATCTTGTATCAGCAAAAAACAATGACCGCCATACTACTACACTGCAGGATCAATATGTATGAGACCTTCTTATGCTGAGATTTCTTTTAAGCGATTCTGAAGTGATTTGCTGACCCCTACTGACTTTCACTGCACTGTGCGCAGGAGGCTCTGCAAATTTCCCCTGGGGGAAACACACACACACACACACACACACACACACACACACACCACACCTTTGTATTTCTATACCTGTGAGGACATTCATTGTCATAATGAATTCCCTAGTCCCTTACTCTAACTTTAACCATCAAAACGTAATGCCTGACTCAAAGCCTTACCCTAACCCTAACTAAAACCTAATTATAACCTGAGCCTTAAAACCGAGTCTTAACCCTCAAACAGCCAAAATGTCCTCACTTCCATGGTCTAAAACTCAAATTGGTTCTCACACAGATAGTTGTACAAGAACACATAGACACACACACATACACACACACATACACACACACACCATTTCCATATCTATATTACATACTTATTTATAATTTTTCCCAGAGCCTTTGACTGTATTTCACTGTCTTCTTCAGTGAATGTTAGTTGCTGAGATATATATTTTTATAAGATCAACAATAAACATACAACAAATAAAACGTAATGTGTGCCTGTAGTTTGTAAGCTAATAAAAAGTACACAGGCTATTGCCCCTAAGGATAATTCAATTATTCAAGATCCTTTTAGGGGGAATGGCACGTAGTCTGAGCAAGTAGAGTTTTAGGTTCACAAGATTATGGAAGATTTAAAATGCTGTAAAAATAGAAATAAAGTGAAATACAATACACAGGGTTGTATGTATTTTCTTGCTATGAATGTATTAACTGCGTCATAATAAACGAAAACCATATGTGTAAAACATAAAGATCCATTAAAAAGGAAATGCACATTACAATGTGTATTGTATTTCACTTTATTTATTAGATTGTTATATTTTGATTGTTTTCATTTAGACATTTTAAGTCTTCCAATTTTATATTCATTTTTTTCTGACTTTCCTCTGATATTTGCTTTTTCTTATTTATATTTGTGATATATTGGTAGTGCTACTTCATCAGGTCTCCAAAATGAAACAATCTGAACTGTTTGGGGGGGGAATCATGTTGGAAAACTACTAATTAATACTGCTTCACTGTAATGGTTCACAACCAAAAACAGCAGGAACCACAGGCCTTTATCAAGCATGCTTAATCCACAAAATGCAATGAACCAAAATAGACCCAATACATTTCCCCTTTGCTAGTCTAATTTTTTCCACAAACAAAATCTTGTCCTGTGATATTTTTAAAGATAATATAAGCACATAATACGCACATAGTGGAGATCTCTCCGGCAAAAATAAAGTAGAAATACTTCTAAAGACACCTAATCGGAATATTTTATTAGCTGACTGACGAGGATAAGGAGAAAACATTAATTCCCCCCCCCACCACCACCACCTCTGTGTGAATGACCCGCATGTTCCTTCTCCCTCCTCACGATGGCGCTGTTCGCTCAGGCTGCGGAGCTGCATCTCCGCCTGCTGTAAGAGAGGCCCATCACCTGCAGCCAGCTCCAGTCAACGCACGTATGGGGAGTTTAAGTTGAGCTCCACGCAGGCGTCCCGCCCCGCCGTGGACAGCACCCCCCCCCCCCCGCGGTGACCGTCTCCGCTCGTCACGTCGCGTCACGGTAAACACGACGCTGACGTGCAGCCGTCGTCTCTCCGGCTTCAGTCGGTCGGTGGGTGTGATTCACCGCCGCGCGGCTCTGGATCAGAACAGGTGCGGTGACCTCCAGCTGCAGACTACAACCAGGACGCACAGGCGCGAGAAGTAAAAGTCTCACGACTTGCATCCCATAACACCATCGATTTTATATCTCACAAATATTAATGCCAAGGTTTATACTGCACTGCTATTTTATTTGACTATTATTAGCAAATAATTAGTAGTATATTGCAGGGATGTCACACGCATAAAGAGGTTCGACTTGTTATCGAAAATGTGCCAGATTAGGCTTCATCATGGTTAGATGAGAATTAGGCCCCGGCCGCTTCTTGGTGGATTGCCACGTCTATAACAGTATGACTGCAAGCCTTTTCTCGGATTATTTCGTTTGAACGTATCAAACTGCGCATTTTAATGACACAGACAATCTCGGAACAATGTTGGGGAGATGGGAGAATCGTCTGCAAAGCGTCGCGGGCTGGTGGCTCTCTGGACCGGCATCCTGCGTCACCAGCGCGCGTCCACGTCTGACGCGTCCAGTCTGGACCCGAGCGACAGGCCCCAGCGATTAGTGGAAACGATTAGAAAAAGTTACTGTAAATACAGAAAAACCGCAATTTGAGACGATCCGCTTCAGCACTGGACAGCTCCGTGTCCCCAGAGGCCTTGAACATGGTCAGAGGAAGCTCCCCCCCCCCCAACCCCGTTCCCATCAAAACCATCGAGTCACTCGAAACCACCACCAGCAAAGACGATCATTTCCCAGCTCGATCATAATCTAAAAGGCTAATTGGACTTATTGATGACGCATTGTTTGGGGGGGGGCGTCGCGGTTGCGGTGTGGCAGGCTTCAGATCGATTTGCATCGGTCGTCACATCGTCCTGTGCAAAAAAAAAAAAAGTTCATGAATTAATGTGTGCATTCACAACCATTTCTGTTTTTTTTTTTTTTTTTTTTTTTAAAAAAAGAAGAAGAAGAAAGTTTGGAAGTAAACTTCCATCTTAGGAGGGAGGTTGGGTTTGGGGGTGGGGGGGGGGGGGGGTGGGGTCTGACGGATGCATCGATGAGGAAGGAACTGTACTTTTATATTCCGGGAGGCAGACTTGATGACGTCTATAGCATCCTTAATGTGACTTATTGGAGGGAGGCGGAGGAGGGGGGGGGGGGGGGGGGCAAGGCTTACGATGCATGGATAAATATCCCAGGCGATCACAGCACAGGACAAAAGTTTAGAGCGACGATGTGTAGACGAACATACAGCGCACTCTCCCACCGAGTTTCTGTCTGACTGTGCGACCGGTCGAGTCCTCGTGATTGTGTATAAAAGTGAGGCAGGCGGCACTGAGGGGAACATAAGGAGACGACGGAGGCGCTTCAAGCCAGGAAAGAAGTGCCGTGAGAGAAAAAAAAGATACCGTCTCTCTCTCTCTCTCTCTCTCTCACACACACTCACTCACACTCACACACACCACAGCCGCGCCCGGATCGCGTCCTACAGCACAGCGCTCTCCCTGCTTCCCTGCTATAGGTATGTGCTCTATCCGCGGATCGTCCTAAAAAAAAAAAAAAAAAAAAAAAAAAAAACTCGGGAGAAATTCATTGCTGGACGGCGAGATAAAGTAACGGAATTTATTTTTTTTTTCTTTATGTGATGCACTGCATGGAGATCTGCCGTTTCTAATGACTTTGGCGCCGCATGCAAAGGATTCGGTGTCAGTGCCACAGTTTAAACTTTTACAGAAAGGGGTGACTGACACAGACAGCAGCCTCTCTGGTTCGAGCAGACGGACCCTGAGTTCGTCCGGTTAACTGACTCGGGCTCTCGTTCGATCCAGCTTTGCAGTTTGTAATGAGAGAAGTAGAACAGCATGTGCATTTGCAAGAGCGAGCGTGTTGTTTTCCGTAGGAGTGACTAACCTGTTAAATGTTAACGTCTGTCTTTCATCTTCTAACAGCATGGCCAGTTCGAGTAAAGCGACTTTAATCTTGCTCATCTATGGAATCTTAATGCACTACAGCGTCTTCTGCACACCTATCGGACTAAGTTACCCTAAGATTAGGTAGGTGTACCTGCTTTTTTTTTTTTTGTTGTTGCATCTTTATAACCTGATCATGACAGTGCTTTTTAACTGGTCCGTATTAAAGGCTTCTGAGCACCATTGTTTTTGTTCGAAGATGATGTTGCATTGTGATTAATTGTAAAGCCTCATTTGAGGATTTGGGCACTTTTTTTATTTCAAATAAGCGTGCGTAATTGTGCACGAACCATGTGCGCAATTTTCAAATCACATCATTGACATTTATTCACAGAAAGGAAATACGGTCATTTGTGATTTCACCATGCACATATGCAAGTGTTGTGTGGAAAATGGAAATTGCGTAGAGGTATCTGTCCGGTGGGACGCTTCACAGAACTCCCCTTATTAAAAATGAGAGAGCAGTCAGTGCAATGGATAGCCCTCGGGATGACGGTGGACTGGCGTCACCGAGGAGAGGCGAGGCAAAACGAATAGGAGAGCTCTATCCACTTAAGATTTATTCTTTTTTTTTTTTTGAAAAGCATATCCATAATTTGGGCGTGGTTGTTATCGATTCTAATTTTTCACTTGTTAATTGCAGCATTCTTTTAATAAAAGGTTGGCTCCACGCCTGCACTGAATGTGATCCTTTTCACACCCCTTGTTTCGATTGTTAAATAAGTAATGAGGCGGCAGCCTGTTAAGGAGCAGCAGCACCAAGTTGGAATCAAAAAAAAAAATAATAATAATAATCCGATGAAAAAAATCTATTTAAAAAAAAAAGAAGAAAAAATAAAGCTCAACACATTCAGCACATTTGAAGCAATTCTTTTTATGTTTAATGGAATTAATTCGTTTTCTGGCTTTATTTAAAAACACCTTCAGCTGTGTCCTTTCCCCCCCGTTTTCTTCCCTTATCTCGTGCATTTAACCTCCCACTGATTTCAGAAAACAGATGCAGATATTTTGGCATTCTTGCACTCCCGCGTCCCACTTGTGACCGGATCACGCTTGTGATGAATGCTCTCCCCCCGTTTCTGCAGACTTGAAAACGACGCCTTCGACGAGGATGGGAACTCGTTATCCGACATGGGTTTTGATAGCGATCAGATTGCCATACGAAGCCCGCCATCCTTAAGCGACGACGCGTACACTCTATACTACCCGCCAGAGAAGAGGTAAAAGACTGCACAGCTCGGGCTGGATTCCATTTTTAATGACTCTTCTGCTGTTTGCGATAATGTTTGCTCGCTTTGTTTTCCCCCAGAGTTTCCCATGTTATTTGTTCAGTGTTATTTTCATACCGAGTAGCCTAAAATGTTGGTTCCAATACTGTAAATAATCAAGACAAAAAAAAAAAAAGAAAAAAGAAGAAGCCCTGGACATGCGGAAGGATAGCCTGTGTGCAAAATGGCTCTGACGCTCCGATTTAATTGCACCTGATGTGATATTGGACCTGCGGGCGGGTGGGGGACATTTTAGGCTACTTTTGATCATTTTGTCTGCGCTTTTTTTTTTAGTCACTGATGATCTATGTGTTTTGGCGTTTTATCATCTCAGACCAGAAAGGCATGCTGAGGAAGAATTAGATAGAGCCTTGAGGGAGATCCTGGGTCAGTTAACAGCGAGACATTATCTGCATTCTCTGATGACAATTCGTGCAGGGTAAGGGCATTTCTTATAAGCGTTCACCTGCAGTCATCTTTTTTATTTTCTTTCTTTTTTTTTTTTTTATGTTTCTCCGCTGCACAAGTCCAGGCTGCTGCATCACTGTCTCTCATTTTATGTGCGTGTTTTATTTTTTTATTTGTTTTATCCCTCTCTCCATAAAAAAAACAAAAAAAAACAAAACAAAACAAAACAAAAAAAAAAAAACGTCTAGAAATTCTCATCACACCATTTTTGTTCCTGTTTTTGTTGTGGCGTGGCACTGCGACCATGATTAGTGTCCTCCCTTAAGGATAGAGGGTCAGTTTTTCTGAGACTAAAATACACTACGATTTATATGTGATTAATCCATAAATTGATTTTGTTTGCCCAAGCTCTAATGAAAAACCACGCGCCAGAATATCCACTGAGCTGCAAATGAATAATTTATAACTTTTCTAAAACGCCTAAATCACAGTTTCTTTTACACTGTCTTGCTTGCCGCCTTTTTTCAAACGAAAAAAAAGAGGATAAAAGGCCCATAAATTCATTATTAATGACTGTAGGCAACTTTGAATCATGGCGAGATGAAGAGATGATATAAAATAAGATAAAATGTAAAAAAAAAAAAAAAAAAAAAACAATCCATAAGAGCAGAAATCTGAGGAGAAATGGAAGACTGCAGCTCTAACTAATGTTCTGATTTTTTTTATTTATTTCTTTCTTTTCCAGTGAAGACAA
Organism: Lateolabrax maculatus; assembly: GCA_031216445.1. NCBI lineage: Eukaryota > Metazoa > Chordata > Actinopteri > Acropomatiformes > Lateolabracidae > Lateolabrax > Lateolabrax maculatus. Next base: position 8,910,345 of record CM062203.1, read on the forward strand.
CAGCATGGAGGACGAGTCAGAGCCCTTATCCAAAAGACACTCAGATGGGATCTTCACCGACAGCTACAGTCGCTATAGAAAGCAGATGGCCGTGCAGAAATACCTGGCAGCGGTTCTGGGGAGAAGGTACAGACAGAGAGTTAGGAACAAAGGACGCCGACTTGCCTATTTGTAGCGTTATTAAAGCGCCCAAACTGCCCTCCTGTGTATATACATCCAGTCGTTAAATCAAAGTCATTCAGATATATCTGACCAACCAGTGGATTGCGCCTGTGTTCTTTCAACATGTATTTATGTATGAAGTAAAGCCATTAAAATGAATATTTTAATAATAATATCGTTTTTTTTTTTCTTTTTGTACAAAAGCACTTGATACCGAACAGTTATACTTTGTGGACCAATATTTTATTTTCATGTTAAGATGTTGAAAACAAAACAAAATGAGTTAAAAAAAAAAAAATGAAGAAATCAGTAAAAAGAAAAAAAGGTAATTGTGCACCTTCAACGTTATGCGCTTGAAATCTTTAAAGGTCATCTACATATGCAGAAAATAAATAGATTTTAAAAAGACAATCAAAGTATTGAATGTTATACTTATTTTTGTAACCAACGTTCTATTTTTTTAGTGTTGTTTGTTTTCCAAACAGGCCCAAAGAAGCAGTGAGCATGCTATGTGAGGCATATCCGACATATCTTAAATGATAGATGTTGCCCTTGTCCACCCTTCTCCTCCCTCCCTTAATGGGAGCTCTGTGGGTTTGTATAGCTTGCTGCCCCTCCAGGGGAAATCAAATGGCTTCTGTTGTACAGCTTCTCATTTGGTGAATACCTGATTGACTTACACAATCCTTCATGGAACTGGTGGTAAAAATCTAACCCTCCCTTCAACGGAAATTTAATTGCAGGCTTTTGCAAGGGTGTTATTGCCTTTACTAAAGATAAAGGAAGCACTCAACAGTATGCGGCAAACACTGCTTGCTCACTTGCCTCAGAGTCATTTACTGCAGGAGATAAATCATGCTCGATAGGACTGTGTAAAGAATGTTCCATGTGTGTGTGTATTATGTACAGTATAGAAATTACACAGTGCACATATTCATCTCAATGTGGTCTGTGTTCAGTCAACAGAATTATTTGGAAGAATGTGCTTCAACTGTTGATTGTATTTGGGTAGCAACTACAAATATTCAGAATGGACCCAGAACATGTAAGAGGCAGGAAAGGAAGCACTGACAAGAGGTGGAGAGGAAAGGTAGCATCTGAGTTACAGTTAGGAATATTTAACTCTTATTTCTTATTTATTGGTGCATGTGGAAATTGACATCTTGCTAATTTTGCTTAGAAACTGCATGACATCGTGCTTTTTTGGATTGTGCTATTTGGGAGGTGGGCTGTGCTAAGCCTATTTCAGCACCACTCCACCCTCAGATGTGTTGGAAATGTGAACAAGGAGGGCTAGAGGTGGTAGAAACTGGTACTGCACTGACTTGTTGAATTTTTACCTCCCCTGCTGCTGTCATTGTGCATATCATAAGACAAAACACTGGACCCCCTTTTTGCTGATTGCCTTTGTCCTGGTAGCGGTTTTTAAAGATTATTTTGCTTCTAGATCGCCGAGCTAAATTGCTGATTTGACAGTGGTGTGGTTCATTGTTAAGACGAAGCTGATCCGTGTTTAATGTCTACAGGGGTATGTGCAGTGAGTGAGGGTGTGACAAAGAGATGAGGAGAGTGTTAGGTGAGAGAGAGAGGTAGGCTTGGAGATGGCTAGAGAGCAGGAGACAAAGAGAGATGGTGTGTGTGTGTGTGAGAGAGAGAGAAAGCAAAGTTGTTACATAAGAGACAGGTTACAGCACCCACAAGCCTGAGAGAGGTTGATGCACCTGGATACAGAAACCAACAAGAGGCGAGAGCGCCGCCGCCTCTCGCCTGGGAGATCAGGGTCAATGAGTCTGATAGAAAATATACGATTTTGAATTCCCTTCACTTTGCTATCAGCTGAAGGATTAACAGTACATGAGTGAAGCTGGACGAGGCCACTCAGAGTTTCCCTCTTGGACTACAATGGTGGTGACTGAAATACAGCCCCTCTTCCCACTGACTTTTATTAGGGACATATCTCGTCTATTTATTCAATATTATGCAAATGAAGATTTATGCACCCCCTGCAATCCAATCAGTTGCCTGCGTTGCCCCATAGAAACTATGATATGATATAGAGTCTCTCTCTTTCTTCAATTTGGCTTTATCCTACAGGCTTTGTGTGAATGTGTGTGCGTGTGTGTGGATGTAGACGTTTGCATATTAGTGCACATTTGTGTTTATGCGCGAGTGTGTGTGTGTGCATTAAATGTTTGTTCGTGTAAATGAGTGACTGAACGCGCATGTGGAGGTGGAAACAGCTTTTGGCTTTGGTGCCTTGCTTTGACGTGAGAAAAAATAAAATAAAAAATTCGCCACAAGTGACAGATGGCAATTTTAGTGGCCCTACAATGCTGCAGTCCATTAGCTTACATTGAAACTTCCTTTTACTCCGTTTAATCGCTCAGCTTAGTCTGCCCCAAGAGTAGTAGAATTAGGCTTTCTTTTAAAGCATGGCCAATGATTCATTGAGTAAAAAAACAAAAAAAAAAAGAATAGAATGTATATGTTGATGGAGCAGGCAATGTGTGTGTGTCGGTGTGTATGTGTGCATGAGTTTGGGGTGTTCAGTGTCTGTGAGAGTTGTGAACAATGACCAGTGTTTGTTACCGTTGATTATGAGGTGTTGTTGATTATTTTGATATTGGTCAGTAATTTATTAATCAGAAAATAGCCCCTACATATTATTTACAACTATGTGCATCACTATCTAGAATAAAAGGGTTTCAGAACATGACAGCGATGTTGTTCAGATCATAGAAAATGCCTGTTGTTGATATTTCTGAAAGCGCCAAACGCCTTACTTCAATGTTTAATCTCTTATCTATCTGAAAACTATGTGTTTTAAAAGTGAACCTTAGTACAAGTGACATCGTTATACACACAGGAGTCCATATATGGGGTTTTACGTTTCTCAATGTTATGAAAGTGTTGTAAGATTTGTATGAATAAATTTTTGTAAACAACAACATTTTCTAATCAATGTCTAATCTTTGAAATACATAATCTTTAAGATGATACACGTGTCGTGAAACAAAGAAAGTACAGCAACAGTAGAAAGCTAATAGTTGTAGCCTTGGCACACATCTTGACTACAGCCTTTTGTCTGCAACCTACATCAGAATTAAGCATAAATCTACCTTTTAAAGTTGAGCTCACGTGATCACAGAGGGCCACATATTTGTCTGAGCAGACATTGTCTCCTGAAACAAACACAAACCTCAGGTTACATTACAGGAAACAAAGTGAAACATCCTCCAGCAACCACAGCACCAACTCTGTTGTTCTCTAGTGGGTTATGTCGACCTGAAGCCCTATCAGGTAAAATGTATCTTTTCAAAGCCAGATCAACAGAAATGAAACAGAAAACATAAGAAACTTAAAGCATTGGTGCACTACTACTGGTCTAACCCATCAGCAAGAGGAATTAACATTGCATTATGAGCAAAAAGCAACCGGAGGTGCATTTGGTGTTATTGATCAATCCTCACCACATAATGACATTTTCAGGTGGTTTTAGAATTTCAAGTAACAGTTTATAAAATGAAAACGGAGAAAAAAAAAAGGAATCCATCTGAGTAAATGCACCTGTAATTCAAACCGAAGAACTATCCAACATCTCCAAGGAGATCTTCAAGATAAGCTACGACTCTGGACTGAGCGGCAGAGAGCATCCCTCCTCCAGGAGCAGCCGTGTCTTTTTCCTCACTCCATCCTTGGCCTTGGAAGTGCAGCTGTGTCCCGTGGGAGAGGAGGATGGGTGTGGCAAAGGAGTGTGTGTGTGTGTGTGTGATTTGATCCCCATCAGCCAGCAGAAGTGTGTGTGTGTGTGTGTGTGTGTGTGTGTTTGTGTGCACATGCAGCAGAGCTCAACTAACCCAATCAGAGAAATGTTGCATGGCAACGGTCCACAAAGGGACACGGTTATGTATACGCATGTGTCAAGTGTGTTTGTATGTGTGGAAAGGGAGTGGGATAGAGAGATTGTGTGTGTGTGTGTGTGTGTGTGTGTTTGTGTGTGTGTGTATGTGCATGTCTCTGAGTGTATTTTGCCATTTGTGTGCTCTACACAGGCTGACCGTGAGCCGGCTCTGCATTGGGATGGGGTTCTACATTACACCTTACATTTGTGCACACACACACTGCCTGCAGAACAGAGGAAACACAGATACACACTGCATGTCTCTCACAGATACTGTAATAACACCAACAGTCACTGGCACAGTCGAGCACAGGTGGTAAATATGATTAATGAAATTCAACAAAATGAATTAGCCACAAGAAACTGCCACACACAGATACTGACACATACATCTTTGTTTCTTCCCAGAGGACGTTGATTCATGTGAGTTGCCCTGTTGCTATGAAAAGGCTGACAGATTTTCGATTGTCAGGGTTTGAGCTACCTGTGTGATATATATATATATATATATATATGTATAAGATGTCTCCATTCTTTATTTATCCCTCCCTCCCTTCCCCCCTTTCTTCTTCCTCAGCTGTCAAGAAAAAAAAGCAGGCTTAGTCCTCCTGACAAGCAGAGATTCCTAGATTTCTCCTGTGAAATGTTTTTTTTTTTTACAAAAGATGCAGGGAGCGAGTCAGAAAAAAATGGACCAAAATATGTATTCATAAATAAATTGGATTTGATATTCACGCCCTGATACGCCCACAAGTGGATATTGAGACAAATGCACCAATTTGTTTGTGCAGCAGTGGGCTTTACATGAGGGGCCACCCTGAACCAATTTGTACATAATGTACATTAATGCTTGAATCAATAAAAGATGGCTCCTCCTTCCTCGTAGCCCCGCTTCACCACTCCTCTATGGCATGCTCACTCAACTTCTTATCTCCCCATTAGTGTCTCTTGAGCTGTTGTACAAATGACATTTATTTTTCAAGCAAGATGTGTCTCTGGCTTGCTTAATTGGCAGGTTCTTGGGTGGGGTGGGGAGGGGGGGCTCCCAAAATTAGAGCTGCAAAAACAGTGTGGCTCACACTATACAGAGTTTGAAATCATACACAGCTTTTAATAATCTCCCCTCTGCTCTACACTGCCTCTAGACACGTCTTAATTATGTATAAGGTGTTAGAGGGGGAAGGGGATGTTGTGTTCAGGGCTTTTCCAGTGGGGAAACCCATACTGCGACCCCAGGGTCACAGCCACACCCAGCTTTCTTTGTCACCATGTGTCTGATGAGAGTGTGAAGTCAGAAGTGTGTATACATGTGTAATATTGATTTATTGCTTGCATGATTAACATTTCTGCCTGTCCTTCATTTGTGTGTGTCTCTCTCTCTGTGTGTGTGTATGTGTGTGCATGTGTTTATTCACCTATAAAACAAACGCTGCCCCCTCTTTCTCAACCGACATCCCTCTTGCGTGTCAGGGTTAAGAATACAGCAGCACTCACGAGAGAGGCCCAGACACAGCAATGATGCAATCAAACACCCCCCCCCCCCTTGCATTTAACCTCATGAATCATTCAGTGGTCATTTTTTGGGGGGGCGGTCCGGTCATGCCTGCAATGAAACCCGCGAGTGTGGCAGCTACGAAGCCCCCAGTCCCCTTCTCCCATCTTGTGGTGTGCTCTGTCACATCTACCATTAAGCAGGAGGCACTCTGCGGTGAACAGCAGCCCCTCTGGGAGCAACGAGAGGGAGAGAGAGAGACAAAGGAGAGCGGGGAAGAAAATAGGAGATGCAGGCGAGGGTTTGCAGACATGGACCGCTGATCAAGAGTTGCTTCTGGCTTAGAAGGAAACACTTTACCTGCACTGCTTGAGTAATCATGGGCAACCATAACTATCCTTTATTTATCATGAGGCTATATGGCCAGGAAGGAAAATGACCACCTCAAATGTCATTTTCTCAGCTACTGTATATTTGAAGTTTGAATATGATGTTTCCCCTAAAATAAACAACACCCAGAGACTTTTCCCTAAGACAAAACAAGACCTTGAAATAAAATGCACATACATACTAAAATAAAGTACATTAGCAGTAAAAGTAGAACAAACATCAAATTCAGTGAGTTGCACAGTACAAATGATACTGCAGTGATTGCGGGGAAAGATGCGTTTTGTTGCTATGTTACAAACATTACAAACTACAAGCAAAGAAATACAAAGTATGAATAGTATCGGGATGATTTTGTGGAGTAGCAGTGTGCTGAAAATATATATTTAAACATCAAGTAGACACAGAGCAACATTAGCATTAATTTGAATTATGTTTCTGGCCACCCAATGCATTTAAGTCCAATATTCACTCTTTTTTAGCTCACTTTTTGGTCTCTACCGACTCCTGAGGTAACTATCTGACTGTTTGTCTGCTAAATGCTCCACTATATTCACCAGCTCATCGCTAATGGTGTCTGTCTGCTCTTTGGTGCTGGGTTTGTAGTGTACAGTGGGTTTATATGAGCTTTTTAGCTGAAAACAGCTGCCTGAAGGAACGCTGATGAGACTGGTGAGACTGAACCAAAACATTAAAGTTGAGTCCGGTAAAAACAAAACAAAAAGCTACACACTCCGTAGCGCTAAGGGGAACTGCTGAGTTGTCCGGTAATGATTTTCTGTAGGTTTGTCACTAGTGAGCCCTTTCATGTTACACATTGCAATTTCAGAGAGCAGCTTTAATGATTCTGTTCATGTTAGTTGAAGTTTACATTTGTATACTTTGTGTGCTCGGGTTTCGTTTACGTAGGTGCAGGTTTGCTTCTCGAGGCAATAACATTTTTGCCAAACAGTCTCTGTCACCACAGAAAATAATCTTAATATAACGTCTCCACTGACAGCTCTGACACCATCTGAATTGTTCTGTGGTGGCAAATCTTAGCCATCTAAGTGCAAGCACAAACATTAAGAATAGTTTGCAGATACGACCCTTGGTTAAATAGTATTTGCAGTATTTGTGAGGATTTTCCTCACATGTAAGTCCGTTATGACTGATGATGCCAGTGCAAACCCTAATTTGTTAGCACAGATTTTTAACAGGCTTATCCTCAGAACTCCCATTCTCTGAATTCAGTGGTACTTAACTGGAGAAATCTCCAGAGCTTGTAGCTCTGTGTTTAACATCAAACAATTTCTTTAAAGCTGTCTTCTCTCAGTGTGGTTCTCCAAAGACACAAAAAGCGGACTGTTGTGTCCCATGTTCTGCTCAAAATTTCTGTCGATAACAATGTCAGCCGGGGTATGCCACAGCAGGTGGGCCTGCCAGTCCAGTTTGGTGACTTGACTTCAATAAGAAGTATGTTGTGTTTTTGCATGAAACTCAAAAGTCATCTTTGGCTGCTCAATATGTTTTAAAAAAAAAATCAAGTCATACATGCTGACCTCCAGTTCAGTGTGAGGTGAGCAAACAGACACCTTGCAGTCTCTTGTCTTTTATTTTGCCTGTATTTCATGCACTCACAAAGCTCGTTCTGGATTGGGCGAGGCTGTGCAAACACTGAATAATGCATAATTGCTGGAGCAGTTAGGTGTGAAAACTCAGTGTGAGATGAGTGAGAAGAAACTTGTTCATGCTCTTTTCATTCTCCTCTCCGTCTCTCTCACTTGGTTCTAAATGAAGGAGAAGGACACCCTATTACCCCTTCCCCCTGCAGATATCCACTGTTGCATCCCTTTCCACATCATTCACTCTCACTTCTCTAAAGTTGTGACAGATTTACTGAATGAGAAGAGTGTTAATGAATGGAGAACAGTCAAGAGAAGAGAGAGATGCTTGTCAGGTTCAGGCTTCAGGGGTTCATGTGCTCATGAGTGTCAAATTTACACGCTGGCACACAGCTTGTGGTTATTTTACCTTTTTTCTTTCCTTTTAATGAACGCGAAATAGGCGTGTGATGTGTGTGTGTGCATGTGTACGGGTGTGTGTGTGTGTGGGTGTGAGTGCGTATGTGTAGTAGGAAATGTCTTCAGAATGTCTATAAAATATTGGCGAAGACTGTATAATACAGGGGAATATTACTGTTTCCAAGGGTGCTGCTCCAGATGTAAGAAGTTCTATTGACAATGAATCACAACAAGTGTTTGAAGCAAAAGTTGATGGAGAATAGACAAGTTGCTACATCCCATTTCTCTGGTACACAGCCTAAAACAAAAGCACATGAAGACGGTGACGTTATCTCTTGTGATCTTTTGTTATCTTTTGTTATCTTTTGTTCATAATGGGAATAGTTTCTTGCATTCTTGTATCACCTTTGTAAAATGCATCTTCTCCGTTCTTACAAACTTCTCCCGCTTGAAAGTGTTCACATCCAGAGATCATTGAGATTACTTTATCTCAAACCTCACATGCACGCCAAAAGTGGAAGCGTTCACTTTGAGAGACAGAGGCACAGAGCAGACATAGGCTTTTCCCGTCCTTTCACAAACATCCATAACAAAAAGGTACTTCCTGTCACCACGCAAAAAAAAAAAAAAGACTCTTTGGGAATTGTCTGTGGCAGCTGTATAAAGTGAGGCTGTGTGATCAGGAGAGAGGTGTGAGTGGGAAAATAGGGAGGTGATGCAACCAACCAGGCTCTTCATTCACACCTGTGAGCCACATCCTGCGCTCCCTGGGTTACAGCATCCACATGGCATAGAAGGGAAACAGGCTCTCCCTGTGTCTCCCCTGCAATTTCCCTTTTCTCTCTTTGCTTCTGTTGGAAGGCTCCCCTCCTACACGGCTCTTCCCATCAGGGATCTTTTGTTGCATTGATTGGCACATTGCTGAAACAATCGTGCTCCTAAAGTAGTAATCCATGACATTTAAATGTTATGTTTTGCTTCTCTGGAACTGACTGATGTAGTGATTCAACCTACAAACTATGACCTGCATTTGCTGATCCAAACTTGTCTAGTGGTCACTATATATCTTAAAACCAGGTGAAAGTTCATCTCAAGTGGGACTTAATACCCACTGAATCTTTACATTGTGATGTACTGAATTGCAGAGGCTGCAAGTTCGATTTATTCCTGCTTTTGTGTAAAAAAAAAAAATTCTTACTGTTATGACTGTGAAACAATGGGTGGAAGCATTGGATTCATCACAGTCAGCATTAGTCTCTCGGATGATGGATGAAGGTAGTTTATATGGATGTTATTAGTCTTAAAATATTAGTCTGAAATGACACAGAATGGATGTCTGTGTAGTAATTTACCCCAAGCCAGTATTAGGTTTTGGACTTAATTTGCTGATTGATACTTTCTATGTCTTTCCATGTTAAAACTATATAATAATACTATAATATTTTATATTAAGATAAAATACAAAATTTAAGGACAAAAAGGGGGAATTCTCTTCTCTGTGGCCATGAAAGATGGAGCAGAGGTTTGTGGATTCTGCATTGCAATTTTGCAAGAATTAGAGAAATACTTTAGATTTGAAAAGTTAAGTATTAACACATTTAGTTTATTTGTAAGAGTTGTTTCAACAAGTCCTTCAAATTAAACAACAAAATACAACAACACATAAAAGCGCCTCCTGATCTGACACCACTTTTGGCATAACGAGATCATTTGAATGTGCCTTCCAAAACCCTTACAAATCACTGTTTTATTATGTGACAACTCTATGATTAAGGTTTGGTTAGGTTCAGCCACAAAAACAACTTGGTCAGGTTAAGGAAGATCATGGTTTCAGTTAAAAAGTACTTTGTTAAGGTTTGGGGACTGTGTTGCCATAGGTACAATAATAAAACACTTGGTCAAGGTCATGCTTTAAAAAAACATTTGTCACTTTGACATGGGAAACAAAGTCCAACATTTTGTTGATCCATTCATTCACTTCGACTTCCTCTCTACACGGACTTTGTTGCTCTATACATACATTGAGACTATAGAGCTCTTTCTTGAGAATTTTACTATGATACACAGGGAGTCACACATGTTACTTTAATGCAAAGAGCAACGGATGATTTTTGTTTTGTTGTTTTTTGTATAATCAGTAGAGCATTTTCATTTTGCATCAAACCAAGGATGTGATGACAGATTATTAGATGCAAATCTGGCTGTTTTTCTTATGGACTGATTATGGACAGTTTCTATAGCTGATATTAGTCACAGTGACTGAGTACATTTATAGAGTTGTATCAGCAACTACAATGTATTACATCTTGTTAGCTCTATTGCCAAATACTTATTCCGATACCTTAAGCAATCACTGTCAGTATAGCAATTCATCAGTTGGTCTATTGGGAAAAATGTTGGATTGGGTAAAATCTACCTAGAATAACCATAAAACAAGGCCAACGTCAACAAGGGTTTAAGATAAGTCTTATATTAAAGCAGGTCTTTCTCAAATGTTACACATGCATTCGTAACTGACAAGATGTGTATTTTCATGGTAGTGTTTATTAAATGTAAAAACTATGTTCATGTGGACTGTACAAGAATCAGTACCAATGTTGTGCTAGATGAAGTCATTCTACAAACTACAGAAAAGAACAGAAGAGAGATTCCCTGTCAAGTTAATGGCTCAATTCACAACATTTTAACAAAACACTGAAACTGCTTACAGGTCCTGAATGTCCCTTTTTATATGCATTAATCACTTTTTAGTGCCAATGTGTAAGCAGATTGTAACATAACTTAAAAAATGAGACCTTACCTGACTCGGTCGTGTCTGTCAGTCAGTGGACTGATTTGTATTTAAAGTTTTCCGGCAATGACTTAATGTGCGCTCCCGAGTGCCTTGCCTCTCTTCAGCTCCCCTACACTTTAGTAACTTTTCAGACACTCTTATCGACTTTTCATTTCTAAAAAGCAACTAACGACCGGCTGTGTAGCAACTGCTTGTGTATTGCAGGCGCTGCCCGACAGGCAGCTTTTTAGAAATAAAGTTGCTAAGAGGGTCTGAAAAGTCTGAAAACAGTGTGTAACACAAGCTGACATTAATTTTAAAACATAGTTCGCTGATGTCAAAAAACGACTGGTGTAGATGTGCTCGGCCTGCCCAATCTGCTTGGAGTCCTGCATGTAGAGAAAGTGATCTACATCGTACATGTAATTATTTCATATCTGTTTGTGTAGAAAGTGTAAAATTGTTATGTATATATGTCACGTTATAACAAGTTAGAGACCCGTTGTCCTAGGCTGCTCTGCTCCAGTGCACCAGAGGGAGGGCGATGTGTTCTTTGCCCAACGCTGACTGCTCTCTGACTAATTTTTTTTTTTTTTTGGGGGGGGGGGGGGGGCCGGTTGGTTTTGGTCCTGATTTCGTGCCCAAGCTCTTTAACTTGTTCAAGCAGTGAGATGCATGCAGCAATCTTTCATTATAAATAAGCATCACTTTAAAGGTTTGACAGCTAACATCTGCATAACAGGATCTAGTAAGGTATATTGACGGAGTCTCTGTGGAATTAATGCAAATTTTTAAACCTGGGTTAAAAAATGAATAATTACTGAGGAAAATTTGTGAAATCATCACTGAGCGTTTTGAAGCGCCATCACTCACTTGTAGGAAATCAAATCAGGTGCATTACTTTGGTAGCTATGACTACAAACTGACTAAACTGCTTTGAAATGTCTTGCATATTTTGTGAAACAATTATAAAGTCTAAAGTGTTTCTTTTAGCAGCAGAAAAACAGCACTGCAACTTAGTGAGTCTATTTTTTGTGATTACACTTTAAAATATAATAAATTAATAATATTTATTCTCTTTAAAAATGAAACTTCACATTTCATATCCATAATTTTTTTTAAATGTATTACATATTATCCAGTCCTCTAAAAAACAAACAAATTATTCACCCATGCTGTTTCTGACCACATTATTATCAGTTAATGATACACATAAGGGTGCATGTTGATAACATCACATCTGTGATTAAGCTTTTCTTGCCAAACTTCCTGCAAATCCACCCTCTAGGTCATTTCCCTGATCCGCGGCTGATTGCACAGTAACTGGACACGTACTGAGAAACAGCTGTCACTCAGTCAAGTCTCAGAGGTGTCCATCACAATGGCTCGTGGATCTAGAATATTCACCATCTGCTGCTGTTTTGTGGCATAAGCCCATCTCACTTCCACTGTATCGTGTAGGAGGTATCTAGTCACTGACTGACAGCAGCTTGTGAGCATGTTCGGAGCCATATGGGGAAAGACTGACTGCCGCATGTTGGCACGCAGCAAAATCATTAGTGTTTAACTCTGAGAGTGTAAAAATCAGCACTATGCCAGACAGATGCCGTCTATCTGTTCATTTAGGAACTTCATTTGTAGTTTGAAACAGCCACTGCAGAGGTAAGTCACCTTTGAGTAGATATCTTCTTGAATCAATGTTCATCCAATGTGGAAATGAACTATTCACGTATGTAAAGAAAATGGACTGACCGTATGTAACAATTAATTAAACGTTGTCACAACACCCGCAGTGGACTTCTATGCAGTACCGCAGTTGGCCACTGTGATAAACTGGCATTAAGGCTGACTTGCAGTGTCGTATCAACTTTCTTAATACTTCCATGGTCCAAAGCCAGTGTTTTTTTAAATTCTTGCTGCACATAGCAATTACGGTATGATTAAGGTTAGGGAAAGATCACTGTTATGGCAACCAATGGTTAAGGTATGGCTAAAGTTCTTCTCAACAACATACCACTTGGTTCAAGTTGGGGAAAGATTGTGGTTATGTTGGTTAATAAATAGAAGAATGTTAATTGCAGGTCTACAATAGGACACGAACTCCAGCCATGAAAGAATGCTGGAAAAGTCAGACACAGTGCCCACTCACCACCACATTCTTATTTTCCACCTTGAGGGAACCCTACTTCCTGTGTTGCCTTTTAATGTTTGTACTTGATGTTAATTGATGGTTTTGCCCAATATGGATGCAATTCCTGGGGATACTGGGCTAAGTTTTCACCTGCAACAATAAATGATTGTGAAAAGAGCTGAAACCATTTGACTTATTGTCAAGCGAAGTCAAGCAAGACAGTTAATCTGTAATTACACTGATAATTGATTTATTGTTTGATACAATTTTCAAGTAAAAAATTCCAAACTTTCACTGGTTCCTACTCTGCAGGCACTAAAGTCTTTCAGGACTAAACTTTGTTAGAGTCAAAACCAGTGTTTCTTAAGTCAGTGCACGGCCAGACAAGAACAGGGAAAACAAAATGCAGCGCTCAGAAAAATGCCTTAGGCTTAAAGCAGCAAGTGTATCGATCTTTGGTCGCAACAACTTCCTCTGTCAGCAAAATTCTATTTCTGGATCCAATGTATCTCAGGAAGCCAACGAGACCTGATTTGCGGTGAATGACATTAAATTACCTTGTCTCTGCTCCGGTCCCAGTGATCTATTTCCATCCAAGCCCTGTAAACCATATTGTCATTTAAGTCAAATTTAGGTTAGACGGAGAGACTGAGGGAGGCAAAACCCCCCTTGTCATTTTGTTGTTGAGGCTGCTCTGCATGCCTGTTAATTGCCTCGTCTCTTGGGTAAAATCCCACTCCAAGCAGTCTCATCAACTCGTGTGACACATTACTCACCTAGCGTGAATGAAACCTGAAGGTAATGAGCAATACTTTTCCTCATGTCAGCAGACATTCATGAGCAGTCTGATAAAGCAGAAACCGGAACTGCACACCGAGACAATTTAGACTGCTCTCACAAACAAAACTACTGCAAAGAATTGTCAAAACCTTCCTGCCAAAGCTGGTGGTACAGTGGTTTCTCCTATCATGCCAGATCTGAGACTTTTTGGGGCTTGTGTGCGGTGGCAGTGACAGGTAAGTCTCACGAGAGGAAGGGTCTCGTGTGTGTGCTGCACTTGGTGACAAGATAATTTGGATGGCGAAACAAACAAGTCATGCTTTAATGCTCTAACAAAGACGCTCTATTAACTCAAGTGTAAACATATCTACCTACAACAGACACTGAAGGGAACATTTCTACTCAGCCAACAGAAATCCCTCTCTGGAGAAAAGCTCTCGACAATCAATGAATTCTGATTATATCGACAACAGCTTCGTTGAGGCCACTGCAAATGAGACGCTTCTGGTCTGCCCGGTGATGCAGCGTGATTCATGACAATCTTGAGAGTCATTCATCCCCCATCAGGCAGTCATCGTTCCCAAACCTCTGGGTCAGCCCCATAATAAATATAGATGTTGACACACAGATTCTACCAGTCACAGGAGCAGACATTTCATGTTGTGGGTGGACTGAATCTGGCCCTGTGTCCGCACCTGACACCCTCCAATTATATGTGACAGATGCTTGGCGCGTGCACACGCACATTAATACTCAGCAGCACGGAATGAAATCTCCATATCTGACACTGGGCTTTTCTTCCCCCCCTTCGCTTCTTCCTTTTGTTCTCTGGGTGTATGTGACCAGATGTGGCCCTACTACAAATTTAATAAAGATGCGGAGATGTGACTGTGCGTGTTTGCCTGTGCGTGTGTGATAAACTTTGAGACTCTGTTTGAGTGTGTAAAGAAACACTGTTGATGTAGAATGCATATATGAAACAACAGTGTTTGTACAAGAGTCTGTGCATGTCTAGTGTATGTTGCATGTGCATGTACTGATCCCATAAATGGGGTTCTCCGAAACGCCTTATTAGCAGGCTCCATGTGTCAGTGGTTAATCCCTTGGTCTCTCAAGGGACCCCAACCCTCCCAGGCCCCCTCCTCCTTCCCCTGGCCTCCTGTCACCCCCTCATCACCACCTCCACAGATGGGTCCTTTTATTTCCCCACAGAATACTAATAATGGCCATTGAAGGATTCCAAAGGGGCTGGTTTACCCCCTTTACACCAGCACCAGGGCTGAATGGTGTAACGATGCAAGTGGTGGCCAAGGGGAGAAAAAGGGAGGATTCTACAAGCAAACAAACAACGGCAAATGCAAACAAAGATTTTTGCCATGGATGTTGAAGTGCTTCCTTTTGAATTCATGAAGTGCCTTTAAATTCACTGTGAAAGTCAACATGGATGAATTTTGAGATCAAATTTACGCAACAAAGCCTCTAATAAAGTTATGAACAGGAGTTGAGCAACTTACTGTTCATCTCTCAGTTTTATTGCAGAAACGCTGTTCTCACAGAATCATGAGGGAAATGAATGTGCTGTAATAAAGCCATGAATAGCATAGAGTCTACTTATATGTCAGGTGGCCATATGGTGGGAAAATATAGCTCCTATCATCATATCATCAAACCAGGGACACAGCCAAGAGCAACTACAAGGGAATAAAGAAGGGAATTGAGTGCGCTACTACAGCTTCTAATTATAGATAAACATTATTGAATGTCTCGGTGATGCTGCAGTGTATAGCAAACACAGCCTGGAGTCAAACCACTTTGTCCGTGAGGCAGGGAGAGGGAAAAAAGAGGAGGAAGAGAATACAGAGCAATAGAGAGGGTGAGGGAGAGCTTTTAAACAGCTTACGTGCCCCACTGCCAAATCGACTGCTACTAACTCTCAGTTGGACAAAGCTTTTGTCATGATTCCTGTAACAACTCACAACACAAGCCAAAATTAAAGACACATAAACTGTCTCTGAAGAACGTAAAAGAAACAAACGAAAGCTGCACCGAGTACCTTTGCAGGCTGGCTGCTCCAGCTGGCAGCAATGAAGTCTAATACTAAGAAGCTGCCAACGGCTGCATAACATTTTAATTTAGACACCTATGTGAAAAAAAGTGATGACAAAACCAGGTTTTCTTTTATTTTTTACAATATAAATTTCAGCTGTTTAAATATGTACCTAAAGAGTTTGAATAACAGACAAAGTAATCAGCAATGTGTGGGTTTCAAAGACTAGAAGGGTTATGCTTGTTCAAAACTAGTTTCTAAGAAATGTTGTCTGACCACATCCGAAATCAAGAGTGTGAGATGTGATAATGTGATGACGTTCATTGCTTTACACTTGGTTGTTCACATGAAAAGGGAAAAGTGAAAAACATTGTGTCAAGAATGAAAAAAAGTGAGCTTAAGAGAGAAGTTCAAAGTCTGGCTCCTTACTCACCTCCACACAGCTGGCCAATCACCCTCATTTATTGTCTGACAAGTACATCGCTAATTAGGTAATCTGCATGTTGGTTTATATTGTTAAATCAATAAACAAATGATTCATAAAAAAAGCCAGATCTATTATATTGTGTCACACTGTACGGCAATCCCAGTGCAGGAATTGATTTATACTTCAGATCAGATTTCATCCATTGATAGCACACTAGACAGACTCTCATAAGGTTGTATGCCTGCTATTATATACATCACAGTAATAATCATCGCCATTATCACTTTCCCATCGCCACCATGATCTTATGAATGTTCCTGTGGATTCAGCGGAGAGGTTTCATTTTTCAACCTACTAGCTTCGAACCAGTGTCTAGACACCGAGGACATCCTCTCCTATGTCTCTCTTCATGGGCCTATATTGGGCGTCTCTCTGTTGGTATGTCAATAAATATTGTTATGCATATTATTTCCAACCGATCCCTCCTTATTAGATCATATTATAGATAATATTATATTGTAAAAGATCTGTCATTCCACTATCCTCAGATTGTGCCTTTAGGAGGAAGCTTCAGATAGTTTTGGATTAGAGTTAAGGTTATAGGACAAATTAGGAAAAATATGAAATACTGCAATACTTTAGCCAGGCATCGTCAGACTACTTTGCAAATGCGTATTAGTCTGGAACCTGGAGACTCAACAGGACACAACAGTAAGCCTGTGTAACAAACCGAGGTGTGGAGTTTGAAAGGGCATTTGCGAGACACAGAGGGCCTAATGAAAAATTCTCCACTTGCATTATGGTAAATGTAGGATCCAGTGGTTTTAGAGCTTGACCTATACCAGGGATTAAAGTCAGGATATCTCGACCTCTGCTGCTTAGATTTTGACCAGTTTATTCTCAATATGTCTCTCACATATCAACATGCCCCCAGACCTTATGGAAATAAAATACAAGATCACTGGACTGGAATGAATGATTTTGTTGTATACTGTATCATATTGTCTTTTAAAGCTGTTTCATCACCTTGCACTGGAAAATACTTTGTGCTTCGTGCTTTAAGTATTGATTATTTTTATCATTAACCAACATTAAGTACATTTTAATGCATCACATAAGTGTACTATATTTCCCAAGAGGACAAGTGCTTAGCTTCTTTGCAATACAATTGTCTTGAATGTCAATGTCTTAAGGTTAAAAAAAACAGCATTACAATCCAACAACAGAGAAAATTGCTTCAACAACCTCAGCTTTACAAGTGTTTTGTTTGAAACATGTGGTTGTTTCCTTTTTGGTTTGGTTATTTTATTCTCTCCAGGTGCAATCATCCCTTAGCTCATGCATTTGCCCGCCAACATCAACCTCAAAACTGTCCTATCGCAGTCCTCCTTTTCCCTGACTGATTGCCTTGTCAATGTATTTATTTATTACGTACATGATAGCCATGTAGTGTTGGCTACCCTTTGGCGTGAATTTACATTTTCCTCCTGGCAGGTTGTCCTTGGCTAAACTCCAACTGATACCTTGTCTTTGTGTATCTTGTGTCTCGTAGTCCACTGTGTCAGAGGAAGTATGTGGCATCCTCTCAGTCCTCCAAGGGCCTGAATGGAATAGATTGGGACATTTGTCTGTATAAATATTACAGTTTTTCCTTCAGTCCAATGCTAAATTATTGAACAGAATGCACTCTGGAAAACAGTCTTTGTGAGGTGCTTCATAGATATCGCAAATTCTATCCTTTCTTTTCCTTTCGTTGTAAGAAAGACCTCTGCATGAGCTTTAGAGATAGAAAGCGTGGTGGAATTCCTCCCTGCTGGCTACAGCACAGGCCGACTCGTCTGTCTGCAGAAGCAACAGATGGCCATGGTCTTGGGTTGCTAGGAAACTGGTAATCAAATACTTTAATTCAGATTGATTTGGGAATCTGAGGTTTATTAAAAGCAGGGTGAAGTCTTTTGTTATTCTGATGGCAAGATGTCTGATTCCTCCTTATTTTGGTTGGTAAATATTTGATTGCCCTCAGAGTTGGATATAGTCTGCTCTAGACAGGCCGTAGTTGTGTGTGCACAAGGCTGTGAATGCAAATGATTGATAGTGTCTGACTAACGGTCACACTGGTATGAAAGGAATTGCAATAAAGACAGAAATATCCAATATGTCTGTTGGTAAACTAAACTGTCTGAGGTGATGTTGGTTCATAATCTTCTGGCACCATTTTCTTTTTTGTCTGCATGCCATTCCCATGAATACATTGTGGTCTGTGGGATTATGTTCGTACATTCGGCCTTTAAGTTTATAAACACACAATGCAAAACATAGTGTGGTACCTCTGGGTTCATACTTGATTTGGATGATTTAAAGTGAGACTATATAAATTATGAAAGAAAGAATAACAAAACCTTCCTTTAACAAATGATAAATTGAGTCTATTACCATTAAAACCCCTTGCTCAAATCGATACATTCATGGGTTTTGCCTCTACAGCTTTTCTTGGTCTGGTATGACCAGTAGGTGGTTTATGGTGGCTAATGTTAACAAGCATTCTTTAGGTATTGCTGTATAACTGAAATTAATTCACAGACTTTATGACCCTCTACTTGTGCTACTGGCTCTGGGAAGGTTTAACAAATGTAAAGCTTTCATGGATTATAAATCATAATGCAATGAGTAATAATTGATCTTGATTGATGATTATCATGCCACAGGGCATTTTTTGGTTGCATTACTGCAGGTGGCCACTGGGGCAAGTTTTCGGGACGGACGATTTCCATTTCACTTGGTCTCCGTCAGGTTGTGCAATGATGAGAATTAAGAGACATTTTATGTACAATTATCTTGTAATTCCCTCATGTGGCCACAGTGACTTCTGTTCTGCAAAAGTTACAAACTCTTGCTATAAATTAAACATTCTCAACAAGATACCACCCAAAATGCATGCAAAGACAATCAAACATTTTTCAACAGTAGAGTACAAAGAGTAACTTTGTAAATGTGCAGACAGTTGAGTGACTTGCAATACTCCACCACACAAAAATTTTTCATTTATTGTTTAAAAATTATTCAAAAATATACAAGTTTTAATACCAGAATTTTACAGTCGGTTTGCAGGACATCATTTTAACTTCTTCTCTTTATGTAGCTTTTTTCCACAGCAAACATGGGCCAAACATGGGCCTTATATGTACAATGGCTTTAAGTGATCTGACTTATTTGTTTTAGCCTTTAGATTTGAGGGTCTGGTCACTTATCAGTAGCCTAATTCTGGGTCAGTATTCCTGCCTTGAGAGTTGTAATGATGTTAAGTAAAACCACAAGAGACCTGGAGTCTGAATGCCATAATATCGGCAAGCACAGCGGTCTCCAGATGTTGACTATTTTGCACCAGAGTTCTATCAGAGAGAGGATTTGTTGATTTGGCACTGGTGCAGGAACAGTTAAGCTTCCTGTGATGCTGCAGTGCTGCAGCCGGTTCCCTTAGTTAGTGGGACAGATCAGAGCTGATATAACATTTCCCTAGTGAGTTCATAAATAGATTCAAACAGAAGACAGACAAACCAAGAGGAAAAATATACCCGTTGATTGTTGGTGTAGATGCTGATTGTTCAAAAAGCCACATTTGATGTGTTATTTTCTCTTTGATCTAAAAATAAACATAAGATGGTATTCCTCAACCCTCTGTTCTCTTTTTTTCGCCTCTAAGAACGGCAGACAGATTAATCATTTGGGGGGGAGGAGATATGTGTGAACCCACGAGTAGTTGCAGATGCAAATGCATCTCTGTATACACACATGCTCGTGCCGTTTGCACATACAGTATACACACACACACACACATAATCTGTCTCATAATGCCACGTGCATGAGAAGTCACAGAGCTGAAGACACACAGTCACATTTGCCTTCAGTCCAATAAAATTGACCCACAATCAGCATAAAAAAACATGTCACAGGTCCAATGTAGGTAATAATGAAATTAATGAAAGCCTTCAGTGCAAGGCTGTCGGAGGCTGCTGGAGCTCGCAGTGAAACAAGAAATGGCTTGAAAGTGAGTGAGTGACAGTGTGTTCCTTGAATTAAGATAGCAAAGTGCTGAGCATTATCGAAATTGGGCATCCCACATATGTAATGTCTCATGAAAACAAAAGAGGTTAAGCTCTTCATTAACCAGAAAACCTTAACTGAGTTACCTGTGTGCAGCCAGTTGACCCCTCTTCCCAAAAGCCTCTATCACTTACTTTAGGGGAAGGGTCACCCTTTCCAAATCCGCAACATGATTTGGTTAAATACCGTACAGACTTACACGATTTGCCTGACTATAATGGCATGCAAATGCACCGTCCATACTGTCATTGCAAATTGCAGTCTTATGTTAAGCGGTACTGACCTTTAGGGTACATTAAGTCTGACCAACATAGTCCATTCCACACAGGCATACAGTACTGTTACAGAGGAGACAGTTAATGTTGTATTTTTAGCTTTGCATAGAGGAAAAAATACTCTCAGCTAAGGCATCACACATCTACCTGCCAGAGGGTTGGACAGCCAGGTTGGATTAATAGGCTTAGCCATTTAAATGTGCACTATATTTTTTTTAGAGATCTGGAAGTTTTGTTGATCTGTAAGAGAATGGGTTGACAACAGTTTTCTTTAAGTGTAGGATCCCTCTGAATAACATGACAGTGTCTTACATGAATATATTTTATTTTGCCTAGAAATTTGTGTGGAGTAGCAGCTATTTCAGGGTACAGCACACTTGTCGTAAGAAAATCGCTGCCTATTTAGATTCTGTGTTACCCTACCCCTTGCTTCCAAGTTCCAATTGATTGGTTAGTGACCTTTCAGAACCAAACTACAAGGAGTAGGAAATTGTCATAAGTAGCCGGCAGTGGAAACTACATTACAGACTTGTGATGAAAAAGCCCATTACATTTATTTTTACTAAAGTTTCCAATGGTAACTGTTGTTTGTTCACCACAAAGCTATCTTTGCATCCAGTTATTTGCATGCACATCAAACTATGATATTCTGGCTCATTTAATATTTTTTGCATTATTATTTGCAAAGAAATACTTACATTTGCACATGTCTTCACTAGCAAAAGTAGTTTAGTTTCAAACATGTTTATTCATGCTTTTTTTTAAAAAAATTGGGGTGGCGGGGGGAGGGGAGAAAGATGTAAGGTACAGTTAAAGTAGCAGCATTTCAACTGAGGTCTGAAGGTTTTATTTTTCAAATGATAAAAAAACTGTTATAACTATAAACAGTATGCATGCTTTTCCCAGTGAGTGAGAGAAATCGTACTAAATAGATTATGAATCAAAGTGACTTAAGCATATTTGAGATCTACTTTTCTCTGTTAAAATAATAATGAAATAATAGTTGAGATTTAATCATTTCTAACATGCTTGTTTGATAAGCTGAGCTGGCGTGAGAGAGATTAGATTTTTTTTTTATTTCTACTCTCCTGAGAATATGTGGAAACTTTTGTCTCAGGATGATTTCATTCTCATCAGAAACCATTAGACAGTATCAAAACCACATGTCAGATGTTTGCGTCTTCTGAGACGTTTCCCAGTGGCAACTCGTCATCAACCTGGTGACACATCCAGTCCCCATCCACTCTGTTCATGGACCAGTAATCCATGAGGCAGTGTTTCAAACCGCACTGAATCTTTGGAATAAAACATGTCCTACAGATAAAATAGCAGAGAACCTCTTTGTAAATAGAGGACAAAATCTCTCTCCAAAATCTCTTTTCAAGCTCAGGATACTGCTTATACAGCTCACATTTAAAAGCCAAAGACTACACTTCAAAAAAGGCATGTTCAAATGGGATGCACATTTTGTGAAGCTCAAAGTGTGTCTCATGGTGTCTCCAGTCCTATAATAAATAAAGAGCAATAAAAAAATAAATAAAAACACCAGCAAGATGCAGAGGCAGGAAGGTCTCAGAAGCAGCTGGTACAAAGCAGTCTGATCTGACACTGACTGACAGAGTAGTATAGTATGAGTACTTATATTATATTGTACTTATATCTCACATAAGGGAATATCAGCACGAGTGTTTCACACATATGAGTGTGGGTGGCCACAATTCTCATTCTCATTTACCTATGAATATGGTAGGGTCCATTTAATCAGAGTATTATTAAACTAAAGACCAATTTAGTCAAATACTAATGAATACATATATAAAAAAACATATTCAGGTTATTTTTACAGGTGCTTTCAAAAATACATGAATTTTGTGTTGCTCATTAAGCACGAATGCTCATTATCACGCAAAAGGTTTTCACTTCTGTTGGGCCAAGTCTCAAGTCAGGATGTAGTCTGCACCTATCTAACTATCTAACCTTGCTTTTCTTCTTATTCTAAACTGTAACAAGGTCTCCAGGGTTTCACTAACCCATTAATTAAATTGACATTCTATCCCACAATATGGTTATGTTCGCTGTAGAAGGCTACACTTTTCTGAGCTGCTCATTTAAGCAAGGATGTTAAGTAGTGTCTGTTTATTTACTTCGGAAAACACACCATAAGCCTAATTCTCTTCTTTTTTGTCTTCTGTCTTTAAACTTGTATATACTCAATATATAGATTCAGCATAAGTAAAATACAAAAAAAAAAAAACTACTGCCACTAGGGGAAGAGATTAGCTTACATTATTGATGGCTGCACAAATCAATATTTTCATATGAAGAATATAAAATGACAAATGACTACATGTAATGACTGGACTCCTAGCCTGGCATCGTCAGATCAATTCGCAAATGCGTATTAGTCTGGAACCTCTCAGTTCATTTTCAGTTTCCAAGGGGTGTTATCAACGGACGGAGACAACAATCAGAGCAACCAAACGCTGTCCTATCATACCGTACGTCCTGTCTGAAGTTCAGTAAACACATATTTCTTATCAACATAAAGTTTAAGTGCAGTTGTTTGTTCTTCTTTTAGAGAAAATTTACTGCCCAGTCTTGTTTACATATGAAGAGGCCTCAACGGCTACGATTGGCTCGCCACCTTCCAGTTGTGGTGGAAATCTGTCTGAATGGGAGAGGGTCCAGACGTGTCTGCCAGAGCAAATAAAACATGAGCTTGCAGATTCCTCTTTTTCCCAGGCTAGCATTTCCTTTTGATTTCAGCATCTTTCAGCTCATTGTTTTGTTTTTTATGAGCCCAAATGTTACTGTATTTAGTGACTCTAACTGCTCTATAGTACACAGGCTTCATCTCAAGTCACAGCAGGTAGCTGTTTTCAGTGAAAAAGCTGTGATAAACCTATTGTACCCTACCTGTCCAGCACCAAAAAAAAAAAAAAACCCTTGCAGCTTTAAGAGCTTGATGACGTACCATGCATGTTTAGGCTAGCCAGTACACTGGCCTGTTATACCTGAACTTTTTGGTGTTACGGACATTTTGTACACTTTCCCAGTGTGCTTACAACCTTGAGGTTTGGTCTTCATACGGATCACTTTTTACAGACAGCACAGGCTGCACTAAAACACCCCACTGGGTAGTCCTGCACACAGTCGGTAGAAGCGTGGAAGGGGCTGTAATGTCACACTCTCCATGCCTATTCTTTCTGCATGTTCGACTAATTAAAAAAGACATCACTTATATTTTTCAAAAGTGTTTGTAATCTGATTACAGTTTTAGTCAGTAAGTAACACAATGTCCACTGAGACGGGCTGTCAGCTTGATGCTGCACACCCTATTAATTTAGACACACAGCTGTTTCATCTGCCCATCTGTTTCAGCTGGCACTGTACACTGACAGTGCTATATTGTGCTGTTTTAATCAGATTCATTGTTCTCCCTATGAAGCTTGGGACTTGCCATTAGTTTTCGTCAGCCATGTCGTGATTGCCTCAATGCATCCAGTGGTGACAAGAAAACTTCTGGGATCTTCACAGGGTCCTTTGTCATTTTGTCTTTGAAGCGTACTTCAGTCAGTGAGTGTCACATCCAACAGGTCAGTGAGGATACACGTGATTGAACACAGAGACTAGTTTCCTGACAGCATATGGTGCATGCTGCATGGGGCGCTTTGTGGCAGTGAATTGGCATTTTCATTGGACACACAAAGGTTTTTTTTTGTTTGTTTTTTGCCAACTCACAGTGAACTGTGCTGAAGTGGGAGGAAAGGCACAATTGGGGGTGTGTCAGTTGTGATGAAGACGACACGCTGAGAATTTGTGGACCACTGGGAATTGAATTCAGGTCGGGTCAAGGGACGTCTCATTACTTCATCTCATGTTTTACATGACATAACATGATGCTAGATTTTTGAGGCCTATAACAATATAGATATCCAGGAAATTAAAAATAGGATAACCAGATATCAGCCGATACATAAAGACATGATGATCCTTTGAATTTGTTTTTTAAAACAATCGTGAAGTGGACTGAATTGAAAATAAACTTGTTTGTGTTCTCTGGTGGATAAACTATGTAAAATACTTTTTTGTAATTGACCTCAAACATATCAGTGGCATTTCTAGACCATAGTTTTTGGTTTATTAACAGCAAAGATATACATAGATGTCTTTGATAAGATAACAGTAACATAGGCTGACCAGACAGAATCTTAACAGCCAAGTTCGGACATTTTCTAAAAATGTAATTTACCGATTGATTTTCTGTAGACTGGGCACTGAAACAAAGAACATCCTTTAATCCATTTTTTGATGTGGGATGGGGCTGGATAAAAGTCTGACATCCTGTCAATAGATATGAATCAATGTATCATTGTATGGTGCCAGCGGGTGTCCAAATAACAACAGATGGCAGACATGCATACCTCTTCGAAGCCGGATGACCAGTGGGAACAGCATGAGCCTCACTGGGTTCTGCACAACACTGATTCACTAATACATTAGTCATATCAGTGGACTGAAAGAATAGCAAGAAGGCTGGAAACATTGTTTTTTCTTTCATGAAATAAATAAGAACAAATAACTGGAGCTGTTTACAGTGTTTTGAGTCTTGTCAGAGACAGAGATCACAATTTCTTGGGATTCTGGACATAAAGGATCTGCTTCTTAACAGTTAGTAACAACACAAAAAAAGACTAGCGTATTAAAATTGTGTGATCTAAAAACTGTGTGTTTCCAGTGTTAACGTTCAAAAAGTTATTGTTGATGTTAAAGTAAGTATTTTCGGCAGAAGAATTTCTGTTTTGCCAGAAAGTACCTCTACCCAGAGCTTCTGATTAATTGCATTGTTATTAAGTCAGACCACGAAGGAGGAGAGTGGACAGGATAACAAGGTCTGCACTATTGAGAACCATGGTGATGATAGCAGTAAGCAAAGTCATTATCAGCAGCAAGATTTCGATTGTGCCTCATCTCACACTGTTCTTCCTCACATGCAGGAAACAGGGATTTGTGGTGTTATTGAATTTCTGTTTTTAATTGTGTGATATATTTATAGTATAACACCTTGTTTGTTCTTAAGTCTTCTACTATCATGGTGTGTGCTTTTGTCCGTGCATTTCCTTCAGCACATTGACCACATGTGTAGGCGTGTTAAGTCCCTGTATATTATTAACAGGAATCCAAGGGAGCAGGTCGATAAAACCCCTGCCCACCAGTGTCCCCCTGAAGTCCTACACACCATCTCCCAGCTTTGCCCTCCTATAGTCATCTATGGTAATCACTAGGATCACATCACAGCACACCCTTAATCATGCTGGGGGTGGTTCTGGGAAGTCAGTGGACCGCTGACCTCCGCAGACTACCAACTTCTTTCATCTTGGAGCAACAGTTTGTACTTGTTCTCCCCCAAAAGCTTAATTTAGAACACATCGTTCACGTCACAGCATCACGGAAATAAGTGAATTTCAAAGAACTGGGTGCTGATATGAGTGTGGAACAAATGAGGGCAACTTTAAAGCTCACGTAAATCCTGTTCTTTTTATGCCTTATTATGGTAGTACAGAAGGTTGAGATTTTAGTTCTGCAATGTGCCTGTTTGCAGTGGTGGAAAGTAACTACAGTACACTAAATTTACTCAAGCACTGTACTTAAGTACAATTTTACGTACTTGTATTTGAGTATTGCAATTTTCTGCTACTTTATACTCCACTCCATTTCAGAGGGAGATATTGTACTTTTACTAGCTGTAAATAGCTGTTCAATAGCAGTAGTTAGTTTTCAGATTAAGATTTTACATTACAATACATATAATAAGTTTATAAAATGAAATGCGTTATTAAAGATTAAACCAGTGGTTCCCAATCTTTTTGTTGAGACTTCTTGTCTCGTTTCAGATGTCTATATGTAGGCAGCAGCTTTATCAAAGAAAAAAACTTCCCTCTAAACTTCTTGGATGGTTTTATTTAATAACTGTTCAAGAACAAAAAAGATTTAAAAGATTATCCAATATTTCACAAAAAAGTTACATTATAATGGAATATATTAAAAAATGTGTGTAGCAGAACTTTGTTTTTCCCCTGTAAATACCCCATTAATCATCTTACGACCCTATGATTCATCTTATGATCCTTTGGAGGAAGCCTGACCCCCATGTTGGGAACCAAAGGGCTAAATTACTGACCTTAAAATAGCGAAACTTAAACATCCAAATTAATCAAATAATGTCATATTTAATAATATATCAGTCACAGAGTCTTTTTCCTGCAGAACAAGAACTTTTACTTTTGATACTAGTACAGTTGATTATACTTGATAATACTTCTTTATTTGTAATTGTATTGGTGTTTTCACTGAAGTAAAGGATTTGAGTACTTCTTAGACCACTGCCTGTTTCTACATTTTTGTTGGTGCATCTGCAGCCATACTGACAAGTGGAAGTGTGTCCTTTCCGTGAGACAAACATCTGTGCTGATGGAGAGATCCTGTTAAGCTTCAGTGAGCCTGGTGATGTGTGGTCACCCAAACGCCTCTCCCACTTAAGCCCTTAAACTACAAACCCAGAGAACTCACTGTCTGACTCTTTCATTAAAAAAACTTCAAATCTGATTTCCAATACAGACAGAAAAAGTGGCGACAAAATAAGGAGCTCAAATATTGATTTGACTCATGTGCTGCATGTAGGCAATACAATCAGAATGAAACTGCAAGCACTCTCACGCAGTGAAATGTTAAATTAAGGTGATTGTAACCAATAACAGCTCCAAGCTCCTGATGTACGCAAAATAGAGAGATAGAAGATAATGAAAGATTAATGAGTAAATCTCTGCCCATGAATATTTGAGGAGGGGAAGTCTGTTTAATACATGATCATCCTGTGAAAGGCTTCCTGTACATGCCATCGCCTCATTCGAAGATTCAGAGAGGATGCTTATTAGATTTTCAGGCGGATGGCATTTTCATTGCCCTACTCTCCAATGAGCCTCTTTCATAAATCATTTTATATCACTTTATATTTGGGTTTTATTTCTAGACGCGATATATGCAGAGGGGAAAAAAACTGTCCATAGACTCCAGAAAAAAAACATGGATGGAGGATGATAAATGGGGTTTCCTGGTGGTATTTCACGGCTTTCTTGTTCAGATTTTTCATCTTAGACAAACATATTGCTAAAAAAAAACCTTCATACATGTTATTCACAATCTGATGAAAATGGTTCAATCATAAGTACAAAAGCATCTGTTTCAACCACATACACAGAGCCATCATTTGACCATTTGCATCCAAAATTACTTTGAAACTATAGATTCCTGAGCTTTGAGGGCTACACTTGACATAGCATAGCTCTGTAGCTCATAGCTCTCACTGCTTTTGTGACTGACACGCAGAGAAGGATCAATGGATTAGTTTCCATGAGATGGGTGTTCTTTGGGGCCGTAGACGTGCCTGTACATGCTAAGAGTGGGATTACGGAGAGGCAGACAGGGGCTCTCCGGTCCGACAGGCGCCCGCCGGCCCATCTCATGGCTCAGGATGGTGACAAATGGAGAACACTGCCAGCAAAGTGCACTCACATCTCCAACTCAATCACACTGAGTCAACACAGGAACTCACACTGTCAATCAGGCTCGTCCATTTATGCAAACACGCACAAATCGGCAAACATCAGCATACAGTCACACCGTCACTTGCCTTCTTTTACATCAGGGTTTCATACATGCCTTTACTCCTGGAGCATTACCTTTCTTGGGTTGTGGTGTGTGTGTGTGTGTATAATCCATTCAGCTTTGCAGTATTTCTATTATGATGTGAGACTGACAAAAAAAATCTCTATGATTGAGGAGCAGCCATATTCCTTACAGCCACAATCTCTGTCAAACCTAAGCGGCACCCAGACTTTGAGGAAAATGATGTACGAGGGACACACAGTTTTTATTTTTTCATCACATCCGTTGCCTTGTCAGAATGTTCAGATTATGTAATTACCCAATAGTGTACATAGACATATTTTATCCAAGCTGGTGGTTAGATTTGTCTCTGACAAAGCCTTAGGGGGGTGTTTCACCATGAAAGATATTTATAGCACAGAAGGGAGCTGTGTTTTTTGTTGCCTGTACAAGGGAAACCCAAAGCTATGAAGATGATGAATGACTTTAATGAATGTATTGCATAAATGCAATACCATAGGGAAAACTGGGTGAAAATAACATAAAAAAAATTAGATTTTCCTATATGCATGTGAACAAGACAATTCAGTACATGCATGATTTTTTGTACACAAAATATCCATGCACACAGATTTAGGCTCCAATTTACCCGCAAAAATCTCACCACCCCCACGGAAGCGCCCCGCCACACAGTTGTACAGTCTAATTTATGATTCCTGTGTTCAACTTGATGATCACAGCAGCTGGGGAAACGCAGGTGACAGCAGATGTAAACGTTGCAGAGAGTCTTTCCCCCTGCTTTGCATGTCCTCAAAGTGGTGGTCGGGACTTCCAATTCCCCTGTCTCTATAGCAGAGTATGAATAATGCAGCAGTGCGGGGTTGCCTGCCTGACAGAATGACTTGATAAAACAGCTGGGGGAAACCGTGGGAGACGTCACTACACCGAAAAAGGACTGCAGCAGCTAAATATAAGCGCTGCCAAAGTCTCAGTGGATTCTTCAATCCAGAGACAAGGAGAAAAAGGGACATAGAGACATAAAGAGAAAGTGTGTGTGAGTTCTTGCAGTTTTGCAGTCCAGGTAACTGTATTAGGCTGAATGCATGTGTGTTGGGTGTGTTGGCACTGTGTTCCCCACCCCTGTGCCAATGCTCACACCCGGAGGGATCTGCAGGATGTGTATAGCATTGGCAAGAGGCAGGTATGGTGCACCACTGGTACCCTATTCAGCAACAAAGATTTCGAGAATGGTTCTCCTCATAATGGGAACGAAGTCATCCGTCTGCCATTTGGCGTGTCATCTTTGATAAATTCCTTCAACCAACAAAATAAACTCCTCCGCCCACCTAAAAAAAACAACCATGAATGTAATGAAAGGGTATAAACTTATGATTGAAGTATTATTTAATCTCTCACTTTCTCCCCTTTTCCCTTACTCACATTTCTCTCTCTCTTTCCCAAAAAAAAAGAGAGAGACAGAAAACATGCGATGCACATGTGTTTCTTCATGCACCTGCAAGCTTGCAACCAAGACTTCTCCTTGATCTACTGTGTCTTGGATTGTACCTAATTTGTGCATCGCTTCGAACATAAAGGTCTGCCAATGAATGTACAAGTAATTCAGTCTCAGCTCTCCTTCTTCCCATTTGACCTGCATCATGTCCCGTGACTGAATTGAAGTTGCAATATTTGAAATATTTTAATAAATGGCAGACCCACGAAGCAATAACACTTAAAGTTAAATTCATGTTTCATGTTTCGCATCATCTACTTTTAATCTTTTACTACTTACACATATTTTTCTGGATGCAGGAATGTTTTAGCCTCTCATGGCCAAACTACTTCGCAATTAATATTAGTCTGGAACCTCCCAGTTCATTTTCGATTTCCAAGAAGGCGTTATCGACGGGCGGAAACAACCAATCACAGCAACGAAACGCAGTCCAGGCAGAAATACGGTAGTAGAACACATATTTCTTTTCAGCCTGTTAAGTTTAAGTGCAGCTGTTAGTTCTTCTTTTGGAGAAAATCTACCGTCCAGTCCGTTTAATACTGTCACTGTAGTTGGCAGTGGAACACAGCATTTTTTAGACATGACACATTGAATCATACTCTTGACGCTAATAAGCTTACCGTGAAACTCCAAGTATATATATAAAAAAAAAAATATCTGCACTTAAATTAAGTTTTTTTCATCATTCTCGCCTTCAGGTATAATGACATAACTCTTGCCAAACAGGAGTGACAGTTCCCCTGACTCAGGCCCTTGTCAGGATCAGTGCTTCAGGGCGTGATGGCACACATTGCTGCTGATTACACTTTTTCAGAGGTAAGCCGGTGACATACGTAAGAGATACTCATTTAATGCCTGGGGCAAATTGCACTCACTTAAGTGTGACTTCTTTTCAATGGCATCATTGTGACGGTCTATTAGTCCCTCTGTTATCAGCAATAGAGACTGTGAGGAGCTTCAGACCAGAACATTGACAGAACAGCTGATAACACATGACCTGCAGCTTTGTCAGGACAGACAATGGTAAAGAACTGACTAAAGAACAATCATGCATGTGTGCAGTTTTTATTATTATGTATTATGCCCTCATAGGAATCATTGGTTGAGCATTGTCTTTCAAGTGTAGGAGCCGGTAAGGTAATTGGCACGTGTTGAAAATCCACGGTGCAGTTTAGTGAAAACAAACCATCTGTAATGATTAAAACAATGTATGCGTGCAATTGTCAGTTTTAATTAGGCAATCAGCTTCAT
This sequence comes from Lateolabrax maculatus, assembly GCA_031216445.1. Lineage (NCBI taxonomy): Eukaryota > Metazoa > Chordata > Actinopteri > Acropomatiformes > Lateolabracidae > Lateolabrax > Lateolabrax maculatus. Next base: position 8,941,253 of record CM062203.1, read on the forward strand.
AATCATATAATCACAGGTTCGTAACACCGTTATGCGCCCTGCTTGAAACAATGGAGAGACAAAGTAAAATCAATGGCTAGTGAAAGAAATCAAGCATGTAGCATCAGTGGGCAAACAACCCTGGTCTCTTTCACTTTAGCACCTGTAAGTCCAGTATTTACTCTTCTTTTGTTTTGATCTTTCCTGAGTGAAATATCTGGCTCTTTAGCTGCTTAATGCTTCACTATGTTTATCAGTTAGTCGCTGGTTGTTTGTCCGCATTTGATAAGTGACAATGGCCTAACTTTATTTTTCTACTATTTGGTGCTGGGCAGGTAGTGTAGTGGGTTTATCAGATTTTTTGCTTAACACAGCATCCTGCTGTGGCTGGACACAAGGTTGATGAGAGCGATGAGAGTGAAATGTTTCTGGCCATCAAAACCAAACAAAAAGACTTTTTGTGAGAAACAACTTTTTAGCCTTTCCTCTCTCAAACATCCCCACAACGTGTTTGATGTGATTGCTACCAATCAGAGTGAGGAGCACATGAAAAATCAGTCACCGTTTTAAATAACTCAAGACATTTGTAATGCCTGAGACAAATGTGCCGTGAAAGGCATTTACTCAAAAGGTCAGCCCAAGTGATTCACTGAGCTACCTTGACTGAAATATCTTCTGCAAACTGGAATCTTGAAAAACTTGATGAACTTAGTACAAATATAGAAGTGAAAATGGATAGAGGGTGTTATATAATGTACAGATTGTGAAGCCCCTTGTGGCAAATTTGTTTTTATAATTTGTGATTTTGAGTTTTGACTTGATATGTCCCTCTGTTTCTGCTTTTACATTATAGGATGTTCCGTAGGATAGTTTACTTTGTTTTAATTGCTTTGTCGGGACAATGTGCTTTGTGATGGTATGTGATAGTGATAGTAGTTGTTTGTGCCTGGTGGTAAAAGTATACATCCATCCTGTCGATGTTGTCTCTGCCTTATTATTATTGAATGGATTTAACTAGTTTCTGCTTGGTCCTTAAATGTGAAGTTAGAGGGGTCATTGCAACTCAAAACTCCCGGCTAAATCCGGCCTTACCACGGCCTGGCCACCGAAACGTAACCTATACTGCAATTCTATTCTGGTCCTATTACTTATTCAGAGATACGGCTGCTTATTAATAGCAGTGCATCACAGCCTGGCACCTCATTGTCATGGCAGCTACGATCAAAGAAAGAGATATACTAAAATTAGAATAAAAAGTATCTTACATTGCCATTGTGATTCTAGCTTCACAGCTGTGGAACTCTTCAATGACGTATAACTTGAAAGTCAGACAAGAGTTATTTCTGTTACATTGGGTAACAATAAATCACAATGAAGCTTTTGAAATAATTTAATTATTTCAGTTACATACATACATTTCTATTTATGACAATCTGTTTTTATATAGTAGTAAACACATTTGTACTGTTGCAACACTTGTTTGCTTCCTCTTTATAAAGATGGTCATTTATCTGTATGAATAAATAAACTGTAGTGAGATTGGTCTTGGTCTTGGTCTAGGGATTTCCCCTCCCTATGGGGAAATAATTAGTGCAAAAATCATCCTCCAGATTACTTTGGGGCTACTTCTAATCTCACATGGCTCTGCATTAGAATTTAATTCCAATACTGTACTGCAGGTTATATTCATTAATCTCTCTGTATACAATCTTGGTTATGAAGCCGGTTACTCCAGCGTACCAGAGGTATAAAAACCATATAACAGCTCTAATGTACAGCATAATGTTCCTGTACAATTGAGTATTACTTACTGACCAACAACAGCATGTTAATATTTAGACAATGTTCAGAAGGAATTGCAATCCAAGAAATCCAGTTTGAGCGGTACATTCAGGAGTGGAGTGAACAGAAGACCGCTCACACACCAAAACACTTCACAGCGCAACAGGATGTTATCACTCTGGAAAATGATCACGGCAAGAATCATTTTATTCTACGTCCCAGTGAGTCCGAGTTAACAGGAGAATTCATGTTACAAGCTAATCTACCAGTGTTGTGCACTTAAACATATTTAATTGGCTAATTGGTGTGTTGCTGGATGATGTCGCATTTAGGGATACACTCTTTCCCGATTGGGTTCGCTGGTGTTGTGAACAGATACAGACCTTACCAAGCGGCAATCTCCGGGTCTGAAAAGTGAAGCCAAAGCTTCTCTCTAATGGCCAGCACGGGGGCGACTCCGCTGGTTGCAAAAAGAAGTCTATGAGAAAATGACCCTACTTCTCACTTGATTTATTACCTCAGTAAACATTTTCCTAAAGAGTTTATGGTCTCAATCGCTAGTTTCAAGTCTTCTTCAGTACAGCATGATGTTCATTTAGTAAATTATGGTTACATTTAGAGGAAAATAGACTATAAAGCAGCATATGCTTTAGGGCGGGGCTACCTTGTGATCGACAAGTCGCTACCACGGTGACCACCAATTACTGAGTGCTCAGAGCAAGTGAGTGCTGACTTTTGGCAAACATTTGAATAAATCCAGCCTATTTTTGCCAACCACAAATAGCGGTGTCACCACTTACAGTTTTACAGTAAAGGCCTATCCCGGGGCTCATATATGAAGCGCATCCAGGAAGTAATGAGTAACAGCAGCAGTTTAACAGTGGCCTACCGGGTTTGGACTGTTGCATCCCTAGTCTCACTGTGTCAAAAGTTGAGCCAGCTTCAACTTTTCTGCGAGGCAACCCTCTTTTTGTGTGCGTGTGTTTGTTTTTGCCAGCATCCTCAACTCTGCGACCCAAGCTGTGACAACCTGGTGTCACCGAAATGAATGAGGATTGATGCAGCGCTATTATCGGTCTGAACGTGACCTTATGGTGAACTTCGTAGTCACCAAACTATGGAGTAATAAAAAATAAATAAATAAAAAAGGACAGAATGCATGGTCCGAACACTTTAAGGACACAAAACGTCATGACATGGCGTGTGGCAAAAACTGGCTGCTCAATATCAGAATCCTACATTGGACGAGATCTTTTTTAGGTGTGATATAGTGTAATGACAAACTGACATGACTTACTGCTTAAGCTTATACTGTGGGTATAGCCAACAAGCAGTGGTAATGTAGTGTGACAATATACACATTTGGAATATATTGACCTGTTTCTTGTTTGTTTTCACACAGGACAACGGACTTACTCCAGTCGAATAACATGGTAAACACAGTTTGGTTGCCTATTCCTGTCTACTTTCTTTTCAAAACATATTGTGCAAAGCTACATTCCCTGAGTCATTTTTCTGCTACATAATAATTCAATATTTGTATATTCATATTTTATAACATCCTAATCTCAGATGCAGTAAAAAGGCCCTCAAGTTAAATTTGTTCCAGTTCATTTGACTTGTTCGCAGTGCACTGAAATTTGCTGAGTGCGTGTGTGCGCTAAAGAGACAGAAAGAAAAGAGAGGAGAAAGAGAGAGTAAACATGAGACGGCTAATGTGTGGTGTTCTCCTAACATCCATACATGATGATTCACATGTTAGCCCTCACCTGCAGGCAATCCCTGAGCTTTCTCTCTATTTCCACAACCATCTCTCACTCTGTGTGCACCATTCGTTTTATAGCAACCTCTGAATTATTCAGTACCGCCAGCTGAATCCATATGTGCATCTGTGCTTGCATGTGTGTATACCTTTTGTTTGTGTGTGTGAGCAGATGCAATACGTGTGTGTTTGGTAGACAATGAAAGAAAGAGAACGTGAGAAATTGAATGTTGAGGATACACTGCGCTTGTATTTCCATTCTCGGCTGTGCATTTGCAGTAAAAAATGAATTCCATCGTTGGATGTATGAGAAACAGACTTGGACCTCATCTGGCCCCTGTGTGCTGCAGCACACCTCTACAAAAGCATACATTATATTACAACAATCTCCTTTTCACCATGGACATGTATCTTCCTCAGGATTTTAAACAACTGACACAGTAGTAGGAATCTAAAATGGCCCACAGGGACTTCTCAAGGACACAAGGGAACTTGTGTCCTTGAGAAAGTTGTTAAGCACTTAAGAGCAGCTGACACTGCATAATGTTGCCTGTTGGTCAGCAGCAGTGCTGGATAAACTATTCAAAATCTTTACTTATTTAAAAGTGGTAATGCCACAATGTAAAAATACTCAATTACAAGTAAAAATCCTCCATTCAAAATCTAATTTTAAGTATTTTGAGCAGAATGTACTAATGTGTCAAAAGGAATTTCGCAGAAAATGTCATATAATTATATACTACTGTATGTTAATTTATTATTATTACTGATGTATTGGTTAATTTGCAAGCAACAGTTTAATGTTACAGTTGTTCAACATGAAGCAATGTTTGACTATTTGATATACTGGTTGGTAGGTTGTTCTAAAACAATGGATCATATTTAATTTGATGATCATAGAATTTTTATGTAAAATTTGAATCTGCACAGTTACTTGTAACAATAGCTGTCAAATAGATAGAGTAAAAAGCATATTATTTGGTTCTGATATGTAGTGGAAGTAGCATAAACTTACTCAAGTAAAGTACAAATAAAAGAAACTTGTACTTCTGCAATAACTGTTTTTTATGGCCACTTGGGGACAGAGGACACAAGTTGAGAACACAACTGACAGCCTGCTGCAGACAAAAAACGACTCTATAAGAGTGACGAGAGTGAACCAAAATAGCAGTTTTAAGTTATGACAATAGAACTAAACAATAAGCTTAAACTTGCTATAAAGGTCCATAAAGCTGAGAGGAGCTGCAGATTCAGGTGATTATTCTCTGTAGGTTCATCACCTTTCACATTATCATTTGATAAATTGTTATTATAAATACAAACTGATTACAGCCTCTTAAAGTACAGTACTTGAGCAAAGGTGCTTGCCAACAAACTGCTTGACAAACACTTTTATAAAACAAAGCCTTATATTAAGCTTCAAGGAAAACAAGCAAGCAAAGGCCACAAACTTCATCTAGTAACTATATTGATAAAGAGAAGAGATACATCACGCAGATGGCCCACCACCTCTCCAAACCAATTTCCTGATGGAAACCCTAAACATTAGTTCAATTTCATTTATTCTCCATGGTTTCTACATAATTTATTGGACATAAACAAATTACTTTGAATGAATATTTGAATGGGAGCCAATAGAGACACAAGATTATACTATAGTGTTTCTATCAAGATAGATATTGCTTTATTTCTGCTTATGTTAGGATATTGCAGGCAATGTTGCAAATCAGTGACTAGAGCTTCTTTATGGCAATATTTTCACTATTATTATAACGTGATGACATACGAAGATGAAGATTAGCCACAACAGATATTACCATCTGGTTTATTTAACAGTTTCTCTATTCAATTTCAAGAAAATTTCCTCCCTGGAGGGTTTTTTCTTTCACATGGTGTTTTAATTTAAACAAATAACGACTAATAGATAAAAAACACCAACTATATCTATATACATACATACATCCTGATAGAATATTTTCATTGTAAAGAAATTAGAATTGGGGAGCATATTGTTGCTTTGTTAAATGTCTCATTTGCCACAGTGTAATCCAAGACCTGCTGTGTTTATGAAACCAGTACAAGATAATTTAAGATGGAGGCATGGACACAAACATCTGCAAACATGCTTGTACTTCACCTTCAAATACAGTACATGCAGCAGATCCCACACAGGAGACATCTGGCCACTATGCTGAATGCAGTATTATTCACATATTTTCAGCAAATTCCTTCGTCAATAATTTAGCCACAGTGCTATTTATGGGCCAAATGCTCTGTCTTCAAATATGCATGATGCGTCTATAAAGGATTTGATGTTTCCTTGCCTCTGAGAGGCAGAATCATGTGACAGCGGGCCACAATGGGCAAGAAAACACAAATTGTACAAGACAAGAGTGAGGTCTGTGTGTCAGGGTCTTGGTTTATTTCTGGATGAAGTGTCTTGGCTTGCGTGACCTGCGCGGTGCCCTGGGTGCTAATGGAGCTAACACTGCAGACATGGTCCGTAATGTGCACAAGGAACCTGAACTGGACCAGCTGGGTGACACAGATGCATTATATTGGGAGGCAGAGCACAGAGTGGGAGAATTATCTCTGGAGATTAAAAGTAGATTCAGAAATGTGAGTATTTTAATGCCCGTGGTATATTAAATTACATCGAGGGATAGCAGCGCCGAATGGCTGTCTTAGCGCCTTGTGAAAAATTTACATATTTTCTGTTTTTCTCCAAAGAAGAAAAGATTAAGAATATAATATTACCATGAGCTTATTGCGTTCTTGTTAATGCATTATTGCACAGTGATTGAAGTGATTTTTCGTTTCATCCTCACTGTAGTCTAGCCTTCTCCATGAAGTCATTGTATAAACCCATTTTCTTTTCTTCTTGTTACTCTCTGTTTCAGACTGGTAAAAGAAAAATTGATTCACCCCATACCTTGTTGGTGAAAACTTTCATATTTCTGCAGCTGCTGGTCCCTGGTGGCATGATAAAAGTTATTTCCCCCAACAATGTATTCTCCCTGGTGATGTGGTTTTGCCTCATTTTCACTCCATGTAAGAAAATAACAATATTTCTATTAGTTTGCATTACTTTCCTGTGACAGCTTTTTAAAAAGGGTGATACAATGTTTTACATTTTCAAATTATATCATCATCATGTTGTAAAGAACAAATTTAGGACATAAAAGCACCCCAGAAAGTGATTCTATGTGAAGAATAGCTTGTCTGTGATCTTATTTTGTTGTCATGCTATTTATGAGTGTCCCTATCTTTTATAATGAACACTTCCCCGGTGACTATTTTCTTAGCCATTTCTTTTACATAACATGGAGAAATATGCCTCAAAGGAAGTTATGCAGATTACACTCCTAGCAGTAGCAACAGCAAATGATTGGTATGAATATGAGAACGGGCAAGTTAACACATGATGACAGAATTGGCTAAACAGACAAAGAAAAGTGAGAAACACCTGCATTTTAGTTGTAGAAAATCTGACAAATACTCTGAATTTACGTTGGTCTACCCTCACTTGACCATAACCGGAATCGGAATCGGAATTGGGTTTATTGCCAAGTAGGTTTTCACATAAAAGGAATTTGCTTTGGTGTATTGGTGCGTAACAAGTACAGACAATTACAGACAAGTACAGACGAGACAAGTAGTGCAAGGTGCTAGGGTATGCATAAGTGTCGTATTTTAAAGTACTACAGTGCTAGTGCTAAGTAAGTATAATTTACAGTACAGAATATGAACAGAAAATGACTAAATATGTGCTATGTGTCTTTTGTAGATGATAATGAATAATGAATAAAACTAAAACTGTGAGGAATGTGCAAAAAATTGAGTGTGTACGGTCTAAAGTCCATGAATGTGCATTAATGTAACGCATTTCGCCGGGGGTCTGTGCAAGTTTTCACAGCACTGGTCACAGTGATTTGGTATGTGATCTGTTGCAACTGTGGTGCAAAAACACTGTGGCAATGACCACTTACCACCACTTGTGATTCTAAAATCAATTTAACATCTCCTGGATTTCCACTTTACTGTAAAGCTTTTCTCACTTTCTCAGCACTAATAACTCCTTGCTGTGCGAGTTAACTCACACCCACCTACAATATGTATTAATATTCCCAGTGATTTTGTCACATATGGGGCACTAATTCCAAGAGTCAGAGGAACACTATTAGTCATTTAACCGGTTTTCATCCATGTACATGATTGACTTTGTGTTTTCATTTGCAAAAAATGTTAAGAATGTAATTATCAGATTTCTTGAAAAAGAAATTAAAATATTTTTTTATATGAGGGGAAATTGTTGATTCAAGTTTCCTCAGAACAGCGACATGTCATGTGAATAATCAGGCTCATTTATCTCACTAGTAACCTCAATAATTGTACAGTCATATGTCAATGTGATGTGAAATAATCCAGGGAGATAGTCATAGGAAGTAATGACCTCCATTTCCTGTTTTCCTGCATTGATGAACATGACCTGCAAGCTGCATCCCAAAGACAGGAACGGCCTGCCTCATGACTCTGAGTAGGTGTACGAGATGCTCACGGCTTGTGAGTCATCCACAAGTCCATCTGAAATTCCTGACCAGGTTTCTCCACACCCCATCCAGAGGCTCCATCTGCGGGCCTCGTGGGCCAGCTGCTGGCCTCTCTCACGCTCCTTCAGCCCAAGCTGCTCAAACACGATGCTCCCGTCATAATCCTTCCCCTGCCGGCTCAGCCAGGCAGCCAACTCCTCGCTCTTCTGAGCTTCTACCCCTCTGCTTGTTTGCCTGCATGCTTGGATCGCAAGCCTGGAAACCCAGCTATGGACAGACATCAGTTTACCCCATAGCAAGCCCACGCGAACCCAGGCCCCGCAGCGCAAACATTTGGAGGACAACACGCACCTGTCTAACTCTGCACCGCAGAGGATGTGAATCACATGAAATGGGAAATGAAGGAAAAAGCGCAGTCTGTGCTGAAAATATGGGCTTCTGCTACAATCTGGTAATTGGGAAACAGTGGGAGCTTTTTGAGCTTTGCACCTATCACGCTATAATGTGAACATACTGTGGCATTGCGTAAGGTTGTGTACTAATTAAGTGCTAAAAATAAGTCTGAACAAGCAATCTCACGACTATGCTACAATTGTATTTGAGCATTTATTAAAGAAAAAAAGAAAACAGTTTTCATATAAAAGATTGCATTAAACAAAATAAAATATAAAATAGAAGCCATACACTGGCCGATTTTAAAATACCACAGATTTATTGTATCAGTGTTAATGTAGAAGTTTAAGTAACTTTGTAGGACAGAAAAGCCAAAGTTATTTTTGAGGTGATTTAAAAAAAAAAAAAAAAAGTGTCTGCATTTCTTGTCTGCCTGTCTGTCCACCAGAAATCGCTGACAAGTTTATCTTTTAATTGTTAAATGTCTACTGTTAAAGCTCTTTACATATATCGGTCATAGATTTAAATTTTTATCAAAAATCAAAACTATTGTGCCTTTATCATCAACTACTTTGATGCGCTAGTTTCATGCTAGACACAGTGTCACGTTTATGGCGCTCGTAGCTCATCTGCGCGTGTACGTGCACATTTGGGACAATACGACAAAATATTATGAATTATTGTTTTATTATTGTGTCTCATCATTTCAAACCCCACTGAGGAACAGACTCAAAGATGTCCATGTCCACCTACATGTGTGCTGCAGGGCGGCTGTGGATGAACCATCCCCAACGCACACTTGACTGGAAGGATCTTGTTAGACGAGTTTATCAAAAAATGATATAGAGTCAGTAAAGTGAAATGTGCACAGAAATATTGCACAGTGTGCAACTGATATTATTATTTTTTTTATGCTGTGCCAAAATAAATGCTTTCATTTCAACAACCTTTGTTTTTCATATTGGGCTCAACCTGGTATTGTCTTAAATGTCATACAACTGCTTTAATATTGAACCTGTTTCACTACACATATAACTGAATGTCATTATCATCTTTTCAAGAAGTGCCTCCTCATTCAGAGGGATAAAAAACATGGTCCATTTTTTATCATAGAGTATTTGCCCACGTACCGATTGAATAAACAAACTTTCAACTTCTTAAGAGTTACAAGTACATTTTTGTGTTTGGCTTAAAAGATTAGTTAAACAGAGACAAACAATCAGATAAGGCAGATTATGAATCATCAAAGCTGACAGTGACTTTGCATTTCATCTGCATAATGCTTCCTCTTTCGCTTGGGACCTCCCGTCTGTTGACTGTCACCTCTTATCACTCATCCTATATTTACATTTCACCTCAGTGTCAAATTGCCATCCCTGAATTAGTTTTCAAAGACACAGAAGTTGATTGCTTGCTTGCTTACTTTGAATCAAGCAGCAACACTTGATTCCTTCCTAACCAGACTATCTTTGCAGTTGCACAATTAAAAAGGTCCCGCTTTACCCTTGTGTGTTTGCTCGGCTCATTGATTTTGAATGCATACTGATTGCCGAGAGCAGAGGTTCACACTGGCAAAGTCAGCAGGGCCAGACCCTAAATCGATATGAAAATTGTATCAGAGGCCCTGCCTAGTGATTTGTGGGCTGGTTCCTGGCTGTATGTAAGTGGGAATATACATTTCATTTCATGTGCTCATCTTTTAATGCGTTAACTCCTCATCAGTGGTGATCTTTTTTGGGGAAGAAGGAGAGGAATGGTTTGCCCTGTTTTAGATGTTTTAATAATTCATCAGTGACATGTCCCCAGGAAATGAGTCTTTTTTAATATATTCCTAATGGCCCACTTAAAGGTTATGTCTATCAGATGGCTCTAGCTGGAGACACTGTGGCATTTTAATCAGCAGAAGAGATGGTAGACTTTGGGTTTTTTTATAATAAAAAAAAAGAATTCCCATGTTCTATTGATTACATCAAAATTTGCTTCTGTCTTGAGTGTGACTATGCAGAGCTGTTTCAGGTGAAGATGAATCACACCAACAATCTGTTTTATCGCAGTCATAGTCATGAACGTGGATCAAGATGAGCTCATGCACATACTTGCATCTATTACACACCCAACTCTGTCTTCTAGAAAATAACGTTTACGTTCTACTAATTTACAACAGCAAACACATTTTGAGAGAAATATAATGGCATTTGATTTACGTTTTTAAATTAATATAACGGTAAAACAGTTTTAATGAAGAGATCTGCCGAGTGGAAAAATGCTGATACAGAACATATCTGCAAAATATAAAGACAACATATTTCATTTTTTGTGTGTTTTTGCTACTGGTGCATATAATCCACACAGAAACTGACAAAACAAATTAGTAGTCTATAAATGTATTTTCTGGGAGACAGGGTTGCCACATGAGCTAACGCACATACTTGTACACAAGCAGTCACACACACATTTTCCCATACACCCACTTGTCATAATCAGCGAACTCACACATATGCATTTCTTGGCATTTGTAGCTGTTCACCATTACTGTTCAAGAGGAAGTCCCCGTATTTTTGGAGGTAATGAAGGTGCTTATTATTTCCCATGACTTTCGACATCACCACCATTATAGTCATCATCATCCACATTGTGTTGACTAAAGTTCCAAAAACTCTAAACTTCTCACTATCTCATTATTGTAGTTGAGTTTCTGAACAGTTCTGTGTCTGCAGTGGTTGTTCTGATGTAGCGACCAAAGTCAATAGGGCAGGCACATGAATTTGTAATGTCTCCAACACCCTCAGGACTGTGATAATGTCAGTCGTTTGATGCCAGGGTTATAGCGAGATGAATCAAGGAATGGTGGTGGTGATGAAAAATACATAAGAGCGTTGTAACGGCTGACCTCTCTGAGAAGGGGCGTAAGAAAGCCCTCCTTTTTGACAATTTCTGCATCTTGGGGATACAGTATGTGACAGCTTGGAGTTGCCAGTCTTGACAGCAAACACTTCATTTGCATCTTCTTTTGTTTGCAAAGACAGCACAGGTGTAAATTATGCTGAAGTGTTAGTGTTTCATAATCTGGTTATTCTGAGGTCACTTGCTGTAAAAAGAGAAAAAATGAATGCACTTAATACCAATGAGAGAATCCTTTTATCGGGTGGAGTACAAAGTCGAGAGAAATCCCAGCTACAAAGCACTGACTAAGACCAAGGGACAGATGAGGACTCGAGGGTTATTCAGCTCTTTCACCATCTGGTTATTCCAGACGGGTTAAGGAGAAGCATATGGAGAAAGATGTGAAGATGACGCTGTATCTGAATTGTTAATGCTAGCCTGCTCTGCTAACTTGTGTGTCAGTGACACCACTTTGGTGTTTGATTGCACTCCTTTACGGCAGATTGACAAATGGACCCATAGAGCTCAAAATTGTATTGGATGCCAGGAGCAGCTTTGCTAAAAAATTGAGAGGCTTAAAAAATATATATAACAAAAGCAATTTGCTGGAAGAATTTCACAAGCCCACATGTGAAAAAATAGCTGGGGTGAGATTTAATCTAAAGGAGTAAAAGCGATGGTGTGTTGAAAGGTCATGTGTACTACTACTTCCTTCCCCATGAGCCGCACTGACATGGACAAAGGACCTCATCTGAGCTGCCCATCCCTTCACAAAGTGACTAATCAATGGATGTCAGCCATTTTCCACCAGTGAGATGTTTCCACCCCTCTGCCCGTCACATACTCAAATATTAATACACACATCCTCCACTTTCTGCAACCAAGATGACAGAATGTACTGTATGGAGAACACATAATAATCTGCATCACCATGTGAGAAAATGTTCTATTTTTTGCCTAGAGGTTTCTCAAAGGTTAACATAAAGATAAATACCAAGAGACTGAGAGGCAAAACGACAGTTAATTAGTTTTCATGATGGCTATTTTTTGTTGTTGATACTAAGTCTATAGTAATTCAAAGAGTAAGATGCATTGTTAGATTTTAATGACCTTGTTAGTTGTACGCAGGTATCCTCCTCGATGCAAAGTTGGTCAAGATAATTTCTGTCCTAATTAGCCTGGTTTCAACCTCTCAGTTGCTTCAGCAATTCAAACAGATCTGGTGTTGACGGTTTCCTCAGTTGGGAGAACAATTGAGCAAACCAGAGCTTTGTAGGAGTGATTAAGGGAAAAGATATCATCTTATTATACCAGAAAAATAGCTACAGGAATATGGCCAAAAAATGGCAACAAGCATAAGTAGGATTGACAGAGCTATATGAGTTGTTGTAAGTTGAATTGCAGAAATAAAAGTCTTAAATTCTTATGTTTATGTCACATTCTGTGTTTCTCACCAATACACGTTTTGTGTATCTTTGAGTGCATTTCCTTCCTCATACATTTGCAAAGCAGATTTTTTTCACTATTTATAATGCATTGTTTACATCCATGCCAACTGTCAATCAGTGAAATAACATGAAACCACTGGCAGAATGTGAATTGGGCCTCCTATGTGCATGTGTGTCGTTTTGCATGTGCATGGTACAAGAAAAACTGGGAGCGTTTTATAAAAAACATTGCTCTATAGCACTACTAGTGATCCAAAACACCACAGAGTACCGTTAATCTAACTGCTAGATGTAACTACCTACAACAGCTTCTGTGTTGACTGAAAAAATGACAGTGAGGGGACGAATACATTAGTCACTATTGATTTGTTTGTTCAGAGAACTGCTAAAAAAAAAAAAAACAATGTCAGACTGAATAATGTGGTCAAAACAAAATGGCAATCCAGCAATCAGATACATTCTAGCAAATAAAAAAGAAATAAAACATTAGAAAGTACTGAACAGAGCCAAAAAACACTCATTACGACCAGTAAACACTTGTTGCGTCACTGACATTGATCACAACCCTGTGAAACCGTTGCAGCCATTTTGTTGTATAGAACAGTAAAACACCTTACACATGGCCCTATTAAAATGGAAATGATTTGCAGTCCTCATTCCTGTAAACTGACTGCCATTATTTTAGCACCCTGGCTCGTGAAATGGTAATAAAATGTGGAACTGTTAATGCTGCGATCAGTTCCTATGTCACAACATTCTGTATAAGTTGAGTATAACTCTTAAATGCCTGAAAATTGTTAATGCAAAGCTGCATAGTAAGTACAGATTACCCAGGCTGATATCAGTATACGATACAGTCACTTCCAGCTATTGTTATTCAAATGAGAATAGGGGGTCAAATTGAGGGGAGACAGGGGAGGGAACAACCACCTGCTTTGCAAAATTGATGAAGGGCACCCTAAAACTAATAACAATACACAGCACTTTCTCACCACTATACCTCTTGGAAACTTTCCAAAAATTGCCTGCAGGCAATCTGAGTGCATACTCTTTGACACTGAGCTAACCTGTTTTGAGAGTATGGCAATATTGAAACGTAAGGGGGGAGGAGAAGGTAGACCAACAGACAAACACAATAGACAATTTTGTGAGTGTACAGTGAGACAGCAAGGCAGATCCGTCTTCATTTAAAGGTTGTCTCAAGCAGTGATTGTGTCTGGGAGGGCAGACTTGAGCTCACGCTGGATAAAGGTTATGGTGGCTGCTTCTCTCCTAGGGGAAGCTGATAAAAGGGAAGTCTTGTTGGAGGTCTCAGGGCCAGTAAAATCATGACTGTGGGCTGTGGGTTCCCTCTAACCGCGTTGATGACATGATGGAGGGCTTTCCCCATTTCGCATCTGCCTCCGAGTTCAGCTAAAAGCCTCTGTTTTTATTGCCCTGAGAATGCTAGATCTGAGCAGGTACTGTAACTGCAAGTTTACACCCAACAATCAGATGTGTGGAAACATCTGTTGTCTGTACTGTGTATCACACATGCTTATCAAATAATCAAGAACGTGCTGTTTGTGCAAATTATGTATTGTATAGAGCTGAAATTATTAATCATTCAGTGAACCCATACATACAGTGTAACACTGCTGTACACTTCTTCCTCTTTTCTTGTATCTACTTCTATACCTAAACACATGCTTTGTTCATTGTATAAGTAGCTGTGCAAATATATATATGTGCGGACTGATGACTAATAAGTAGGCAACCTCTGCAGGCCATACTGAGGTATGTTTAATCATTAACATGAATTTAAAAAAAGCTTGAATTTTCTCTTTTGTGATCTTCACTTTTTTAATAACTGATAAACCATTACTTTTCCAAATGTTTTCTGATTACAGCTTCTCAAATTAAAAGGGTTTGGGATATTTGATAGTAAATTGAAAATATTTGAGTTTTAGAAAATTGGTCAGACAAAACAAGCTATTTGAAAACGTCTTGGAATTTTTTTTATAGGCATTTATTGCGAAACTAATCAGCAGATTAATCAGTAATGAACATAACCGTTAGTTGCAGCCCTAAAAGAGCAGTTGCACAAAAATAAATGTTTATGGACTGCAGATGTGCACAGAGCGGCAAAAATTACGGTTGACAAGAATGTAGTCCATCCATTATCTCTTTATCTTTTTGCTTGAAGTGGATGGAAGAAGTAGAAAAATATAACCTATTGATGCAAGGGGTTCATTTTGTCCTTGGAGGGTTCTTCTGTTTTGTGGGAGCTGTACTAAATGTCCTGTGTGTCAGGCTGTCTCTAGTTTCATACTCAGCTGTATGAAACTATTAGACCGACTCTATCATTCCTGAGTAGGAAATTGTCATGGGAAAGCGTTATATATGTGTTTAGTCTGTGTTCGAGCCAGTGCCTTAGGTTGTATTTGTTGGAGCAGCCTCAAGAGTAGAAAGAAATGAAGTCTTGGCTTGAATGTTAATGGTAGAAAATGTGAGGAATATAACAGACCTATATGTGTTGTAAATAACCATGTACTGTTTGTAACTACTCTTATGTGCTTGCTTCTGTACCTTGCTCTTTAGATTGTTAAATTTTAACACTTTCCCAACATTTCCAAGAACAAAATGAAAACCTCACACACTCTATTGTGAGAAAAATGAAATATTCTCACGAACTAAAATGATCAACATCCCTAAAGTCACTCATCTAATCGTCCTTCTTCCCACTTCCCACTTCACACCACTGGCTAATGTGACGGTGGTCTTCAACAAGCGGAGCTCACAGTGAGTTCTGCGTGCTGCAAAGGTGTGTGATTGTGCACTGCAGCAGTGGGAGTGTGACTCATACTAGCTGTACCCGCAGCCAACCGTCAGTCATGTTGGCACACAGGTTGGACCAAGTCCTCAGGATAGAAGAGGCTGTGCATCTGTTCATCTTGGAATTCTTCATCTTGAGATTTTGCACGTGCAGAATGCCTTCTCCAATCTAATCCACCGAGCTCATCAGCTACACTAATCAAATGAACATGACAATTCAGCACTAATGCCAGAGTAAACATGACAAAGGGCATGTGTCCGTTAGCTAATTGATGGCCTTCCTCATTACTTTACTCATTTGCTAAATGAAAAAGAGGTGGTAATACATGTTTGGTTTTTCTATCAAAATCCAAGCTTGACAAAAATACTTGCATAAGACTAAAGTGTGCTGAGCCCTTTTCCCCGTATTTTCATAAAAATCAAATGTGTGGTTCTCTTATTAAAAAATACAGTTCTCACTCGTATTGTTAAGTTTGTCATGCATACATGACAATACAGCATTGCAAACGTTCAAGGTTAAGTGTTGCCTATAAGAGATATTGGCTGTCCGATGCACCAATATAAAGAATCTCTATCTAATGTCAATGGCCCATGGAAGCGTCTGCAGTCTTCATTTGCTGTTGAACCAAACTGAAGGTCATCAGCTCCAAGCTCAGCATATTTGCTGGAAACCCTGGCAACAGGTCTGTGCACTACAGCGGACAAGAATCACTAAGATGATCACTTCAGCGGAGAAATCTTTGGCAGTGAAAGGGATAACCATCAACATGGCACATCAAGTTCATGGATGGATTCTGTGTGCCTAATGCTGAACCACACACAGGTTTATTTCCAAGATCAGCATCGGTGTGTGTTACACAGGACAACTCAACGCGTCTGGGAGAAAGCAGTTAGACGTTATCAATATGTATCTCGGCTCTGTTGCTGGGATCAGACATGAAAAGGTCAAAAGGAGTGTGCTCCATACTGATTTATTCGAAGAAACCACACATCACCATGTTGTTTTAAACATATATCCTGGAGCAGGTTCATCCTACTCAATGGAACCCATACGGCAGGAGTTGCGGAAGAGGGAAGTAACATACAATGTAACATTACCAAAAAGCAGGTTTAAACTACAGAAGGATTAAGTGTCAGATAGAAAGATGGGTAAGATGGATACACTTGTTAAACATATTGTGAAAACAGATCTCCCCACAGGTAACTTGAGTTTGTACACACTACATTTGTAGTTAGCAACAAAGATACTGTACATGGAAGACACTGTTCATCACTATATACTCTTCTGTTATGATCAAAATAATGTACAAGGAGTCATCTACTCCCTGAATAAAACATAAGAATAATATATAAAGTTATAAAATCTTTTCATCCATAACATAACCGTGGAATTGTTTACACTCTCGTTTCTGTGGGTTTTTGAAAAATCCTACGCCCAATTTCATCTAACCTCGCTCACAATTGCATTTGGGCCTCAGGGACTTCACCAAAGCCAAGATTTAACCTTTTTTTCCCCTTTTGTTTGTCTATATTTCATAGTGGATCCAGGAACTGAAAAGAAACTGGACAGGCTGACTCTGCTTGAGACTCACTTGTGGTTTTAAGGTACAGTTTTTCATCTTTTTGAAGGATGCCCACCCCCCCATTTTGTCCATTTCAGGTTCTGAGGAGAGGACACGTTAATCATGTAGGCCTCCTTGATATACATTTGCGCAGCGCCAGCCCACCCTGTATGTTGAATATGGAATTGTGTAGGGCCCCGCGGGCAATTGCATAGCTGCGAATGATGATAATTATGGCGCCTCCAAAATTCAAGTATTACAGTGAGGGCTACACTGTACATTTACTACCAGAGTGACAACTTCACTGCTAACCTTTTCCTCTGCTCCGCTCGCATTCACTGTCACTTTCTGCCACACACTCCCTCTCACTCGCTCAACCACACACTCTCTACACACACACACACACATGCACTGCCCTATTCCTTAATGGAGCTACACTACTGTTATAACACTGGGATTATATGCTTATTTGTACATTATGTGTGTTTAAACTGATATTTACAATAGACAAGTTGGTTCAGTGCTGTGTGAAGTGGCAACATGTTACAATAAGGGGGGGCCCCAAACCAAATCCTGCTTAGGGCCCCCAAAAGTCTAGGGTCGACCCTGCATGTACGCCTGTGTCTGTGTCTAGACGAGCCTGTATGTTTATGACAAAATAAAGAGAAATGTCTGTCTGAGTTCCTCAATTGTTTCCAAGCGAACAGCACCACCACCACTTGGTTGCTAATGTATTCATCCAATTCAGATATTCATATTAATGAAGCATTTGTCATTTTCAAATTCTTATTAGATATGTTCTGCTGAGT
This sequence comes from Lateolabrax maculatus, assembly GCA_031216445.1. Taxonomy (NCBI): domain Eukaryota; kingdom Metazoa; phylum Chordata; class Actinopteri; order Acropomatiformes; family Lateolabracidae; genus Lateolabrax; species Lateolabrax maculatus. The sequence goes on from CM062203.1 coordinate 8,959,235, forward strand.
ATTCGGTTCCAAATCTCCAAATCTAATTATGTTTTCCAATTAATCACTACAGATTCGGGGCTTATGATTACTTTTACACTATATAACCCCAAGTTCACATGACTGCAGTGACTATAATTCTATAATCATGGTTAATTACGCTTGTGGACTGAGTTTTGGCACAAATTTGGCAATGGTTACATAGTGTTCTGGCTGACCTTGTCCCTGTCACTGGCACTGCATCCCAGCCAGTCCCACCTGGCACAAGATGACCAACTTTGGTCCAGAAACCAGCAGTGGCTGCATATCACTGCAGCCAAACAATGCAGCAGCCAAAAGGAGTGAAGCAGGACTTCTCCAATTAGGTTTAGAAGTCTGTTTGTTTATTTCAAAGCGCTTGTGTAGGGTTTTTCTCATTAAAGCAAGGTGGGGAAGGAAAGAGACAAGGCAACTGAGTGTGGTGGAAGAGTGATTTTAGAAGGACATGTTTAGAGTGGTAGGAGTGTGGGAGTTAAATGAAAGCATCAATAAAAGACAGGTTGTCATGTCACAGTAGGAAAATCAGTTAATATTATAAATAATAAGTCATTAAAACAAGTAATTCATATCATCAATGAAGGATGCACTCAATTTAGGTGTGCAAGTTCCACTGCTCTGGTATGACTGCATGCTCCTTGACATGCTATGTTAGTGTTGATCTCAAAGTTCACCCGAAGCTGATGGGAATTCAGTCGTTTACTTAAGAGCCATCCTGTCTGTTTTTTGGCTTAACATAGTGCACAAGTGTACATTTTGACCGGATGGTGGTGCTATGTGAAGAGTTAGGATCACCAATTCATTCATTCATTCTCTAGGGATTATGAATGTCCCAAAATACATGGCAATCATTGTAGTTCCTGTTAGACCAGACCAACCAACTGATGATCTTTGCCAATTCTCGAAAAAAGAAAAGCTGCACACCTCACAAGGCGAGTTGTGGTGGTATAATTGGATAGCAATGATTTGGACTTCATAGCAATCGAACTGCTTCTTTCTTCACATGTCAAGTCTGAAGTGAAACATATCTAAAATATTCATTACAGCAGCCAGACCGTCAGAATAACTGAACAGGTTGAGATCACACAGGTCTCTTTGATGACAATCTGAAACTATTAAGACACCTGTGTCTTCACTATCAAAGACTTCAAGGGAAACTAAGAGATGAGGGAGTAAGCCTGCAACTGTGCACTACTCTACTTGATCTCCAGTTTAGAGTTAAACTGATCAAAGACCCTGAAGATTATGTGTGAGTACATACACACACGCACACATACAGTATCTATATATGTCTCTATATATGTATGGATTTTTTAGTTTGCGCATGTTACGGGGAGAAGTGCTGCTGACCGATGTTACTTTTGCATCCTTACAAACCTGAGGACACATTGAGAATACAGCAGATAGCTGCGGGATTTCACCGACGAGAGCAGCTTACAAACGATACGATTCATGGTGAGCGGATCCAGACCCAAGCTAACATTGTCCTCACTAACAGGCTTCAGTTTCCTGATGGTCACTCTGTGGTGTGTGCATGTCAAAGAGCATGTACGCCCCTTTTCATATATTGTGTCCTCACCTATTAGTAGGCATGCATGACTCCTGACTTGGAGCTGAAAAATCTGAATAAAAAGATCTATGGGGCCTTGAAATCCAAACAGTAGCAGTAAACATCTGAGCAAATAAGCAGGATGTTAAATCTGTAATGTGCCTGTAGTTATTGTATTGTGTGTATCTGTGTGTGCAAATGCATTTGTCGTTTGCTTTTTAGTTTGTTTACGTGCCAACTGAATGGATCGAAAATAACATTAAAAATCGCTAACAAAAAATCCATCTCTCTGCCAGTACCTTTGTCCAAGAGTTTTGCTGCAAACAAAACATTAATTCTCTCAAAGTAGCTTTAAGACCTGGGACCTAAGCAATCCTTAGTTTACACAGCCTAATAAGGCACAGACTAGTTATTTCATTTGAGGCTGCAATCATGACACATTCACAAACATATTTCATAATAACATATTTCAATCTCCTTGCACAAGATCCTGTACACACACACACACACACACACACGGCCACCTTCCACTCTCTGCACACATGCATTCGCACAATCCCCAATAAAACCCTACCGCTCAATTATCCTTACAAATACCCACATACCTCTCAGGCCAGCCTGGGCCTATAAATCATGGTCTTCCCTAACAACTGGTCTTGAGGATGAGCAGAACAAGCCCACAGGGCAATTGAGGATGGGGGGATGAGAAAGGAAGATGGAGAGGTGGAGGCAGGACGTTTAGCCGAGCTGCGGTCGCACGTGCTTTCTTCCTAACAGACATTTTTCTCAATCTGGCCTGTCACACGGTGGAATGTTCTAAGCAAGATTAATCTGCGGTTTAGGATGCAGGTGACTACCGTGGCATTTGTCATGTAATATCAGGAGAAGAAGCTGTGCTAAACAAACACACAAATCAAATACACCATCTGGAGCAGTGGAATGCAGAAATACAAAAAAAAAAAAAACCCTTCAATCTTCTGCTTGAAGAGCTTCAGTGATCAACAAGTAGGGTTAACTGTCCTTTATTGAATTGGCAAACTCTGCTGTCTCGATTTAATTTGCTGGGATTATAACAAAAACCTCCTGTATTTGACTCATAAATCTCCTTTTACATAAATACCCCCCAAAAGCAAATTAAATGTACAATAGCTTGGATAAAAATGCTGGTATTGAAAGTATAATATTCCCTAACAAGAATAATTTTAGTTTTTTATACAAAATACTGGTGAAAAGCCTGACAGGCAAACACTCCATTAAGGGATATGTTAACCTGGGTTTGCATGGTGGGCGAGTCCCCAGCTAGCTGCAAACAATTAGGCGCATCTCAACATAAGACAAGTTAATGCCAAAGAATAATGAGCAGGTCAGCTAACAAGTAGCCAGCAGCCCACATCCTGATTAGCAGTGAAGCCTGCAAAAAGGACCACTCACACACTAAGAGCCATTTAGCATAATTGGATGTCCAGGGGAGAAAAGTGCCCGGACGAAGGGTTTCATCATTTTAGATCATATCAACGTGTGAGTGTGTCATCACACTGTAGAGGAGGGAGTAAGGGCATTGAGTATTAGCACAAGCTATTTTTAATTAATCATTTTTTTCTAATTTCACACATCATTGCTAATGTGGAATGTATTGCGTTTAACCAGCATTGCAGACTTAAGGGGCCTTCATGTATTAAGTTCCTTACAGTTATGAATCCCTAGTAGTTTTATTTAGCTTAACAATAAACCACTTCATCTTGGATTTTCTCATCAATTACTTAATGTAAAAATGGGGCTACAACCCATTACTTTCACAATTAATTTGTATTAATCATTTGTCACGTATTTATCACAAAATGTGCTGTAAGAAATCTCAGATGACACCTGCAACTGTTTTGTTTCTAAAACCAAAAGGCCTTCAATTTACTATCATAGAAGATTAAGAAAATGCCGCCTACTTCTGTCAAGAAAAACAGGTCATTAAAGTGGAGAGCTATGAAAATAATAAAAAAATGATAACATCAAAAAGCAACACTTTTGCTGCAAATAAGGCAAGAGAATAAAGCACATTCTCAAGCTCTTAAACTTTAAACTGGATACAGCTTACCATTATACAATATATAAGAATTGTATTTGTACATACAGTACACTGTATATACTACACACACACACACACACACACCTTTGTCGGTTCTAGATGGAGAACATTTCACAGTTTTTATGAATTCACCATGTAAGTGTTGTGATGATGATGACGATGACGTGATGTTTACAGTAGATTACCTTCACAGACAGTCACAGAAGAACGGAAACTATCATTTCTCACTTCTTGTGATGCGTCATGTTCTCAGGGCACTTGTACCTTACGGTAGCATTCGAAAATAGCACAGGATTACCACTCAGAAATTATGAATGGCTATTGCCTTAAATATATCAGTGAAAGATGAGTACCGGGTGTAAACGGGTGTTTTCTATACTGATCAGTGAACGATTTACCTGTTTACAGTTTTTATACAAGATAACTGTGGGCATTAGAGTTGAGGTTAATATCTGTTGAAATTTAGGCATGTGCTGACTTTGTACAGCTTTAGATGAGACCAGTTTCTGGTCGTCACCAAGCCTAACTCTGTTATGTTGAAACAACGAAGATAGGTTTTCCTCAATTGAGTTAAAACCCATTAACCGCCTTCCAAAACCCAATATCACTTCTGTGTGGTTTTCGTGGTAATAATGGACCATTTCACATCACACAGCAATTTCTTCTGAGCAGCCATTTTCTGTGACTGTTATATAAACTGACCAGTGAAGAACACTATGTTTGCGGTACTAAATGTCTAAAATTGTACAGATGTTAAATTAAGTCTGACTATAGTGCTGGAATAGTTTCTGTTTTTAACACTCTTAGAATGAACAGCCTTTCAGTAAGTAAGTAAAAAGGAAAAAAAAAAAAACGTGAAATGGAGAAACTGTACAGAGGGAAAAAGAGGAAAACGTCACTGAGGGAAAGGGGAAACATCAGTTTGAAGAGAAAGCTGTGAAGGGGGGATTCTAATTTGCTTTGAGTGTGTTGCTTGTTATTTTGCACTCATCCAAATTTTTGGTGACATCTGCACTTTTTCCCCCCCTTTCTCCAAGTTATGAGTCATCCTGAGCAAAATCCCTGCATTACAAAACAATTAGATCAGAAGCCTCCGGTAATGCAGCAGGGATCCAATGCTCCCTACCTACCGCCGCTGTGAGAAATGGAGGGGGAGAGGGTGTCTGGAAGGGAGGGGCAAAGGATCTGAGAAGGTAGGAGAGGAAGGAGGACTGCAAGAACAGGAGTATGACTCACAGATCAACACAGCCACTTTCCAGATATAAAAAAAGTTAATTTTTTTCTGCAAAACCATTTGCCTTTTTTCTTCTGTTCACATCTGCATGTATGTTCATCAGATCAGCTTTGATGTAAATATTTTTGTTGTGATGATTGGTCCATTAATGGTTCAGGAAGAAAAAAAATCACCCACATTGTTACTCAGTGTGGCATCCTCGCTCGTCACGTTCTTTCCTTCCCTGTTTTTGTATTTCTTCTGATACTCAATAATCTGATGCATCAAAGGGTATCTGATATGAATCGCTGGTGTGTTCTAATCTAAATTTTGCTAATTCATTTCCCTTGTGGATCTCTTTACAAAGCCTCTTAAAATCATTGACTGATAATGAAGCTCATTAGTGCAGCTTCGTATTCTGTCCATTTCCTCCTCAGCAGCTTACTTAGTCTTGACAAGCACCACTAACAAGCAGCTGTGGGTCTCACCGAAGATTGTTATTTTCTTTGTATGGAAAAACATCAAACTGGGTCTTATTATGTTTAGAGCACCGTAACACAAGGATTAGAACTGCTTGTTCAATGGACTTTATTAGTATTATTATTCAGTAGAATATGGTTTTTGAAATGACATCACTGATAAAGGGTTTTTAAATGGAAGTAAAGTTTTTATTGGCGTATTTTATTTAACTTCCTATATTTAGTCATCATGAGAAATTCATGAAATCATATTTATTTAGGCATAATATGACAGCTTTCAGCTACACAGACTGACGCATTTATGAGGCTGATCAGTACAGCATCCATATGGATTTACTTTTGCATGGGGGAGGGCAGTATTATCTGACTCATCATGCATAAATTCATTTAGGAAGTTATGATGGCTGCTTCTACATTCAAAAGACAACTTGCAATCTGTCATTTGTGTGGTGATCATAAAGTAGTGAAAAGTGCCATCGTAGATCCAAATCATCAGAAGGAAGGAACGGTAAGAGTTACGCGGCGGCTACAGTTTGTCAAGTAATTTGTGTTGAAACTGTGAAATGTAGTAATGGTGATTAAATCGAACATGTACTCCACTCCAAGTGCAATTTACATCTTGTCTGCTGGCAACTAATGAATTCCTGCTGCATTCTGTACTAATGAATGCCAATATGTTGCAAGTTCCGGTGGTCAGCAGAGGTGAAAGCTAATGAAATCTCGAAGATACCCTGACCTAAACATTACATGGTAACAATTGTGGTTTTCTCTGAGCTGTGTTATGTCTTTGTTCCAGTAGCAATGTTTCCTGTGATTTTGTTAAACAGGACTGCCAATTACATGTGCTTTATGTCTCCAATATCACATTTTCATTACGCAGATGCAAGATGTAATATGGATCTCCTGTCATATCCACGCATTTAGCCTTCAAGATTTGCCATACCTAGAGTAGCATTATTTTGAATGGTCAATCACTCCGCCATAATTAGATCTTCCCTCAGTTTTGGCCGACATTCTCCCCCAGCTTGATACTGGGCATTTGTCTGTGGTAATAATATAAAAACAATTCTATGGCAGCTGAAATTGAGTTTATGCCTTTCTCATTTTTAGTAAAAGAGAAGGGCGGTAACTGAATCAATCCTATCATCTAATGCCATTTCTTCTCAGAGTTGAGATTATGTAATATCATATAATAGTGGACAATATCTTCAGACATGGGAGCGCTGAGGTGCTCCACAAGCTAATAGCTGCTCATTACTCTAGGTTGCCGTCTCCCATGTTTTCCTTCCTTGCGTGAAACTTGCTTTCATAATTCTTTTCTTTGAGTTAACTTTCCCTCTGTGTCTGCTTTTGCACACACACCAACTCACACCCGTGTATTTTCTTGCCAGTGAAACCGTCATTTAATTGCCTTTTTCTAAAACTAATCCTGTGTTGTAAAAGGTGTATAGGAGGAAGAAGACATGCAGTAGAAAAACTTATTTATAGCGCTTCTGCAGGATGTGGGGGAAGAGCAACAAGCATGCGCAATGCAACATAATGGTATATGAGCCATGTAAGAGTACAGGAGTCACTTATTGATCTTATGGTTTGATATACCAAATTCAAGTAACATGCTAATAATTTGCCCCGATGCCTTATTAAGGGTCAAGCAATGGGCGGTGTGTTTATATAGTCAAACAGTCATGCTCTCAAAGCATAAAATGTTTGTGTGACTAAACAAATGCCTTGGGCTGATGACTAGTACTGTCTATGAAACCTTTAAACAAGTTTGGCTGAACCTTCTGGCTCCAGATATACAGATATTCAGACACTTTCATGTTTTCCATATTTTTTTATTTTTCAGACACATCTTAATACGAATTTACACAATTATTCCCCAACAATGAAGCAAAAACTGTTTTTTGGAGTTTTTTATTAATTTATCAGAAACAAAAGACTGAAACAATCCATTCAAAGAAGTATTTAGACCCTTTGTTATGACACTCGCACTTGAGCTCTGCTGCACCCTTCGTCTATCAAGAGTCCTTGAGATGCTTCTGCAACTTGATCGGACTCCACCCTAATTGAATTCATTGGACATAATTAGGAAAGGCACACATCTGTCTACATAAGGCCTCATAGTTGATGGTGTATGTCAGAGTGAAAAGCAAATCATGAGGTTGAGAGAATAGGCCGTAGACTTCCGAGCACTTAAAGTTCCCAAGAGCACAGTGGCTTCCTTAATTCGCAAATGGAAGAAGTTTGGAACCACCAACAGTCTTCCTAGATCTGGCCGACCAGCCAAACTCAGCAATTAGGGACGGAGGGCCTTGGTCAGACAGGTAATCAAGAACCCAATGGTAACTATGAATGAGATTCAGAGTTCCTTTGTGGGGGTGGGTGAACCTTACAGAAGGACAACCAATCCACTCCACAAATCAGAACTTTATTGTAGAGTGGCCAAACAGAAGCCATTCCTCACGAAAATGCAGATGACACTCGCTGGGAGTTTGCCAGATAGCACCTGAATGACGCTTAGACCATGAGAAGAAAAATCCTCTGATCTGATAAACAAAGAAGATTATTTGTCTGTGAAAGTCCTGGAGTGGCCCAGCCGAAATCTGGACCTAAACAAAATAGGGCCTCTCTGGAGATATCTGAAAATGGCTGTGTACCAACACTCCCAAACCAACCTGGTTGAGTTTGAACGTTTCTGCCGAGATGAATGGTAGAAACTTCAGGAAAAAAAAAAGCTTGTAGGATCATTTTCAAGAACTCTTGAGGCCTTTCACTGCTGCCAAATGTGCTTTAATCAAGTACTAAGTGAAAGGTCTGAATACTTATGTAAATAGGATATTTCAATCTTTTATTTTCAATAAATTAACAAAACACGCTTTGTCACTGTGGAGTATCGTTTGTAGGCCGATGAGAAAAAAATAATAATTTAATCCATTTTTAGATGAGTCTGAAACATAACAAAATGTATAAAACTTGAAAGTGCCTGAAAATGTTCCATGTGCACTATGGGAGTGTCAAGTTTGACTCCAAGCCCAACTTCAAGGAAGTGTTTTGTGCAAAAAGATTATAATTATGAGCCATGGTGTTTCTCACAGCCAGATGCATAAGCCAAGTTGTTAACCAATTCTGTTGCCTGAGGTGAGTGGCTCATGTTGACTAATTAGAACCAGTTATTATACAACCAAATCATTTTTTCTGCTGAACGGTTTGTGTGTTTCTGTACCAAAACAAACCCTTTAGCTGTTTAAATCTTACTGACAGACATATGTATGTGTTGGGTATGGACTTCCTATATATTCATACCTCCCCAAAACTACTCTATATGTTTATCATTTGAATGTCATCAGGTGTATATGTACAACAGAAATCAGAGAGCAAATATGACAACATTATGACAGCTCTTTAGGGCAATTTAACGGTGACTTGTAGTGCAGTTCTCAGAATAAATGCAAATCTTTAGGTGTTTAGAAGGGATGAAACTGCTTTCAAACCAGCAGAGGATGGAAACAGATCGATCTTTTACAATTGTACCAGAAAGGACTGATATGTATGCAAATCCATACAGCTCAAGCGAGGCATTGCCATTTTCTCCCATGTGTGGAGGAGAGAGGCTGGTGAACGCTACAAAATGCAAAAGATTTCCTTAAAAGATTTGCCAGAATCCCCATCTTTATTTGCAAGTCATCTCTTGTGGAAATCAAAGAATTTCCCTTGGATTTCTCTCAACTGATGCAAGCGTCTTCATGTGAAATGCAGTTGTTGTTTTTTTTTTTTTTTTTTGCATCTGAGCTTTGCCAACTACAAAATGACTTCTGGAGTAACCAAGAAAGTCTGGATCCCCCTGAGCTACAGATGTGTATGTATTGGATAATGAGGAATCAGGGGGAGAGGGGGAGAGGGGGAGAGCTTCAGTATTAGTAGATCTATTTTTGGCTGCAATAATTCCTGGTTTTAGACAGACGCAGTCATTGAGGAACTACGATAAAAACATCCTGCATTCCTGCTTCCATTCCAAATAAGACAAGTAAGCTTCCTTTCAGAGAAATGTAAAGCTCTATCTATGCTAATCGGAGCCTGCCGGAGAATTAATGAATTTTGGAATGAATTAGTCTTTAATTTATTCTGTAATAAACATGTGATTATCTTCACGAGTAGAATGGTACACTTTTTCTTACTGTATATCCTGTCTATGTTGATTGAAGTGTTAAGTGAAGCCAGTTAGTTATCTTATACGGGTCAAGGCCGTGGCCTCTGCTGGACATTCTCTTTGCTGGCGACATGCTGTGATGACTTGTGGCAGCATCATCTGCTGCAGCTCATTTACGATTCCGCATCAAAGAAAAAAACACCACGACAGCTGCAAGTCCATCCACGATAAACACCCACCCACGCTTTCACACACATCCACATCCACACACGCTCACACTCGTGTCCATTAAACTAATCTTTGAGCAGAGAACGGGATTCATTAGTGAGACCAATGGTGTGCTCCTTATTAATGCTGATTTTCATGTCTCTTTGATACATCTCTGCTGTTATTCTACCTGACACTTCGACCCCATAATTGTGATCCCTGCAGGTAATGAGAATGATATTAGAGTGACAAACACTATATTTCCCTCTGTCTATCAGCCAGGTGAGATAATGGAAACTAATGTGCAACTACCTTTGTAACTTATTGACTTTTGAATAAATCGTGATAAATTTGATTAAAAGTTTAAATGAGTTGCTTATGAACTCCGAGAAAAAAATCGGCGTTCATCCTCGGAGGCGCCAGACCTGAGCCACACAAGTGGCCGCTTTAATCAGTAACAGCACTTTCAATGGAGAACAATTTAGACTTGCCAATATAAATTATTTGTAAAAGGCAGTGCACACTGAAGGATCAATAGTAATTAGAGGCATTGTCACCTCCTTTACATGGTCAGTATTGATAGAAATATTAGAGAACTTAAAGGGATCTCAGCAGACTTCGCATTTACAAAAGTGCGTCACCCTCTTTGTTAATATGGAGGAGTACTTGTTGTCTCAATTGGGAGTTCAAGAAAATCTAAAGCTGTTTGCATTATTAGTCACTCCAGGGCAACAGATTAGGCAAGTGGAGGAAGAAACTAAAATAGTTTGCAAAGTGAGCAAACAGCCTCATCAGGTCCCTGCTCTCCTATCGTCGCTGAGCTACTGGAGCAACAATTTTCTTCTGGAAGCGGATTTTATCTCCTTTGCAGTCCTGCTGGGTTTCCTCGACAGAGAGCACGAGAATCTTTTTATACCTGCCCTGAAGTAACACTAGAAGCACCGCAGGAGCAGATTGACAGTGTAAACACACCATTATGGGCGTAAAAGGAGATACACTTCCCTCACCAGATCAGGATTTTCCAAACTTTTGCCTGCGCTGGGAACTGCAACCAGAGTTCACATTTTGCTGTCAACAATAAACATAAACCACATATATTAACACTGCAAGCTTATACATATTAGTAATTCAAAACAGCCTTTGTTTGCCCCTACATCTCGACTCAAAGTTTTTACACTCTCTCATGACATTGACTGTATTTCTTTTTATTTATTTTTTTTTACCATGCATTTCATGTAAAATTAATGAGAGTGATCCCTGGGCCTAAATCTAATTCCTTAACCCAGCCCATACCCACGTCCTTAAAACCCAGTGAGATTGGGTCTCAAATTTGGTAGAACCAAACTTAATCCAAGATTGTAAGCAGAGATCTGTCTCCTTCCCATTTTCCTCCATTTGCAACAAAATTACATGCACGGGCACAGACTATTTGGCACAGTAAGAGAGAGAACTGTCTTAATACATCACATTTAAAATAATTAAACCCAAACCAAATCCCAGCCAAGCTTTACGAAACACCACAACATGTTCTGGTCGGGTAGCTGAACTCCAGAGGTAATAGTGTGAAAGTTAACCAGACTATAAGGAAACAGATCTGAAACAACAAGTTTGTCAGCCCTGACTTCCGGTACATAACAAAGATGATGCGTTATAATCAGGAATGTTAGAAGATCACAGTCCATATTGAGTGTCCATTACTACAAAGAGTGCAAAACACTAAAGCAGTGACTGCAGAATCGACAGTGGAGCAGAAATTGTGAAAAACAAGAGCCATGGTTACTTTCACTTTATAACGAGGCACTGATATTCCAAAATTGGGTTTAGCAAAGTTTAGCAAACTAGTCAGTCAGTAGACTGCACACCTCAAGAAGGCTTGTTATTGCACGTAAACAACTAAACTTACAGAAATATAGCTGGAATAGGTATATTAAGTAAATGCAGCCCAGCAGTCAGTCATAAATCATTACATGATTCCTGTGGAATGGGTAGCTTCTTCAGCTCAAAAATGCTTTTATTTCTGATTAATTTTATTAAGTTTTGCAATACGTTTCCTGGAAATGTGAATCAGTGCTCAATTTTGCATTTTAGTTCTCAAACAGTCTCATGAGGAATACATAAATTCTCTCCTCCACCTCTGCATTATTCATTATATTTTCTTCTGGGACAACATTCAGCAGAGTGTCAAGATGCACACATAAAGATTTATTGTTCTTTGTATGAAAGTAAAGACTCTATGAGCATTTTGATGACAACTGGCAAGTTTTTTTTCACCCACACATCCCCTAGCAGAAATTCAACTTCCTATTTAGCGATGTCACAACTCACTAGGTGGAAAAGTCTCACTGACACAACATTTTTTTATCTCCTAAATTAAAGCAAACTGTTTACCATGCATTGCTCAAAATCAAGGTCACCTCAAGGAAATACATTTCAACAGTGGTCTACTGGGCATTTTTCTCCCTCTCAGTATGGACAGCTCCTTTGAAAATCATGGCTTGAGAAAATACATTTTGTATTAATATTCAGTGGATGCCAGTACCAAAGTGACTTGAGAATAACATTCATGCTGGTGGAAGAATATTTGTATGTATAGCTGAATTAACCATATGAGGGTGCTGCTGCTGAAGAGTAGTGCTAATGTCCTTCATGGTCCGATGTTGTCCCAGTCTTTTCTTCCTTGATGGTCTTTTCATGCCTTCAGTTGTAATTGTTATTGACAGTTACCAAGTGTTGTTTTTATAATGCTGCTGGTGATGTACTGCTTGTTTCAGTCTAATTGTTCATATAATGTTTAAGCCGTGATTTTGGTTTATGTTCCCCTTTGTCAGCATTATTGTAAAGATCCACTGGAAGGTGTTTTAAAAAAGGGCAAAACTGCATACACCATCTTTTTATGTTTTTTGCCTATAAACAATTGATAGCAAACATTATGTATGTTTCATGTAAATCTTCATGACTTTGTTTTTCTTCATCATCTGTAATCTGGTGTCAAACCAAAGCAATAGTGTGGAGAAACAAACTTCCTGACTCACCAAGATAACACTTCTGGTTGTTCCTCTCGGCTCAGACTATGAGGTTTTGATAGTAGACCCATGGCTAACAATTATGGGAGCTGTATTTCTTGAATGCCAACACAATAATCAATGTTTTATTTCGGCTAAAGTAATAAGCAGCCCAAATATGAAAGACCAGTGCATTTGTCAATGCCCATTACAGGTATTACAATATGAACAATATGGAAATCCTGCTTTTGATTTTGACGATTTAAATCAAAAGCTAATTTCTATACATTTTCGATTTAAAATTGAAAATGTGACACTAATGTGACCCTGAAAGCCATAGCTGAAGCCATAAATAAATCATGGCACTCATAGTGTGCTGACTATCTTGGATTGGGTTTGTTTTTTTATTACTAAATACTTTATACTTTTATACTAAACCTCCCAAAAACTCTTTGTACACTTCCTACATTCAGTATAATCAAACATCTAGAGATTATATTGGTGGGTCCGATGGGAACACCGGTAATATTTCATCAAAGCATCAACAAATTTGCCCACACAAGGAAACAACAAATATGCCCACACAGAAACATAAATAGACACCATAAGCATCATCACTGAATGTGGGAATCCTCCTTTCCTGTTCTCCATCCAGTTTCACATTGGCAGCAAAAGAATATACCAAAAAAAGGAAAGAAAAAAACAGCTATTTCGTGAGGGTTTTTGTTTACTCTTTCCCATGTAAACATGTGGGCTTCACTCTGCCGGTTTTTCCAGAACAGAATGTACTGAATGATTTATGAATATGAATGATATTTTCATTATATTTATGAATTATATTTTGGGCAGGTATGAAATCTGTTTCACTCCTGTAGCCATTTTGCATTCTGTGCATGAATGCTGAATGTATTTTCATGACGTGTAGGCTATTGTGCATCTTATGTCTGCACTATACAGTATGTGCATCAAATACTATGCATCCATTTGCAGTTTGTGCTACTGTATGCAAGTCTTAAATACTGTATATCTGCCTTAAATGCAACTAATTTTCCTTGGCACTTTATGTATTGATGCAGCAAATCCGTCTTTCATAACTTGAGCTAAAAGTGATACAAATATGGAAATACAAGTTCTGTAGCTAGTAACACATGGTATATTTATACTAAACGCTCTTGAAATTTGCATAAAACTGTAAAGAGAGGGAGTTTTATTCTCATGCCTCCGGGCTACAGCATTTAGGATGGATGCTTTTCTTTTCTGGGCCAAGTAGAGGGTGTGAAGCTATTAGAAACTAAAGTTCAGATGGGCTCGGATGGGTATTAATGGAAAGAACCAGGAAGAGATCTGCCTCGGAGGATGAGTCACACAGGCAGCAGACCATCCCCAAAGGCCTACGCCGGGCAGTGCTTTATTACCCAAGACTTCCAGCGGTCAGGTGGGATCTAAAGGGCTACAACAAACTGTGCTTTTTAAAGCTCTGCTGTGCCTGATGTCTCTGAGCATGCTTCTCAACTACTCAGTGTTCAACTCGCCAATAGCTTGTTTGCACAAGAGGCGTTGTTATAAATAAACATGTCTGGTGGAGGTGGGTAGAACAGATGATAAAGGGGATACAGCAGGAAAGAGAACAAGAAGAATATTGAGGGTCATACATTTTGTATGTTTTGTCCGAGAAAATGTAAAATAGGAAGTATGAATTGCAGGAAACTTTCACACAAGATTTGGAATTGATTCTCAGGTCCAGTAAAGTTATTAATATGTATTGTTTTATAAATGAATCAATTAATTCAGATGAGTCTTTGAATGTGGGGGAAACAGTGCAGGCTTCAAAGACAAAAACATCTATCAAATTCATGTCTCCTGAGATAATACAACAAATATTTTAAAAAGAGATTACCAGACTCAAGAAATCGCTAAAGCAGGGTCACTCTGGGACACGTCAGAATACAAGCAAAAACTAAAAAGTGTTTTAAGTTAAGATCAACCACACGTTTAAAAATAGGTATACTTTAGTCTTAGTTGACCCAGAAGATCAGATATTCTTGCATGATCTGGTTTAAACATGAGCCATTCAGCGTACACATAAAAGTGGGCAAACTTAGCAGAACTTTAAAAGTCCTTTCTACAGCATGATTCAGAGTTGAGGGATCAAAAGTTCAATGCGAAGGATGGAGAAGCAAGCTTGAGAAGTGGTCTTTATTGTGTTCAAATCCTCTGACTCGCTGGAAAAGTCAGAGCCGTCCTTGAGACAATCTTAACTTCCAGCTGCTGCTCAGTGGCAAACAGCAAAGGACAGGCATGCATATCAGAATACAAACACACACACTGACTATGTTTACATGCACTTAATATTCCAATGTTATTCAGAATATGACAATATTCCAAATTTGATACAGGTCACGTAAACAGCATATTCTCTTTGGATATTCCAAATTAGCATTTTCCGATTGAGACGTGGGATATGCTGGTATTACTCTGGTTTTAGAAGCATTCTTTGGGCATGTATACAGCAGTAAAAACAGCGGGTTTTTACAGCAGTTTTGCAACAGACTGCCTTTTGCCTGTTTACGGTCAGCTCTGTGCGTTGTAAACAAACCAACTAACCAAGCGTTTGCAAGGCTGGGGAAGAGATGCATGCCCAAAAGAAAAGCCCACATTTCTGGTCGGAAGGAGAAACACGCCTACTTTTAAACATAAGACTGTGATATCTACAGGTTTTAACAGCGCAGCCTTAGGACACATGTCATGGGGCCGTATGCACGAGAGTATGCACGGCTGCATGTAAATGGGAAAATTAAGTTTCGTTAGCCATGTAAACAGCTTAATGGGAATATTGTCTTTTTCGGAACAAGGGCAAAAACAACAAATTTGATTTTGCGACAGCCTCGATTAGAAACTGCAACATGTTTAGGTAATAATGCTGGACATGCCTCATTTCATATTGTTCTTTAGTGGTGCAATTAACAATTAATCAAATTAGCAAAAAACTGCTGACACACCTAGGGCTTTTGGGGCTGCTGGGAGCTCTGGGAGACTTGCTAATCCAGCCTTGTAGAAAACTCAACCAACCCTACTGTCCTTTTTTAGGAGTGCCTCCAAAACTCAAGTAGTGTGGCCTACACTGTACATTTACTGACAGATTGACAAGTTCACTGCTAACCTTTTCCTCTGCTCCGCTCACATTCACCGTCACTTTCTGCCACTCACTGTCTCTCACTCGCTCAACCACACACTCTCTACACACACACATGTGAACTGCCCTATTTCTTAATGGAGCTACACTACTGTTATAACACTGGGATAAGAGTTTTCACAAGCTATTCTTCGATAAATGAAATCTACATTTGGAGGTCAGTTTAAGAAAGTGGTTTAATTCGTTTCATATTGCAACAGCCATATGTTATTTGCCTGCATAGTGGATGTTTTAACCAGTTTGGAATTTACTGTGTCACTACAAATGGTTATATTTAGAAGTTCCTCATCAGAAATCACAAAGAATAGCACAAATGTACCAACTAAAGATTAAAATTAAATTAGATTTGATTAAAATAAGATTAAATTACTTGCCTTTAGTTTTTGTCAACTAAAACTAATACATTTTAGTCAAGCTGTGCATCATATCTTTTTGGTCGTGTCATATCCATCATACACATGAAGACAGGTGAGATTCAGCACTTTCCAATGAGATCATAACACTAAAATATGACCCAGATCAAGCAAAAGGCCCTAAGAAAGACCATTCATTGGGTTATGGAGTAATAAACAAATACTGTATTTACTATAGTCTGTTTAGAGATAGTGTTTCTGCTAATAGGTTCCACTTTACATGCTTATTTGTACATTATGTGTGCTTAAACTAATATTTACAATACACAAGATGGTTCAGTGCTGTGTGAAGTGGCAACAGATTACAGTGAGGGGACCCCAAAAGTCGAGGGCCGACCCTGACTGACATATACATAGTTAGAAATAGCTTTGTTTCTGTGAGGTGATTGTCTGCATGTGCGCTGTCAAGAAAATGTTAATGAACACTAACATTTCCCTCTTTGTATTGTGGATTTATTTTTTAATTTTTTTTTACTGAGGTGTATATACACTCACTCACAACTTTATAAGGGGGAACACCTGTTCAAATGTTTATTAACGTAGATATATTATCAGCCAATCATGTGGCAGCAACTCAATGCATTTAGGCTTGTAGACATGGTCAGGACGATCTGCTGAAGTTCAGACCAACCATCAGAATGAGCATGAAAGGTGATTTAAGTGACTTTGAACGCAGCATGGTTGTTGGTGCCAGCCTGGTTTGAGTATTTCAGAAACTGCTGATCTCCTCACACGTTGAACCTTGAAGCAGATTGGCTACTGCAACAGAAGCTGCACACCGGGCACTTTATTGGTTATAAGGTGTCCCTAATAAAGTGACTGGTGAGTGTATATTGTTTCTATACCAGTGTACAGACACAGATATATGCAGCATTTGTAGCAGGAATTTTCTGAAAACAGCAAACCTTTTCAAAACATAACATCCCCTAAGGTGTATTTTACACCTCTGTATGCCATCAGCAGCTAAATACATAATTTCCTAACCAACGACTGCTATTTGTCATAATTTGTCCGTCTGGGGATCTTAAGACGAACTCAAACACAACGGCTCTGCAGATTTATTCAGCCTCACTGAACTGCATTTGAATTGTGGTATGGCGGTTTCCATTAACAGTCCAACAGAATAGGTGTAAGAGGCTGGCAGAAGCTTCTACCTATTCGCCTCTTCTCGGCTGAGCCTTAGCACTGCGCTGACAAAACAGTTGGACCAATTAGCTTCTTCTGCCACTCTGCTGTCACACCCTTGCTCAGCTTACTGTAACACAGAGGCTGGATGTTACAGCCAGACACCAAAATAGACCATGTGGGTTGATGTATTGCCCACCAAGGTTGAATCCCAACCCACAACATGTGGTTTCAGTGGAAGTAGATATCATAAAGTCTGCGTAAACTGTGAATTAATATGTGTAACCTGGCAACAAAAAAGGATGATTGTATTCTTGGGCACTTACTGACAAACACAATCATTTGAATAAACTGGTTTCATTTAGGCCTGCAACTAAAAATTTAAGCAAAATGTAATGTCATTATTTGAATGTGTTAGTGTTAGTTTGAATATCTGTACGGTGTGGAGTCATTAAAATGATTAATTAAAAACTGTTTCCATACATTGTATGTATTTGTGAGTGTATGGGCGTTTTTGTATATGTTTGTTTGTGCATGTATATAAAGTTTTTCTATTCTTTTTCCTTCTTTTTTTGTAATGTTGTAGTGTTGCTGTAGCTGTTAAGTACATTTCTGATTAATCAACTAGTCCTTTCAGTATTCATTACATTAATATATTAACGCTACATTAATAAAGTATGATGCTAATCTTGAACCTGAAAATTGATGATACATGGATAATCATGGTAATACCTTACATTATAATAAAATACACTTCATAGTTTCATTACATTTTCTGCTTCCAGGTTTAATCCAAGTTTTAAAATAGTAAAATTAGCGTTGAATCAGTTTTGAAATACCAAGAAATATGTGATAAATAATATTGACATGTACAAACTGTGTACTGAGGGACCTGTGTCCTAATTTCATGTATGTGATACATGTCTAAACTTCTTAAAACATACATTTAGAGACTAATATAGAGACATTAATATCATCTTACAGTGTTTAAAAGTTAAAAACCAGGCTAATATCTCATTGTCTATTTCCGTAAAATGTTTAACACGGAGGGTGCTTTGCACAGGAACCTTTCCAGCTGTCATAACTGTTATCTGTAACTCTCCACGCATTGTCACCTTCTCCATCCGTGATAAGTGCCTGAAAGACAATTTGAACTTTGTCAAAAGTGGCAAAGTTGTGAAGAAAACTACAGGGAAGCCTGCTGTTTCTCTGATTCAACCCCAGGAAAACCTAAAACATCATCAGCTAGTGTGTTACTAATCAAGCTTCTGGGAAAAATTAAGTGTGAGTGATGTATTCTTTCATATCTCCTCTTTTGTCCTGCAGGTGAATTCAATTTCAAGGAATTTCACGGTTTTCCACACTCTAAAATCATTTTATACGTCACCATACCTGTCCAATGAACTTGCTTCCATGTTTTACAAACAAAATCACTTATTGGACGCTAATCTTTAAATAGCATATATGTCATCTGTCAATCTACCTTTCAGACTGAATATTGTGCAACTCTCCTCCACCATCATGATCTTCAGCTTGTCTCAGGAGATTCACCAGGAGAGGCTGCTTCACATCTCCTGTCTCCATGGATCCTTTATTTAATGCTCCTCTTCAGTGACGTCAGAATCGCTGACATGCCTCTCTGCAGCTCTGAAATATATATTGTTCTGTTATATTCATAGACAATTATCGCTCCTCCTTGGGCAAATCTCAGTTTGTGAAACGTGTTAAGAAATATGGTGTCAATCTCATTATTTCCAGTGAATCTGACTCAACCAGGACGAGTGTTATTTAAAACTTCAGTTCAAAAAGCTCATCAAATCATATTAATTGTGCAATATATGAATTAACAACATGGATAAAACCAGCTTTACCATTCCAGTGTCGCCCCATCTGCACTCTATGTACGTGTACAGTTGTCTTGTTTTGAGGTTTGCATAGGGCGTGCGTTTTGTTCGCCACTGAGGTAAGACGAACCAGCTAGAAAAAAACAAACAACAACAACACATTAATAATACATTAGAGTGAACTAACCTGGGACCAAAGCTGGGGGTTTGGCGCATATTGAGCAGCGAAAAAAGAGCTTGAGAGTAATTGGGCTGGGGTGAGGTTACATTTGGGGTGGGAGTAAAAGCGGAAGGTGCTGCTCCATTTATGCAATGAGAGAACCAAAACACAACCAGACCACAAGAGTAGCTACATATATAAATTCATATATATATATATATATATATATATATATATATATATACACATACACAAATATATATACACACATATACACACACACACACACACACATATATAATGCTTTCACAATTACACATGTGGACACAGAGGCTTGCACATGTTAACATGAAGTACAACTTTCATAAAGTTGATTTCACAACATTTTTGTTGTTTTTCTTGCAGCCGAAGGATGCTGGGTACAAAACACATCCTCAAGGTCCAATTTGAATAACAAATCTGCCCGGAAGACTTTGTGTATTATCCAAGAATCGTTAAATATTTAACAACAAAAGATGTTTCTTCCCTGTTTTCTGACATGAGGATGTTTTATAATAGCAACATTGCTGTTGTTCAGAGTACAAATGATAAACTAGATCCACAAACCAGTATTAAACATCTTCTGGTAAGTCCAGGACCAGATGTGTAAACAATGTGTTATTCCTTTACATTATAGCTCCAATGTATCATTCTTTAAACCTGCATTCACTGATTATTTGGACAGGCAGTGGAAACAAGCTGTAAAATACTAACTAGGTTTCTATTGTGAACTTTTTAGCTAACAGTTCCTTAGTTACACCTGTCAAAAGTACGCACAATACTGAATCCCCCTTAACTCTGTTTCTGTCTCCATGAACTCCTGACAGAAATATATCGCTCTTTAGCTGTTCAATTCTATACTATGATCACCAGCTAGTTGTTAATTTTGTCTGTCTGCCATTTGGGGATGAGCAGTTATTGTGCAGTGGGTTTTTCCTTGAATGAAAAACAGCTGCCTGCTGCATCCGTCTGGAGACAATGCTGAGTGGCGAAAGTGAACCTAAAAAAATGTGATGAAAGATGAGGGAAACTGCAGAGTTGAGTGATAATTGTGTGTGCTCATTTGTCTTATTCTTTTTATCTAGTCTGCTCATTTATTTTGCTGTGATGATGACTTTTTTATTTATTTATTTATATTATTATATGAAATATTATATCCTTTATTATCCTCTGATGGAGCAAACTGACATATATATGTGATATATATGCATAAAATGAATTAAGGTTGTACTGCATCTATCTTCATCAATGTATAGTTCAAGGGGTCTTCAGTTACTTAATATTATTCTGCTTAAGTTTAACACAAACTATGATTGACTATAAATATTTCAATATGGCAGTGTCTTCTTTGATATCAATATACATTATAAAATACAATAAAAACAGAAAGAGAATTCTACTTGATTTATATTTTAACTACATTTTATGCAAATATAATAAACCTAAAGGTCCAAGTGTATTTTAGCCCACCTGCCAACAAAACTGTCAGATTTATTCCACTATTGCAACCACTATTCATGCTCGGGTTCTTAGCAATCCATGTGATACTACTGAACACAGTGGAGACAAGTTAAAATACACTAGTGGAGATCCACAGGGGCAGACTCACACAGGGAAATCAAAAACCATGGAAACATATCCACATGGGGGAATCGAACGCCATGGAAACAAATCCATGTGACACCACGCCGATTCCAGCCGGGGTTTAGAAGTTTGCAAGCAGGCAAGGTGAGATTCCTCCTGGGAGCCACTTGCCGAGTGGTAAGATGGAGGAGAATACAATGGTTCTATCGCAAACTACACACACCCTTTTCTCTTCATTCAAAGACATACATAATGCATTGATGGCACACTTCGCAACGCCTATCAGCAGGAGATAAATTCATTTTAAACAGTTGCAATATCAATGCCAGGATAAAGTATGATATTTGCAAGTCTTTTAAAATGTGTCATCACCGCTTGTTTTGTGGTTGCCAAATATCCCACATCCCCGCGGACAGAGAGAGGTCAGAAGGACAAAAGACCAGGAGGAAGCCACAAACAACTGTTGTGAGGCATACTGGTGCTGATTAATCTTTCAGATGGTACGTGTACAACATAAAATACCACAACACTGCAATATTGCACAACATTTGACACAAGGAATGTATGTGAGGGAAGGATTATGGGTGGGATTATTAATTTGCAGGAAAAAAAATCTAACACTTTGGTATGTGCGTGGTTCAATTCTAATCCAGTTCTGCAAGTTAATTTGTGGCTGTGAGGACTCCCACACTCACTCTGAGAATATTCTATGCCGTCCAGCCCATGTGCATCGCTGAATGATGCAGCAGTGTGTTGGTGTCACAGCAGACTGGAGCGATGTGATATGTGATATCGCAGAGGCTCTTTTTCAGTACGTTGCCAAGACTGTGAGTGGGCTAAAGCTGAAAATAGAAGGGAGTTTATAGGGGGAGGTCAGATTGCTGATAATAGCACCACTCAACAGTATATGAACCTTTCATCATGATGTTCACTACTTAAGTTATCTCTCAAATATCTCTGAATCCCAACAACACTACAGCAGCTTGTATTAAGGGGAGTCCTTGGATCTGTGAAGTAGATGAACATATTGAGTTGCGTTTATGAAAAGTTGACCTGGGATGTGGAGAATTTTTTCAGAGGCAAAATTTATTCTGCAGCCCATCTGGCATTAATTCATACTTTGCACTGATTACATTTATGGAATAGTAATTCCTGCTGTGTCGCTGAAACTAACCAAATCATTTTGTGTTTTGGAAGCAAGCATTTTGAAGATGCTAGCGGCATGGCTCTTGGAAAGCAATGTTGGTGTTCGTCCACCACTTCCAAATATTGGATGAATATTGGATGGATTACTTTCAGTTTTACTTTAGTCTTACACTAAATATAAATGTTGCAGTTTAATGTACTTGTTAGTTGAATAGGTGCCTTTCTCTGTTGGCCATTGTTGGTAATTTATCAAAGTTGTTACCGGTGTAATTTTAAACTCGGTGACTTCTGTGAAGCTATGAGCCCACCGTTGTCAACTTGATGACTGACTTTGTTGGTAGATTTAGGTACTTTTCACATCACCCTGGCAACCTCATTTAAAAGAAGAAATTTGCAGCAAATCATGTCTGTCTGCAACCATTATGAACCCTGTTAATGTTCTGAGTGACTCTAAATGCAGACAAATTGACACTGGAACTAATGAACACTACCTGCTTGTTTCATCAAAAAAAAGTGGCCGAGACCTTCCTCTGTATCATTATGAAACCCATGAATAATTCACCAGCGTATATCAACAAAATATATGCTGTAAGATTTTTGTATTCAGACCTGCAGGCCTAGACGCTTTTGGCTGAATGAGCCATAAAAGCCAAGAGCCTTACCATAGAAAAGAATAGCAATTCAATTAGCACAAAACAGCTCTGGTTGTCAGGCAACACCAAGGACACGCCATTCTTTTGCACTGTGGCATTCAGCTGTTTTGTAAACTGTAATGACATTATAGATAAAAATCAAAGCCAAAGATGATTACAAACCTTTTGAAATGCTTGCATGAATTGCAGTCCTCACCCACGTCCTGTTTTGTTTGATTCAATTAATTGATGTGGTAAGATGTGACTTTTGGTTTGATAGCATCTCCTCAGTGAACACCAAGGACTAAATCATGAGGCGTACAAGCTGTGAAGATAGAAGATATATTCTACTTTCCATCACAGTGCCTGCACAGCCTGTAGCACACTTACATTTGTAAAAAGCTACAGTTCACAGACACTATCCCGTTTCACTGAGTAGAAAATTGAAAATACAGCACTACACTAAGGAGAACTACTCCTTAGCAGGGTCAAAATATAAGGCTTTTTATTGAAGTTAAAATCAAATATTAGAGGTGAAATGTAATAGAAAGTTCCAGCACACTCCAATTGTCAATGTTGATTTTTTAATTTCCAACCCGGAGCAGAAATTCATTTTGTTAGTAACTAATTTTTGTTCTATGTAGGACACAAGGTCTTGTATGCTGTGTTTTGTTTTCACAGAACATTTGTGACCTACAGTAGTTTGCATTCATATGAAATATTCACCTTCTTTTGCAAGGCACGATTGCAAACTAATAGCATTTTTAAAGGGCATATGGTTCCATCTATCCATTTATTTTCTGTGCCCACTCATCCAGGGTCACAATGGGGTTGGAGCCAGTCCCAGCATGCACTGGATGAGAGGAAGGTTCACCCTGGACAGGTAGTCAGTTCATGGTTTTTTAATAAAGCAAGTTCTGTGAAATAAGGAAAATGATGGTAGTAAACTATCAAGCTATTAACCAATAATCCCATATGCTAAACATTACTTTCAACTGATTTCCAAAGCATATTGTACAAATTGTGATTTTAGGAAGTTTTGGGGGTGTCTTGAAGCTCATGGTGTTCATTAGATGGCCTGAAGGAAGTTTTTTGGGTTGTATCCAGACACTGAATGCCTGCACTACTGTAATTAAAAATAAATACACTGGCACACAGGGCCCTATAGTTCCAATGAGCTTGTCACTGGTACCGTATTTGGTGCAATCATTCTGTTTCTGTATGCAATTGAAGTTCTTGGGTTGCTTAAATAACAATAGATTTCACCTATTTGGAAAGACGGATATGTGAAAATGAAGTGTGTACATGTACATCCATCCACTGATACTGAATGACTGATGGTGTGTGGGACTAAATGAACAGCATTTAACAGCAGGAAGCACAACAGATGATCATATACCATCACAGGAAAATCCCAGCAATACACAGACATTACGTTCTAGTTTGCTTTTGATTACTCTACATAGAACAACATTGACAAATGCTGTCTGTTGTTTGAAACAGTGATACAAGACAGTATTACAGATACATCACCCTACCTCTGGCCAAACAACCTCCACCCCGGCACAATCACCCAACAGGGCAGACGCATCACCCCACCTCTGGCAAAATGACCCTGCAAGGTTATTCTGCACACCTGTCTACAGTATTTTGCAGCAGTTAGAACATGCACTGAAACTATTATAGTATAGAAAGAACAATACCAACTTCATTCAACCAGTTTTATGAATATTTTATTTCATAAATTAATTTAAAATGTAATATTTAAACAAACATTATAGAGGGCCTGTGTCTCCACTGCACAAGTGAAATAAATAAAACAGGCCCAGGCAAACCTAATTGCCAACATCTGCTATAAAGCAGATGTTTGTATTTGTTCCAAAAATTGTTGTTAGGTGTCCTGTAAATTTTAAGCCCAAATACTGTAGACTACATGCTGTATTATCAAGGGTAAACAAAAAGAAAATAACACATGTGGGTTAACTTGGCCAGCCACTTTATTGTTTCATTAAATCAGCAGAGTTTCCACACTCCTTTGATCAGCCATGCCACTCTTCAGTCGATCAGCCAGTTCTCTTCTCGTAGTTCAGCCACTAATGGATAAATACAGAGCAGTATATACAGTAGGTGGATGTGCAACTACAAAGACCAATAACACACAGGAGTTATGATTAATGATGCCTTCTCAACTTTTCGCGAGTCATTTTCACACTCTTTTTCTCTTAACAACAGCTTAAACACATGTCAGAAACAAAACCCAACATGCTCATTTGTCATCTGATCCTTCTGACACTTTGGATGAGCTCGTAACATTTACAAAAACATATTACACTATTACAATGAAATATATACACACACACTAGGCCTGGGAACCAGACGAATCTGCAAGCTCATGCTTTATTTGCTCTGGCAGATACGTCTGACTCCCCTCCCATTCAAATTGATTTCCTTGGTACTGGAAGCGCCGTTGTATCAGGCGAACCAATCACAAGCGTTTATCTATTATGAGGTTCAATACGATGACTGACAGAGACGAGTACCATTAAAGTGTCTTTATAAATATCTAAGATGGCGGTTGCGGATACAGAGCGTTCAACGGCCGGCTACAGCGGCAGTATTAAATGGATTTGACAGTAGATTTTCTCTAAATGAAGAACAAACAACTTAAACATTATGTTGATAAGAAATATGTGTTTGCCAAATTTCTGACAGGAAGTACCATGTGACAGGATGCTGCTTCGTTGCTCTGATTGGTTGTCTCCGCCTGTCGATAACGCCCCTTGGAAATCGAAAATGAACTGAGAGGTTCCAGACTAATACGCATTAGCGAATTAGTCATTCCGTATTTGAGCCCTTTCACAACTTTAAGTCCCAAGACGGGGTTCTGAGCAAATCTAGCATGGTAACAAGCTAAACCAAGATGGTGAACATTGTAAACATTATATTTACTAAATAAGCATGTTAGAATGGTGACCATGTTGCCATGTGAGCATTAGCATTTAGCTGAAAGCACTGCTGCTGACATGAGCGTGTGACGTCTTAACACTGGGATGGAACACATTGGTATCATTCAGTGTAACACATGTCGTGAATAAACGTCCATAAATCCGCTTAGAAAATCATAAAAACAGATGCTTCAGAACTTAAATAATTAGGTTTTCTTTTTAATAGTAATCCAGTGATGGTTGTCTGCACATCCATGGGTACATACCTGTAGCTCATTTGATCAGCTTTTAGGAAGTTTTCCTCTCCTGATGCATATTGGTTCCAAAGAGGCCTTTAAATTGGTGTTAGCATGTTTCCATCTATCAGATTAAGAACAACATTTTTGACTTACTTCCGTTTTACACAAAAATCTAATTTCACAATGCACTGTAATAAAAAATAAAACAATTTAAAAAGTAGAGGGACAAGCGGCTCATCTTTCAGAAAAAAACTCACAAGGATGTTGCTCGGGAAGGGATTTAAATTGCAGGAGGACCAGCGCTTTAAATTATTACTAGGGTGGGGGTGAAAAATGACCCACATACAGTATGGGTTCCAGACAGAATTAATATCACTGAGCAGAGCAGGTCATGTTAAAATAACCTCACCTCTTAGAGAAATAAATCAAGTCCAAATGGGGCCTTAGTCTTGTTTAATTTCACATACAAACTATTATTTTGAATTGCAATTCATCTTCTATTATTTTCATAATTAATTGTTTAAATGTTTGGTCTGTAAAGTCAAAAACAATAGTTAAAAATGTCCATAAGCCCACAGTGACAGATACTCGGTTTACTAAAGCTGCAAATCCTCACAATTGAGAAGCTGGACATATGGAATGTTTGGTATTTTCCCTTAAAAATGTGTTAAATGATCAAATATCTATTTTCTGACAATCGACTAATTGATTAATAGATTAATTGTTTCAGCTGAAATCAACAGGTTTATTTTTTTTAGAGATAAACTAGCTGATTATCAAACAGTACCCTGCTATTTTCATATTTTTTCATATTTAAGTATATAAGTATATAAATATGTACGTTTCAATTACTCTATAGTTTGAGGATTTCTGTGACTATTGATCTACTGTAGGTGAAAACTGTACATCTGATACAATATGGTGCATTTCAAAGTCTGTGTTCAAACTGTATAATGTATCCTGAAAGAAAGCTTTGGACTCATTATGTTTTTCAGTAGAATGTGGACATCTTGTTTTCATATCTTTGATACAGTGGTTATTCTGAGAAGTGTTGTAGTTACTTTGAGAATAACACTATTTTTAGTTTCTCATCATACAGTGAGTACTAATATGTTAGAAGATTTAATGGAAAACACTGCCTACTTTCAGCTGGCTTTGTATCATTACAGTGTGGGTAGTATATTCAAATTAACATTGTTTAACTTTTCTCCATGTTGCCTGCACCCAGAGCTCCCCGCTCATTTGCAAGAAAAAATGTCCACTGGATGACGCAAAGCTTTTGCCGGCTCTTCATGCCTCCAGAATACATATAGAAAATATACAAAATGTGGAAGTACAATCTGTAGTTTGAACAAATGCGTTATACGGTGAACTTGCTTGCAAATGAGCAGGGAGGATGCAGGCAACATCGAGGAAAGTTAAACATCGTTCATTTGCGTATACTACCCACATTGTAATGATACAAAGCCGGCTGAAAATCGGCAAAGTACTCCTTTAATCATCACATTATAATGAAACTTTCATTTGCAACCTGTAAGCATTCATCTAACCTCAAGCTGACTGTCAGGGGCAGACAGGATGCAATGGCATGGGACGTTTATCATTATTTTCATTTTAGACTCACCACAAAAGATCATATTTTCTGCTTCTTATGGCATCAACAATTCCTCCCTTTTTTAAGTTCAGCTAAGTATGAGTATTTTTTTCAGTATTATCATTTACTTGATCAATTTTATAAAAAAAATAAAAGCTAATCCAGGCTGCATCATGTGTTTGTGAGAATGCCATGAATGTTAATTGTAACAAAAAAAACACTACTGTCATTACCCAAAAAATCAATGATTATTTACTGCTTTACAAAAATAATCTGTTATCCCCAACTGTGATTCTTAGAAACAAATCTAAAACCAAATTTTTAAACACGGGGACTGATCCTGCCAGCAAGGCTCATCACGACCTGGCCCACTGAACACATTTCAAGGTGATACTGAGTGCTGGCAGAAGTTAAGACAAGGCCTTTCATCTTTAATTAAAGGTGAGTTGATGAAATAGTCATGCTGGGGGGGGTGTGGGGGGGTGTTGGGAGTAGTATCTGTGACGCATCTCTCTCTGCTTGTTTGAACCTTACACAAATCCCCCTTCGAGCAAGGTTTTATCTGACATCCAGCGATACTACATTACCTAGGATTCACCTGACCAATCGGCAAGGGAGCTTGTGGAGGTTGCTAATTTAAACCATGGACTCACCCCCCGAGTAAAGGTGTCAATTCACCAGAGAAAACCATGTGGTTTGTCAACAAGAGCAACAGGTAGCTAGTGAGTTCATCTTTAGAAATTCCTGTATTTGCAGCTTCCACTGATTGCATTTCTGCTTCAGTCTTTGCCTTTAAAAATAGAGTCGGAATGAACGTACCGATCTCTGCAAGAATATTTCTGTCCTGTGATTGACAGCCTCTAAACCGTTACTACCTGTGGTTACTATGATATGTCACCATGTACGCACGCAGCTCATTGTGGAAAAAATGCATGCCGTTAAAGAAGCCTCCTTCAAACACAGAGCTTTACTCACCCGGGGGCAATAGAGAATTGTGACGGCTGTGGTAGTCAACATGAATGATGAGATGAAAAACACTCCGGTGGAGTGATGGAAAGGTTGAAGGGGAAAAAATCCATGCATAGCCTTATGTCCCTGCATTTTGTAACAGCAGTGGGATTCATTAACTTGGTCTAATAAGAACTAATAAAGTTGCTTTGCCGTTGTTTGGTATTGATTTTTTTTTTTTTTTCCTGCTCATCTTGATGACTGTAACGCCAGCCCTTAGAGAGGTGGGTAGAGCCGTATGTTGGTTCATATGTCTGTCACAACCTTAGAGGCTTTCATTGGTTTTTTGTGGTGAGTTATTGAATGTGATGTGCAATGGTTTTATTAAGGCACCTGTGTGTTTGGGGAGATCTTGTCTCAATTGACCTCTGGTAAGTTGAAGTTATTAAAACAGTCGCTCCTTGCCTTTTTCTCACCAGCCTTGTCCCTTCATTCCCCTACCTCCCTCAGAGCCACACACCTACTTGATCACTTTCTTTCTGGTTTGACAGCTCCCTCCCACTTGCTCTCATTCTTCATTATTACTCTTCTCTAAGTCTCTCTCTCATCCTCTTTCTTTCCTGCTACCCACTACCCACACTCTCCCCTGGGTGTTTTCTAACTCTTTGTAAACCGCTTTCACCTCATTCTCTGTCCAATGTCCTGTCAATTTACCTGTCTTCTGTTGCCTGAATTCGCCACCGCCTTGTAACAAGGGAACATTTCCCTGGGTCTTGTGATGGCAAAAGTGAAGACTTGTCATATTACTTTTGTGACAGAGTGGCTCTTTCTGGCTCAGAAGCGTCTAGGCTTGCTTGTCTTTGTTCTGTTTCCCATGGTGTCCCTGTCTAACTCCAAAGACAGCACCTGAATTCACAAACATACACCTGTATACACAAAGAGCAACAGCGTGTTCCTGGAGAGTGTCGGCATGGCTGCATCATCAGCATGACTGGATTGAGAAATCAAAGATTTTCTATGCTTCAAGTGCAATGCAAAGAATTAAACTTAAGGGGCTTAGTAAGTCATTTGCAGAGACGTGACTCAGGGGTACTGGACTAGCTTTGTAAAGATGAGAAAGAAAACAAAAACAACTTTTAGGGGTTTAAACTTTTCGGGCAAGGTTTTGGAAATACTTTGAATGTTTCCACTAGGGTAGAATAACACTGCAGTCAAACATGGATAGTAAAGGGTTACAAAGCACTAAATCTAATACACTAAGTAGCAGGAGTGCTATTAAATGGATCCAAATATAGTAGGGAGGCATCACGTTGCCAAAAATATAAATGCGTCTCCATGTGTAAGTAGATATGTAAAGGAAACAGGGTGTAGTACTGTTTTAGAGAATGGGAGGGATAAGATTACACACACCAAATGTATTGTTCTGCTTAAGAGTGAGCTCTAGTGGCAACATGCTGAACCACAAAATGGGAACAATGAAGTTCCATGCTGTATATTACCAGCTATGGCCGGTAAACTTAATTATACGACCATAGAAAAAATCCTCAAAAGTGTTACAAATCGATTTGTTTTTGCTCCAAATGTAGCATGAATCACGTAATGTAGGTATAACGGTGTTTTTACCTTCCTTTTGTAAAAAAAAAAACATCTATCACATCCATCTATCTTGTGGATATTGGCACATTTGTCAAGTTGAGTGTGAAGTAATAAGAGCACAAATACCATAATAATCCTTATTTTCCCAGCAGACGGTTTCATGATCATGTAGAACTGGGAAGAAGAATGATTAGTTGGAAGTTGTCAGCATGTCAAGTGCTTAGAGAAAAAAAACACCACCATCCCACACATAAAGGAAAATACACTGCCTTCTTCAACACCAAAACAAACACTTAATTCTCCGACTATAAACATAAAAACATCCAGCAACCAGAAAACACTCATTCAAAATGACTTTATGAGGGATTCTGGTAAAGGAAATGGTACTTTAATGGCTCTCACAAAGTGCTTAGGAGATCACAATCTTCCAAAACAAAACAATAATCTGCAGTGTGGTAGCCTGGAGATTCACTAATGAGGAGAGAAAGAGAGATAAACTACTGACTTATATTACAGTCGCAGCTGAAAGCCCTTTAACTACTTTCACTTGGCAAAGATTGTGGATTCAATAACTAAGTATGGCATAAGTTATGCTGTGAATCCTGCCCTGTTGCCCGTTTGTTTAAAGAGGGAACAATATTTGATGATGATCAACAAAATTTGAATGTCTTATTTGTTTTATGTGCTACATTTTGGTGCTTGGCTGCTAGGTCTGACAATTAACAAACTTTTTTTGTAATTAGTAATAATTCAGAATTAGGAGTTCACACAGCACCTTAACTATGGTTCTCTGTTGGCCCCCTGTGGCTGCGAGAATGTGGAGCTTTCTTCTTCTTTCAGGTAACTCTGATTGAAAGCAATACAGCAATAAATCTCCTGCCGATACGATGCTCTATGCATCTTGATTAAAAAGCACAGCTATTCTATCAGACTGCAGCTTGTTCACCTTCAGAGGATGGTCCTTCCCCACATACAAATCACTATAGACGCTCGTTCTCTCGCTCCCTCTGTGTCTCTCTCAACACTGCCTCTGCAAAAACCCTGTTTATTATTCATGTTTATCATCACACCATGTCCACTGTTTGCTACCAGTTTCATGGATGGACTGGCAGCAATTTAGAGTTGCTACATGAAACCTGGCTTTACCGTCAACACTGAAACAGATCCCACTTAGTTTAACACGGCAAACCACACTGATGTGTGCTTGCAGAAAGGCATGCGCGCACACTTATTTCAACTGCGACTGCTACCGCCCACACACATACACACACACACACACACACACACATTAACACACACAAACACACACACACACATACACACACCATCAGCTCTGGGAAATGCCTGTCAGATCACCATTTGCGTTCATGTGTTTTCTCGACACCACGGGCTCTGGCTTCTCAGACGCAGCTATCATTCAGCACAGTAGAGGGAAGAGAAATGAGAGTAATACTGTGGTAATTGCAAATCTACTGAGATGGTGGATAATTACCTCACAATGACTTCCTTGCTTATTAAAAACCTATTGAGGGTCTAATACTTTTTTTCTGGGTGCTAATATTACACATGAAGAGATGATAGAAACACAGCATTATCCTGTAGATTTCAATCTAAAATTCCAAGTTTGCCATCTTCACAAATGTTTTTGAACATCTTGTGAGCCACGTGCAGGTATCTGTTTTATAGTTTAGAGCAAGCCATGGCATCTTTGGAAACTTTTATATTCTCTAAATTTAAAACAGACATTGTGATTGCAACACAGAAGATACAATGTACTAACTTTTCAATGAGATGCAGTGGCATGAGATAGTCAACGTCCAGGCTAGAATCCGGACATAATCAAAAGTAGCTCTAATAACAAAAGCTAAATGCAGAACAAGAGACATATTTCATTCTGACATTGATTAGGAGAAGTCAGTACACAATGACTAATAGGATATGACAAGTGCATGAGATAATCAGATCTGATATTTCAAACACAGACAAAGAAACAGCCCAGTGACTTCATCCTATCATTTCATCCTTTCATGGAGAATCCTGATTACACTATAAACCTATCCTTTCCCAACCTTGGGGTCAGGACCCCACATGGGGTCGCTTGATAAGCAAATAGGGTCTCAAGAAATTTATGAATAAATAAATATATATGAATAAAGTTAGTTAGTTCATATTGAAACAAGTTTTATTTAAATTAGAAAACATAAAAACATGTCTGTTTTTTTAAAACAGCTTGAATTATGTTGTATGAACCTTAAAATTGATGAACTAGACTACACATTGAGGGGACCTGACGTTAAGCACGGTTGTATGCATAATGAAAGAAGAGGGCAAATAAACATCAGTTTCAACACACTGTACTTTAGAGGGAATAGTTTGACATTTGCTTGAAATAGGCTTATTCAGCTGTTAGCTCACTAATTAACACAAAAACCTAAACGTAAAAACAACAAGTTACAGTTTTAAGTACTAGAATGTTTCAAGTCTCTGGTATCCCATTGTAGGTGAACTACATCAAAAACAAATGTATTTACATAAACAAAAAAACAAAACAAAAAAACAACACTGCTTGAAACTCAAACCAAGATGCTCCTCTAAAACATAGGGCACCTTACACAAATACAAATTGATGTCAGTTTTCAAAAGTCATAGTCTACAATAGACAACACTGACCTTTCTCCAAATTCATGTATTTCTCTTCCCAAGCTTAATGAGTCCAGCAGGATCAAGTCTATCTCAATGGGATCTTTATTGCAGTTGGCATTACAGTCTTGAAATGAAGGCCCTGTTGCATCTCATTTACAACACTATGACTTACATCCAGTAAGTCCTCTTTTTAAAGAAGGACGTCATTATCACAAGTATTGCTGCTATGCCTATCAGGCTGTGCTGCAGGATTCTGAATGTTTCTGCTCCATGGTCATCTTTTAAGAGCCTATGCATGCAGATATCATTAAGAATTATTAGCCACATAATCGGATCCTGAATCACTGTATTTATGGTTACCACTAACATTTAGATGTGTACTTGTGTAGTTGACACTACAAGCATGTGTTTTTTGACTCCACACAGAACCTTCTGCTGCATAGATCATCATAATCTCTTATTTAAATCTCTCACTAACTTAGGACATAAAGTCATTAGCTACTATTTGACATCTTAATGTTAATTTACCTGTTTTATGTCCCAGGCCAGCTGTGTTGCAATATTTCACAATAAAATGTGATATCCACAGTTAAGTTGTGGCTTTCTAATGTTGCTCTATCATGAAAACACATTCTAGGTAGCTCATGTTGGTCTTCTCACAACATCTACATTTGTAACATTAAATCAATGACAATGACAACACCAGATGGCTGGCAGGCCAATAATAAGTGTGTTTAAATTAACGCATATGTTAAATGCCGTCAGGTTACTAACAGCTATCATTAAAAATGATTAGTTTATGTTAGTTAATGTAAACTTTGCTACTCATCATTTTAGATTCCAACGATGCAATGTAATCTACAGTTATTTACTGGTAATATTACACAGGATGAAATACAGTTAGTAACTGCAGTCATTTCTACAGTTATTAACTGTATTTCACCAATATCAAATGTATAACAGTGATGGTTGGGACTTGCGTTGTCAACTGTGTCAGACCGAATAAAATGTGCTGCTTACTCAGATTGAAATTGTGACATTTGAGTCACATTTGGTGGCGGGCAATTGTTTCATATTTATGGAACTGAACAGAGATAGCATTACATTTTCAGACTATCAAATCCACATGGATCCTTGTAGGCTCACTGAGGACCAACCTCTGCCAAGAATCATCAAAACCAAACATATTCTAGCTTCACTGTCGCCAACACCATCATCCACATCAACATCATCATCATCAGAGAAGATATGGTGATAGTGATAACAGCATTAGGCCCTTTCAAAACAAAATAGGCCTGTCAAAGATATTGCTTTAGCTATAGCTGTAACCCACGGTTGACCAATCGTGCTGCAGCCAGGGAGCTCAAAATAACCCCAGTAAATTGGTTGACCTTGTATGCACTGTGGCTTACTCCTCTGACTATTCCTACTTACAATAGGAAGGGAAAATATCCCACACAGTGTGTGTGTCCAGCCCACAGTCATTTCCTATTGGAAGGTATAAGGTAAATCTATTCAGTGAAAAGACCTTTCACATAGATAATATCCAGTCAAATTAAAGATGTTAACACAGGTCATGGTCACTTAGTGAAAGGATGTTTTCACAGTGTATAAAAATCCTGTTGTTGAATGCTTAAAGCCAGATCATATCCATTCCTGGAACAGGGCAGCCGCATCAGACTTCAAATGATCCTCTGATGGGGACTGATTTAATTTTCTATCGCGCATATTTATTTCATGATGCCCTAAGAGTTCATGTTTCACCCAGCTGATGCTGATACCACCAGACCCACAGCCCACATTTCCACCTACAATTACAATTCACAGCACACTAGCCCACACAGAACAAAAAGGGGAGCCTGTAATTCCTGACAAGCACCATGTCTTACCAGCCATCCTCTGATTCTGAGGACTTATCCACCCATTATTCCTTCATCTGTCCGTTCTTTTCTTTTCTGTCTGATTATCAAACAGCATTATGGCTGCATCTCTAAGGCCGCCAAATGCTCTTATTCTCAGCGGTGTTAAATCCGACTACTTTCCACCACTCCACTGACAGGAAATGAGATGGTGTCATGATGAATGTGGTCGATTCCTATTTCAAACTGATGAGCTCGACTCTGACTGTGGCTTTACCGCTTCCCAGATGTTGAGTATGATGATGTTTGAAAATTGAGCTCGTAGAAAATAAAGTGTCAGTAAAAGAGAGAGGGAGGGGTATTTAATAGCACTAATAAAAACATCACCGTCAAGGTTGTGCTCTTTTATCTATTCACAATCTGGAACATATTCATACTGAGAACATGTTTGCAGAGGCATTAAATCAAATGCTGTCTTTGTATCATTTGCAGAGTAACACCTAAACGTACACCCACACACATATATACAATCTCCAAAAAAGGTTGTACTTTATTGAGTACGGTAAAAGCTTGTGACTGGGTCACTACCCACTTCAAGTACATTACTTTACCCTTCCTTTCAAATCAATTTTTGTTCCCAAACAATTTACCTTCAAAAGTACAATTACCCCAAATGGCCTGTACAATGGTGGACAAAAGGGCAAAACAGTAGACAGATGAATCAGTAGGAGTCGCTTACAGAGCGACATGGACACGATCCCTCACCCATCCACGTACACTACCTATAGGAAATGTTCCTCTCAAGAAAATATAGGTAAATTCTGTACATTTCATCAAACAGCCCATATTTACATTCAGTGCTCAATGTTGATACAATATAACTCTTAAATCTATGATTTCCACACCAGTGTTCAAATCGGTGTGCCTCCTACCAACAGTCAACGTGAGGTTCTTTAACCCCAGTTAATATTTCTTTAGCCCTGACCAAGTAATAGGGCTGCAACAAACAACCATTTTCATTATTCATTTATCTGCCAATTCTCATCTTGCTTAATCTCTTAATTATCTGGGCCACAAATGTCAGAAAATAGTAACAAATGCCCATTACATTATTGTTATTTTCAAGGTGCTTGTTTTGTCAAATCAACAGTCCAGCTCTCAAAGATATTCAGTTTAATATCATGAAAGACTAACAGCGTGTCTACACAGCACATTAACAGAGCAGCAGCAGCTTCAATCCTCAGTCCGTGTCCACACAGGATGCATTTAAGCACAGTACTGAGTGTAGGTCAGCAGCGTTTGAGCAGCAGGAAATAAAGTCGTTTATTAATTAATTTTCTGTTGATTGAGTAATCAATTAATCAACTAACTGCTGTTCAAACTGAATTGGTACAAATTTCTACCTTATATTGTCGGAAAAACTACTTTATACCTTTAAGGTGAGAGGAAAGATGTGTATATAGTATGTATATATGAAAGATTTTTTTTTTAGTACAAAATGTACTTCACCTGTGCCTCTACTTTTGATTTCACACACACACACACACACACACACACACACACACACACACACACACAAACACACACAAAGAGGTGTGGATTATGATCTATATGCACCACCCTCTTCATTGTAAGAGTTTCGACCACACTACTGTCTTTGAGAGGATTTCTAATCAATAAAGAGCCCGGTCTGCTCAGAAGTACGTATTTCCTCTGCAGCAATGTGGGTGCATCGCCTGTGTCTTTTTGTCTGAAGACACACACACACACACATACAAACACACAAAAACACACAAACACACACACACACACACACGCATACACCAGCACATTGTGATTCTAGATTAGACAGTCACACATTGCATTGATGTGCTAAAGCACACCCACATCTACACATTTACAGGCACAGAGACCGATGCTCACAGAAGCCGTTTGAGACCTGCCTTCAGTAAATCATTTTATGATTAGAATTATATTAAGTGAGTCAATATCTGTGAACTTGCTACCCATAATTAATTCATAATGGACATACATGTGCAAACATATTAGTGCGAGCATCCTCTTTTATTTCCCTTGCCAACAACTTGGTTCCCTATTTGAGGGTCATGGCATAAAAAATGCATTGGCAAGCCCATCCACCATGACATAATGGCTCGACATTATTCTGAGCAAATCGGCTGCAATTGCATCAGGAGATACAGCAGCTTTCATTCAACCCATTATCCTTTAATCGCTCTTCGTAATGGTTTATACAAATCCTCACAGAAAATGATGGCAGGCTGGACAGGTTTTCAGTGACCTGACAAAGTGAAGCAGAAACTTTTTAAGTGCAGATCCTCTTAATGCCACTGTTCACTGTGGAGGAACATCTCTGCCATGTTCTTTGACTCTAACCACTGACTCAATTAACAAGAGAAGGAAGCCACCCTTTTCCTAATGTCAGCCTAAAAACCTCTCCCCAGAAACCAATTACTGGCAAGTGAGTTCTCCTAATTCGTCATGACATGTCTCGTTGTGCAAAAACACAAGAAGACCGACAGAGTTGTGATGAAGGATCAGAGGTTTCGGGCAACGGTGAGATGAAACGTCTTTTTTCCCTTCCCATTCCCATTTCTGTCACTGCGTGGTGACCTTAAGCTATAAGCCAACAGGGGCCGGAGCCTAACTTAGTATTCTGCATTCAACCTCCTCATCAATCACATTTTTAAGGTCAGCTTCTATTTTAAGTCACTCTATCAAAATACATATGCACATTCAACGCACACACACATGACCATAGCATGTAATCGTGGTCAGGTGTGAACATACACAGACACACAAATCCTCAAATAAAAATAAAGCATGAAAGCCACGTACTCCACCATAACACTCAACATATGAAATGGTGCACATTCACCATCCGGTTTCAATTGCTTTCAAAAGATGGCAAGTAAATGAGGAAATATTCCCATCACACATTTAATCTAGCATCTCCCCACTGCACCTTTTTATTCATCACTGAAGGCATTATCTCCATACCAGAGGAGAATATTAAGAAGATATTTTCATAAAGAAAAAGGTATGATTCAGTTATATATACATTTATATAAATAATAAGTCAAAATTAAACTATCCACTGGAGTATTGTTGTAGATATTACAGGATATGATACTCATAATGCCTTTCTTACACCCCTGCTCAGGTGGTTTCACACCCATTCACACCTTAATTCATGTGACGACTCTCAGGACTCCCGTGTGACCTTAGCGGCTCACGTGACCTAAAAACAGTAGAACCGAACAGTCGGACCAGATGAGAAATTAAATGTCTTCAATTCTACGACGACAGTCCAGTGTGTAGTTCGATTTCAACTTCACATCATTGGGATCAATGACATGAACTTACAGACACACTTACATGTCACCTCCAGGCTAACTGCTGTAACTCAATGCAATCTATCACTGAGGGTTACTCTCACTTGTTTCTCTCTGTTTACTAATGACTAGTTACTACATCACTTAGTTAGAATTCGAACCATTTGTGATTGAGCAAAAGTAAAATTGAAGGTTTCTTACTTCTGGAACATAAATTGGCAGTTCAGTTGTCGCTTCTGCTCTCTTTTGGCATATCTTTATAAAGCATGCATCACAACATTGTCAGGTTGTGTTTTTATATGTATGCCATTAGCAGTAAGGGATTCAATCCAGAATCCATTTTCGATTCAAAACCAATTCTTGATTCAATAAATAAAGTGGGCACTAGTTTCAGGCTCTTACTGTAGTTTACTGTGTGCCAGACCATTAGCTCCTTTTCTTAGTCTGCAGACATGTTTCATACTGCAAATCAGTAGTTAAGATAACCGGTCTTGACTAAACTCACTGACAGAGAAAAAAAGAAAAAACAGGAGGGAAGTGCACAGCTTTTTTAGGTCAAAAAAGTTAACTGCATCAATAAGATAGTGAAATCCAAGGGTAATTTACTGACCGCAATCAATTGCTAAATATTTTTTGAAAAGCTGTTCTTGATATTTACTTGGAGGTTGCAGGGGAAGCTTCATTCTACTTTGCCTCACACTAACCCCAGAGACGCCCACAGGATATCACAAAATAAGATGCCCAGATTTTCAGCTTCAATTTGCGTGTTTCTGCTGCTGGGGCTCCATCCGTCAAAGCCAGCATGTGTAGATGCAACAGGTTGAAGTAGCTGTTTACATCAGGAGTAAGGGGGAGACAAAGGAAAACAGAAGCGGTGCGCTCTGCTGTGCTGTTACTAATGTAATCTCCACAGCAGTGGAAAACACCCTCTCTGCTACAGTACCAATGAAACCCATCAATATCTACAACTCTGTACAGGAGCTCTGGGTGATGGTGTATAAAGGTTTAACAAAATACTTCACTTTCCCCTTACAAACGAATAATTTATTAATTTTAATAGTCATAAAATCTAAAATTTACCTAAACTTTTTGTGTTGCTGAAGACGAACTACAAAACATCTCTAGACTATGTGCTCTGTACATTGTCAGAATGCACAAAAATGTATTTTTGTATGTCAATTCATAATTGTGGAAGGTACAGATCGCATATTTTATGTGAATTGCTCTAAAAAAGTTTCTACTGCAGATATTTCAGTAAATACAGTCCAATAATGAGTTACTAAAAAAACAAAGATTTAGATGTGGACATGAAAACTGTTGACATGAAAATCTTGTGAACACTAATTGGTGTATTTTTTGACTGTGCACTATTCTATATATACACACACTGTGTACCAGCTCTATGATTCTTCTCAATATTTACTTGGAGGTGGCAGGGGAAGCTTCATCCTACTTTGCCTCACACTAACCCCAGAGACGCCCACAGGATATATAAACAAAATAAGATGCCCAGATTTTTTTGCTTCAATCTGCGTGTCCCTGCTGCTGGGGCTCCATCCGTCAAAGCCAGCATGTGTAGATGCAACAGGGTGAAGTAGCTGTTTACTGTTAACAATCTCAAAAAGGTAGTGAAGGAGACAATAAATCCTCCATGTCAGCAGGAAGGGCTTCTCAAATGTATGTAAGCCTAATGGATGAAGATGTGTTTGATTTGATTTTACAACATTTTCAGGTTGCGTCTGTAACAGAGAAAGGAGACATTGTAATAATATACACTGTTGAGATGTTTCCTTGTTTAAGGAAAAACAGGATATGCTTGTCTCATTAGCAACAAATCAACATGCTTGGAGGTGGATATGTCCAGATTAGTGGGATTATGCAGATGGAGACAGTGTGACACAGTGTTAGCACGCTCCATTAGAGATCATTGTCATCCTGGTTATGTCCGTGTAATAAAACTAGTTATTCGAACTGCTAGCCAAATGTGTGCGTATGTGTGTGTGTGTGTGTGCGTGCGTGTCTGTGTGACATAACAGGCGATACGCACAACTGCCATCCATCACCCACACACTGTCAGCAGGGGAGCAAAAGAGTACACACACACACACACACACACACACACACACACACACACACACACACACAGCCTCAATGTGTTCTCCAGCTTGGCACATATTAGAGACAAATACACACAGGAGAAAAAAGTTATCATTTCTCAAGAATTTTTTCTCCTCACAGTCTCAGACCTGATATTCTTGTGATATATTTATACCAGCCACTGACTTCTAACTCTAAAGCCCTGAAGTTTTAATAACAAATAACAAAATGAATACAACACCCTCCATCCCCCTTACGTGCACTGAATTAGAAATAAAGTGACATTTAGCTAAGTGAAGCTATGGATCTCTGACATCAGGACTAAGGCAAAAGATACTATAAGATAACAATAAGAGTGTTATTATTTTTGTCATACTGAACTGGCAATCCCAAAGATGAGGCCTGTATTTATTATAATCAGTGGTGAGTATTTACTTTCCATTCAGCCATATCATGATCATTTCTCTACTTTTAATTGGATACACCTTGCCACCTTTTGTTCACACTGGCTGGTAATTTACTGGAAGGGTTATCTTTTTATTTCTGAGGTTTGTTTTTTCCTGCCTTGAAAACTTTGTAACCGTGTACTCAGTAAAGAAAAATGGATAATTAAATAAACAGGTAAATAAATTAATACAAATATCATGGCTGTCAAAATGTCCCTTGGTATCGCACAGAGCAGCCATTGTTGGTACTTTGTGGCTCTAATTAGACTCATGAGTTGAATCTTTGTGGTTCTTGTTTTCTAGGAAGCAGACAGGCATGAAAATGTTTGGAAGATTCTCCTCACACTTTCACTCAGTGACAGGACATGCTGTGTTTGGACTTTTCAAATGTACCAATGTCAAGCAAATGGATGAAAAAATACTGCTTAATTATATTGACAGTGCATGTCAGGAAGGGGTGATGTGGAAGCGAAACATGCTAAATTACACAAGAATAACACAAAAATGTCAGGCATTCGCAGTTTTATCTGAAATGATGAGATGGTGTTGTCAGGCAATCTTTTTGTGTCTAAGCTGTGTTTATTCTATAGCAGGTCTTCAAGCAATACGAACATCATGGAAGAAACTGAGGAGCATCATACTTGAACTGAGAGGACTTACTCCCAAACTGAAAATCTCCTGAAATTGCCTCCTTCCCTCTTGTGGGTAATAAACGAATTTGACGCGGCGCATTCAGTTAGCTGTATGTTTAAAGTAGCCGACGATGAATATATTTATGCAGTGCTCCAGAACCATGAAGCTGAGTATTTATGAACTGGAAGACATCTGCAGTATCATTGAATAGTTATCCAGTAAATTAGGTTTGAGGGATCTCAAAAAGAACACAAGACCCAAGTATATCCATGTCAGTCCAATATCAAAATGAAACCATATTAAATCCAAGCAATCCATAGCTGGCGTGTGAAGGATGCACGCAGAAGAAGATTAATGGCATGAATGCGATACATTTTGCTACATCAAGAGCATTTATTAGTTATTTAAGAGGACAAATTTTTTTTTTTTTCTCTATAACATTTCCAGGGTTCTGTGAAATAGCCAGCTTTTATGACAACGAAAGTCATTTTCAAGTACTTTTAGGGGCTCAACAACATCAAAAAAGAAAAAGCACCAGTCACATTGCTGTTTCATTAGCTCAAACAAAACGATATAGCACTGCAAAGTGCAGCAGAATATTATAAGAAGAATTCATCAATTTAACTAAATAATATTTAAAAGCCTAAATAGACCAATCCAGTGTTTCGTGTTTAGTTGACACTGAATATTTCCTAAGTAGGACATTATGAACTCACAGGGTCATCAACCTATTAACAAAGTCTTGGAAGGGTGATAATACCTTCTCAACAACAGGTCCAACAAGTCCTAATTCTCAATGTTAAAAATAGTTTGGTTTCTTGTTTTCCAGTTCTTTTGTTCCATTATTTTGTCAGCTTTTAACAAAGTAAATGAACTGAGACATAGTTTTAAAATCCATCAGCCTGAAAAAGTCACAATTGTCCCCACAATGCATCAATGTACCCTCACAATGTACCTCCACAAGCACACCAGCTGCACAGTGTAAATAGAGCCCTGTGTATTGTTTTTAATTTGTCATTTTTATTTGGTTCCCATTATCATTAGTATGCAATGTGAACCATTGTACATGGTTGTTTTGGGAATATCTCTACAAAAAAAGAGCTTTCCATAAAGGATAAGACATGTTAAAGTGTATAATGTTTGTAAAATATTAATGAAAAGACAGCCATCTGTTATGACAACAGATTTTCTTTTCAAATGCGAAATATGATTTTTGAATATGACTGTTTTGTGCATTTTATAACTCCCAGTGCCACATTTTAACACTAGTGCCAATATCTAACTAATAAAATAACTCTTAAATATTCCCTTTCCTGCACTGAAAACACACCCCTCAGAGTAAATGTACCTTATTGCACTTAAAGGTGAGAGGAGTGCATTACAGAGCCCTCGCTGAGGATGCCACTGGGCACTCTGACACCTGTCAGAGTTGGCTGTCTGACTTTTAGTCTTGCTGCAGCAACAGTCTCGTTTTAAATGAGCTACCTATCTACACGGGGGTGGACTGTCAAGAGGCCATGGCAGGGCGTCAGAACGCAGCCGTTTTCCTTACCCAGCCACAGCCTTACCGTGACACAAAACCAGTCACACTCTTATTTGTCCTGTTCTCAGGTTCATCTTTAAATGTTTTAAATCCTCTAAGCTGTTGTTTTAAATTCTGTCCGTGTTA
This sequence comes from Lateolabrax maculatus, assembly GCA_031216445.1. NCBI lineage: Eukaryota > Metazoa > Chordata > Actinopteri > Acropomatiformes > Lateolabracidae > Lateolabrax > Lateolabrax maculatus. The sequence continues at coordinate 9,002,085 of CM062203.1, forward strand.
TGCTTTAACATTTGCATTTGAAATGGGCACTGCTGCTGCAGAGAGCAAATCTTTCTGGGTATTTTAGTGAGAAAAGATCCCCAAAAGTTTATTTTTATAAACTACGATTTTAATTTAAATCTGCAGAACATGACAGATGTATTCATCATCTAGCCTCTGATCATGGACTCTTCATGCAATAGTTATCAGTAGTCATGACAACAATCTCAGATAACCTGGATTCCAGCAGTGCGTCCTGGTGGATGTATGATTGATGACAGGCTCTCGTGCTTCTCTATCAGTGTATCTTTGGTGTTTGATGTCTCGACCCTGCCCCGGGCTCTTCCCAAGCTCTCGCCTCAAGCAAATCATCTCATCGCCCGAGCTGGCTAAACTCAGACCAAGGGGAGCCTAAAATAAGAACCACCAGATACAATGCAAGCCACTGGCAACAGAGGTTATTGTCTAGAAATATCTAGAATATGTGATAAAACCTGCATTGAGAAGAGAGGCCATGCGCTTAAGGGATCAGAGCATAGGGACGAGCTACGGTCACTTGAGTGTTTGAAAGGGAAAAAAGCATAGTGAAGGTAAATGTTAGCATTATTTCATTGTTTTCCAAAAAGAGTGTGCTGTGTGTATCACAGAGAGAAATACTTCTGGATACTTAACTTGGATCTACAGAAAAAACCTTGGTTATATCTAAAATATATTTTCCTGTGCTTTCAGCCAGACAGACGTGAGAGCAGACAGACAGACGGAGCTCTTTACAGCGCAGTGAAAGAGTTGTGATTTTTCGAAGGTCAAGCTTTCTTGCCTTACAGGCAAGTCTTTGTGCACGATTTCAATAGCAAAGTATTGACTTGCCAACATGTGGTCCTCTATTCAGATGGAGACATGGATCATTTCTTTCCCCGAAGCTTTAAGTGGCAGTGGCCAAATGACATGCTTGGCTTATGAATAAACCCCAGTATGGTGTCGGTGAGAATCTTTGATCACTTTATTTGTAACACACAACACACAAATACTAACTCACTTACTATCTCTCAATTTCTTTATCTCTACCCCACACCTTCTCCGCTCTCTTCTAGTATTTCATTCGTCAGTATCAAGATTATCACATGTATTTACTGACCATCACAAAACAATGACATACTTGACACTCAAAATATTAGCTTGCAGCTCTCGCCATTTAGTTAATATTGCTGTATACTCTGGAGGGCCCTGAAATGGCAATAGACTTCAAAATGGCATGAAAAGCGAGTTTTCATCATAGGTTGAAATGTTCTTGTATGGCAATTGATCTGATTACTGTTATTTGTCATAATGCCAAGACTGACATTTCATCATCCATTAGGGACCATAAAATTGTAGGGAAGCAGCCTCATGGAATTTAATTAAAAAACAACAAATACCGCAATCCCTTATATTAGGCTGCGGCTCACAGTATTTGCAGGAGACAAAGAGTCAACACAAAGGGGAGTTGTTTTGTTGCTGAGAGTCATACGAAATCAGAAAAAGAAAACATTATTGGTCATATTGCATTGCAGAAATCATTTGTCTATCCTATATAAAATATACAGTATAAATAATTTTGGATGTGAAATAATGGTTGAACCTAAATGTCTATGGGCAGAAAAATTTAAAAACATATAATTTCAGTCGTTTATCGAGCAAAAATTTGAGGATTTTTGTTGCTATTCTCTGATTTATATTATTGTAAATCTAATACCGTTGGATTTTGGCTTGATGGTCTGACAAAACAAGTAATTTGAAGACATCACTTTAGGTTGGGAACTTGTAATGGGCAATTTACCACTATTTTTTGGACATTTTAAAGATTAGAGGATAAGGTGGTTGTTTATTTTGAGTCGTTCCCACATACGCCGTCCTGCTGCTGTAAATACTCACTAAAGCACAACATGTTATTAATTCGCAGCTGAAAAACAGTCCAACAAATACAGAATTGACTTTGAGAGACTATACTGATAAAAATCTACAATGCCCAGCGGTTTTAGGGAATCACCTTAATTTACTTTAAAATTGAAACAGTATATTTTGTGAGCCCTTTTTTAAACATTTACATCTTCCGTGGGAACCAATTGAACCAATTATTAGTTTCAGTTGCAGGATGATGTGTCTGCTGTTCAAAAAGTCCTTTGCTCTTGTCCTTGTACAATGTTTAGGCCATCAGTATGCAGTGTGAAACTCTTCTAGTCGTCAATATGTCTGTACAGCAAAGTCACCAAGACAAATCTGTCACTTATTTCCTCTTGGTGATTAAAGCACATCAATAAAGGCTCAGAAATGAGGAGACACAGTACACTCTAATGTGTGTTTGTACAGTATGTGTATGCTTGACACCTCCGCAGAAGGTTTGTTCTTTTGGATGAGCACCCACATCTTCTTAGTGTTCTATTACTTTGTGTTTGGTGTGGGAACTTTTCTCCTCAGTGACAGTGTAGCCACGACTCTTTGTGTAATTCGCACATTTAACACCTCTGACACATTCACAACAAAGAACAATGTACATTGTTCTGGTTTGAAGCGAGAGCAAATTAAACTCCAGTCAACCTTTATTGCTTGCCAGGTTACACCTCGGCACTGTGATTGTTGACCTTTGGCTCCCTTAACCCCACCACAACAAGCACTTAAATAAGAAAGACCAAGAAAGTTCCAGGAAGATTACATAAAACCGAAAAATAAAACCCGTTTTTTTCCTCCTTCTCGCTTTTTGTTTGGCTCCGGTCGGGAGAATGGACTCACCTCTGTGTGCGTGCGGTATTAAACTAGCCGAGGTATTGGCGTTTTGAGCCTGGCCGTTCAATGAATCTCAGCATCAGCCGATGAGTGCTAAAAACAAACAAGACCGAGGTGTAGCCTTCATGCCCTCTTGTCCCTTTGGCCAACACTGATCTCAGCTCACACCTGAGTGCTGAGAGGTAGCCCGCTAATCCAGCCCACCATAATGCTTTCAATCAGCCCTCTCGCTCAGCCTTTCTACTCATTTTCCTCCCCCCCCCTCCCCCATCATGGATCCCACCCCTCCCTTACTCTCCGTTTCTTTACTTGGCTCCTTCTCTCCTGCCATCACTCCCACTTAAACCCAGTACGCAGGGGGCCTGACCGAGCGGATTGATTTCCAGTAAGGCGGTGTCTGGAGCGCATTCTGGAGCTTTCCGGATGCGTTCATCCTCCTTTATTGCACTCTAATCTCAAGGGGCGACCGTGTCTGCTCCTTTGGCTTTGCTGTAGACGCACAAACACACACACACACACACACACACACACACACATATACACACACAAAATACATAAAAGCTTACACACAAAAACACACACTCACACACACACACACACACTCACACATCCACGTGGAGCCCACAGTACACTCATTTCAGTATTTGGCTCTTTCCTCCAAAGGCTCCTGCTTAATAGCTAAGCATTGTTATTGCCTTCTTTGACTTAATGAATTTTATTGGCCTTTCACAGTCAAGTCAGTCTTATTGAATTGAAGAATAAAGAGGCATTTCATTTATAGCAATAAATGATACCTATATCAGTACTAGTGCTCGAATACAGGAGGCTCATACTCTGGTTGCACAGGTTGGGTAACCAAAGTATGAAAGAAGATATCATCTCTTTTGAGCCATGCCTTGCCTTCATTAACCCTCACCCCCCCACTCCCCGGTACTCTGCCCATGCTGCCCACCGGCTGCCGAGGAGAAAAGGGTCCCTCGCAGTGAAAATCCCTCGCCTTCTTCCAATGCAGGTACCCAACAAGTCATGTCCAGTTAATGCCAGGGTCAAAGTTTTAATACACTAGCCGAACATAGTTGCTATTCAGTCCCGTATGCCGAGATCAGGACCCGGGATAATGAGATTTCTTTGCACCTGGTGATTACACCGAGCAGCCAACCAGAAACAAAACAGATCAGGACGGCAGGATATGCCCACTGATGGGCCTAATGCTTAGATCGACCCTCACAGATGCATTCTATTCTCAGCTGGGTTCTGCCTGACATTTCCTCCAGGGTCAGGATTTTGGGGGAGTATCACAAAAGTCCTGAGGTTTTTCATACACACTCACACACAACAAAACCTAGCAGGCTGAAAAAAAAAGGAGGGCTTCAACGAACCCTTATTTTCATTATTGAATAAACTGTTTTACTTTTTAGGCTGTATTGTATTGATTATTTGCTCAATACAACATCAAAAAATGCTCAGAAGCTTGAGCTGATGTCTTTAAATTGTTAATTTTGTCAGACTTAACTAAAACATTTAGTTGATAGTGATTTAAAAGCTGAAACTAGCTGTTTTGATTGTCGGTTTATCTTACCATTATTTTCTCAAGCAATCTTAATAGATTTTTTGATGTATTAAAAAGGTCACAAGTGCACTTTTTCTTGTCTTACCAACATAAACATGTGTCCCTGGTGTGTCTGGAGACGGCCAAAATATGAGAAAAGGACGTACCCTCCCTTCTTCTCCTGCTCCATCTTTAAGAAAATGTGTTAGATTTGGCCGTCCTTCTGAGGGCAGAAGGGGCTGTGATGAACATGGACCTCCTTGAGCCCTTCAGCAGGCCGACGTTCCCGCCCACTGAAAACCTACAAAATCTACCTCACTGTCCGCCATTGTCATTTCCTCACTCATGCCATCTCGGGTATGAGCAAGGCACGCAAATTGTTTTGTTGATGGCTGCAAGAACCAACCCAACATTTTTCATGTCTTCCATCATCTGAGGGAGTGAAGACAAGGCAATTAAAAGTCCTTAAATATGTAAAAAGGAATATAATTAGGGCTGCAACAAAAAATTATTTTCATCATCAATAAACCTGCTAGATATTTTCTTAATCATGGATAAATCAACTTAATGTTTGAACTAAAAATTAAAAAATGCACAGAGCCCAATATTCATATTGCTTGTTTTATGTTTCATATAATAAATTACTTAAACAATGAATAGATTATCAGAAAAAATTTCTTTAAAATCCTCCTCCTGGATTTTTACTTATAGAACTAACACGTGTACAACCTACACAAACTCCTAAGTGGACTAAAGTCTATACCTCGGAGACAAACTTCTTGTTAGGATTCCAAACACATGGTGAAGAGGCTCTCATCTATTGTCAGTGCGTACCACGGTTGAGTGAAAATGCTGGCAGTGTGACACGGGCTGATGGGGTGCCGGTCCCCAGCAGCTCAATAATGATGAGATAGATGTATGACAGCCACTCACAGGAGAGTGTCAGCCTATTTGTCTTTCTGTCTCCACAGAAAGATGGATGACCCTTCAACCCCGTGCCGGTGGAGATATTCACAGTGCTGCCATGTCACAAGAAGTCTCTCATCATCCTTCACCCTCTTGCCGGTCACCCTTCAAGACTTCACATCTTGCTTAGACTGGTTTTGACGTTTGCTGTGGTGAGCTACTGGTATTCAAAATGCATAGTGATTCATCATGTTTGTATGGTGATACTGTGAGCACACCCAAACATAGGGAAGACTTGTGATTATTACTAACTGATTAATAGATAAAAACTCAATTAAATCATAAAATTTGTCAGTATATATTTCTCTTTTTTTTTAAATTATATTTAAGATATTGATTTGTACAAAATAAAAAAGTAATGTGTTTTCCTGATGATTTTTCAATCTCACCATTAGTTTGTTGAGCCTACTGTTTATTGCAATGCCTATTTAAAAAATAAAAATAGGTCATACCCACACTGTACAGTACTAAACCTTGCTAACCCTAACCCAGCTGGGAGTCCTTCCTTTTTCCCTCATTCTCTGAAAAGAATGACAGCTCTTGGTGAGGTTGCCAAATTTCTTTCTTTAAACCTGCATGCATTGAGGGTTTGTTTATATAAAATTATTAAAAAGGGACAATGCACTTTATTAACAATGAAATTTGAAATTAGCAACCCAACTGACATTGGTTAAGCATGTCTTGTATCTTAAGCATAAAACTGCCAAAACAGTGCCCTGTCGACATCACTCCTAACTATGTGCCATCCCATCCCTGCTGCACAGCAGTGGAATAAACTATGTAAGATAACCATGAGTAAGTCTTTGCCTACAACACCACTTTAATAATTAAGTTAAAAAAAAAACACAATAGAAAAAACTCATTGAATGAAATAATAAAAAGCTGAATTTACCATAAATGCCTTTTTTAATGTTGTTTTACTAATGAGTTTATATATGTTTAACTTTTTCATAAATAAAAATATAGAAGTGTAATAATTAACCAACAAGTTAAATTAATTAATCATTGAAAGTCACAGTATTATCAGATGAAAAGAAATTTGCATCTGAATTTAATTCACCTATTTCTATTTAGCTTGATACATCTTCCGTTAATCAGTAATGATTAATTACTGTACAAATAATATTTAGATGCGTCCAAACAGACACATGCTGCACACAAACACACACACACACACACACACACACACACACACCCTCTGGGGAGCGAGATAGGTCAGTCACAGATGGGACACAGAGGACCAGGGCAGGGGGCAGGCCGGAAGATTGGAGGAAATAATTATCTCCATACATTTCAGTCCCTCATTTCCCTCGGGGGAATGCATCGCTGATGTTCCCAGCCTTCATTTCCCAAGATCTCATCAGCTGTGCAGCCCTTCTACAACGGGCAATCTTGTTCAAGTGAAATTCACCCTCATTTAAGGAAAATTCACCCCTCCTCAACTCTTCACATGGGCAGTTTTTGTCGCAACAAGCATAAAACTCTGAATCAGTCGTGTGATCGACTTCAAGGACTTGCAGCACACCGTTTGGTTCAGACTCCTTTGATGGTGCGTTACACTTTGATGACTCCTTCCCACGGTTACCTTGGTAACAGCAGGTTGTGCCGGGGAGTTCAGAGAAGGTGCGAAATTTAGTTTGTTAATGCAACAATTATTAATGAGAAAATAAGTATGGGTGGATGTTATTCCTTGTCAGATCTCTGGAGCCTTGACATGCCATCATGGCATCCGGTAAATCCACACAGTTATTTTATGATGGCTTTTCCATGTATTTCATCCATTCAAATTCATCAAATAGAATTCAGGATAAATAGTATGTAGAATTTTTTTGCTAGATTTCCTGAGGGGAAAAAAAAGCTCTTTTACCTCCCCCTGTGGTTAAAATGAAAGCCTCATTAAATCTTTAAAAAAAAAGGTATCTGTCCAATTTGCATTTCTAAAGGATGAACCATGGCACTCTTAACCGAGACTTTCAGCACCGAGGCCATTTAATGCCCCTTAAAATTCACAATCTAGTTCATCATGTACACACTAATCCCTTATCACTAACCCTCTCACAGGTTCACAGTTTTGCAGAAATTATTTTTACTTTAAAATTCTTTCACATATCAATAAAAAACCTTTCTTTTGAGGGTGAACACTGTGGGCTTGAAAAGATTTAAGTTTGACTATGAGACAATAACTTGCAGAAAGACATTTTTACAGCTGATAAGACTATAAAATAATACATATTTTTGGGGTTTTGCACTGAATTTTTAAACTCTTAACGATACAGAAGTTATATTCATAGGGAAACAAAAACAGTAACAAAAGCTGACACTAAAATCTTGATTTCAGTTTACATAACAGACAAAACATTCAAAAGTTCTTTCTATAATGCTAGGTAACAACAACCTCAGTGCTGCGTATTTTATATCGCTTCATTTTGTTGTAGTGGTTTAATGTTTTGTTGATCCACTGGAGCTACTCAACCATCCTCACAGTGACAGCTTGATGGATGTTGTTTTACAACTGAATGGGATTTGCTTTGCAGTCTGTGTGTGGTGGAACAAGAGGTAAAGTTGTGGTTCAAACACAGAACACTGTGGGCCACTGTCATTCAGTTCTCGCTTAGAAACACAAATAAGGTTCAAGGTTCAATTATTTTACAACACAGGGTTGCAAAACAAAATTAAAGTTGTAGCCCCTTTATGCTACACAAACATAGAACATATATACAGATGATTAAATTTAGAATAAACAGGATCAATTAAGCCATACATACACACATTTTTTTTTTTTATTATTGCATCTGGGGTAATTTAAAACAGTAGCAACAAGACAGTGTTGATGATATGATCTTCATATTCACATTAAGAGTTCATCTTGGAAACATTGTCCATCAACTTTGACTGTGTTTGAGCAACAAGCATCATGGATGTGAACACAGTCCGTCTCCACTCGCCCTGCCGGAGTCTTGCGCTTTGTCGGCTCGAACACGATCAACAGCAATGGCTTGATCCGGGGCGTTGAGAAAGTGTAATCAAGTAGGACCTTCAGATGACAAACTAGACTTATTAGCAGTGAGTAGCTAATGTATTTGTAACTGATTTATCATAATGAATTTCAAATCTATAAATCTATGTCTTCTATAGGGTAATTAACATTTAGATCATTAAAAGTGGTTGCTGCCCACACTGTAAGCCATATTTTTTATTGGCCAAGTCATGACAAAGATAACTTATGAACCCTATCACCAGACAACAACATCAATACTGAATGATTCTGAAAAACCCTAGATTGCATTAAAAAATAAATTATATATTCAACGCCAACATTTTTAAAATTCTTACTTTTTACAATATCTGATAACTACAGCATTTGGTTAAAATTAGAGAAAGATTATGGTTACGCTGGCTACTGAAAAATGCCAATCAGCTGTTCCTACCAAAGCCAAGTGGAGGATTTGTATTTAACCCAGTTTAGGAGTTGGGTATTCATAACATGTCAGCCAATTTACATCAACATTAAACGTGGGTTTATCCAGGGACATTGCTTTGGTCTGAAAGGACCACTGCTGCCTTCAGTGAGCATTTTTAACGAATCTTTCTTTTGTACAGTTTTCAAAGGTAGATGTACTGCCTCTAAACAGTGCCCTTCATATGGATTAAAGCTCAGGAGGATACCACTGCCCATTTAAATGCATAAACAGAAGTGGAGGAACTTCAGATGAATCCTTCCATCTCATTGCCATATGGAAACTCACTCTTATGAGCCTTTGTACAAGTCTTTGTTCAAGTTGCCCAGTAAAAATTAAAGCTACCTTTTGCATGAGAAATGACTGCTTTAACATATTACTTCACTATTTTAGAGGGTTCTAGGCTACAATGCTGCTTTCAACTTCCAGAGACATGAAATTACCACGTGTCCACTTGCTTGCTCACACTAGGAATTCAAAAAGAACGAGTGACAGGTGATAGATCCGCTCTGTAATTTGCATTTAGGTACCTAAAAATACTAATTCCTTAATGCTCTTAGAGATACTGAATCTTGCATTTTCAATTCGTCAGAATAAACAAGGAAGAGATGAAACACTTGAATAATGCCACCACACAATGAATCAAAGAACCAACGCCAACTAACAAAACTAAATTGCTTGTGTGACAGAGCTGAACATGAATTTTTCTTCAAATAAGTGTTACATCAAGATATTTTTAAAGTAACAGCAGCTTCTCACACATGAATCTATAGCAGCTTGTGATTGTCTGATGTCCACAGTCTTCCTATCACCGGCATCTCCACTCTAAGTGTTGCACAGCAGCTAATCAACTTGTGAAGGAATCCTGGGAATCTCTTCGGGCTGAACGTTGAAGTTCCTCCTAACAGCTTGTGACAAGACATCTATCAGCCTGCAGCCAACGCTGTCTCATTTCTAAAGCCTGATTGATTTTTTTTCTACTTTTTTTTTCCTTTTCTCTGAAAAGATAAATAGATAAATGTCAGCTGAGCAACGCAATATCACACCCAAATGTTTGATCACAGGCTAACTGGGCAATTCAATAAAAGATTTTGCCCCAGCTGGAGTCTTGCCAGACTTTTGTATTAAAATGCAATCCCTCTAAGTCAGAGGTATTGCTGTCATTGTTGCTCCAATACCAAGCTCCCCGACTTTCACATCTCTACAGTCCATACAGCTGAACCAACCCAGCTGGAAGATATAAAAACTATTGTTGGCAGCACTGTTGGCAACCTGAAAAGACACTAACTCAGGATCACTAACTCAACAGGAAAATTCATTTTACATTAACATTTACCAGATTTATTGAATGGATCGTGAGAAGGAAGGCAAACACAAAAATAATTGGTTAGGTTGGTTTAATAAAGTTTCTAAAAGTACAGCTTGGATCTGTTTTCACACTCTGGGGAAATATTCTCTCATTACGCCGGGTGTGTGGGAGGAGGGAAGCAGCAATAAGGTAGTTTTCATCCGAGGCTCAGGAGAAAATGAAACCTTACGATAACAGTAGAGCATGTCATGCTTTCATCTGGTTCCACCCATGGAGGAAAATTAAACGAGAATTACTGATGCTTTTTTTTTTTTTTTTTACTCCCTCTCTAAGTGATTGTTTCCTTCACAACTGAAAGAATGAACAGTGATATTCTGTCTTGATCTTGTATTGTAATACACTTGTACAACTACCTGTTGTGCTTTGAACTATCCAAATGTCTGCCTTTGTGCTGGACATGTGAAAATAGTCTCACAGTTTGTCCTCATCATGACTGCAGTCATTGTAATCAAGTATGAGCTTCAGACAACAAACCTCACCAAGGAGCTAATGTAGGTATCAGTGATCTGTCAGGATTACTTTGACCTTTTGGAAATTGTAAAGGCCAGTGAGACGCTAAATTATAAAAAAGGTCATTCCAAAATTAACATTTAGACAAAAAAGGGCCAAAAAGTATTAGTTTCACAATTGCTAACTCTAAAAATGAATCTAAAGACCGTAAGCTGATTATAAATGATTCAGTATGATTTGTTGGGCTGCAACCAATGAATATTTTCATTACCCTCCATTTTTTTGATTATTCAATTGTGTATAAAGTAGGTATCTACTTACATACTATATTATTATTATTATTATTGTCATCATCATCATAACTTTTATTACCGCCTCCGCCACCCAGTCAAGTTGCAGTCCATGTCCATCCAGACTCGTTCCTCTTTCGAGTCGAGGGTCTAATGATAGAGGATGTTGTTTGCTGTACAGACTGTGAAGCCCTTTGAGGAAAATTGATTTGTGCAATAGGGACATGAATGAAATTGATTTGACTTGAATTTGTTAAGCTTTGTTGTTCTGGTTCTGTTGCATGTCTATTAGTGTTATTGAGGGAAATAAAAAACAGAGTGAAATTCCTTGTATGGATGTTGCTGCAAAGAAGCTGCAAATTCTAAAACGTGGATGCTTCACACGCATCTTCAACAACACAGAATATCTATTCAATCACCACTATTTCAAGGTGGGCACTCAAGATTAGTGTCCAACCAATATTATGTATATACTATTAATATATACTATTAGTATGAATTCTTGAGTTATGGCCAAAAGCATGTTTTGTGAGGTCAATTTATTCTTGAGTCCAAGTGGACGTTTGTAACAAATTTGAAAAAATTCCCTCAAGGCTTTCCTGAGATATTGTGTTCACAAGAACGGGACAGACGGACAGACAACCCAAAAACATAATGTCTCCGGCCACGGCTATTGTCTGTATGGAGGCATAGAGAGTCAGATTAATCGATGATGAAAATAATCATTAGTGGCCACCTTAGTAGAGAAATGGCAAATATATGTGTGAGGTCATTAGATAGTGTTTCCATTACATACTTCCACCAGAGAGAACTGACCAACCTCTGAAATATCAAAATCAGTATTAGCCTCAAAAGTAAAGTATGTGTTGAGCTTTACTTTAAATGATTAATCAGTTGTTGAAATGGTTTTCTGTCAGTTGACTCACTGATTATTCGACTAATCAGCACAATTGATTTGTAATGAGTTACTGCATGGCATTTTCTCAATAAACCTCAAAGCCCTTGGTGCCTTAGTTTTGAATGTATTCTTCTTTTTTCCACAGTGAAATGTCCAAAAGTTGTGAACTTGTGACTGTGACAGTTTCACAGATCAAGAGCAAGACACCGTTTTTTTTTACTAGATCAGTGAAAAGGTGTATTACTGAGTAATCCTGACTGGAGAAGGGACTGTCGTTATACTACTGGAGGCAAGAAGGAGAAGAGACAAGATCAGGTGAAAGATCAGCATAATAGAAAAGAGAGTTACGCAATGTCGTTTTCAGAAATATTCTCCCAGAAGAGCTAAAACATCATTGTTACAATGTTTGAGAATTAACCATATGTACTTTGGACAAAAATACTTAGAGCTTATGAAGTCAGATAGAGCTGAGGATTAATTGATTAGTCAATCAACAGAAAATATCTAGATATCTGTCATTTTAACTATTAACAGTTATAATCATTTTAGTATTTTAAGCATAAATACAAAACATTAGCTGGTTCCAGCTTTTCTTTATGCTTTTCTTTGTCATATATAATAGTAAACTGAATACTATAATATATATATATATAATATTGGTTGGATGAAAAAACATGAGAAAGAGACGCCCTGGGATGGGGGAAATAGTAACAGGCATTTTTCGCAATTCTTTTTACATTTTACTGTCAAAACAATTAATCATCTTATTGATAGTTAGTTGAAGCCCTGAAGTCAGCCATTTCCAATTCAAGGAGACTGACAAGCTACTTAATATAGCCTCATTTATTTTTCTTATATCAGTTCCTGTGAAAACTGGCAGTTACAGATTAGGAAAAAAAACCATCTCACTGAGACCACAGTGGTTGAGTAGCACTTATCTCAAGTGATATCTACTTCTAACACTTCTTTACTGCAAAACAGATTCATGGACTTGAAGCTTCAGTTTGGTTTCTTGTGGCCCAATTATGGGAAATATATAATTGATTTGTGTTTGAAACACCCTGGAGGAGAAATCAATTTCATACACATCTTCAATAAAACTGAATGCCACACTAATATTTTTCCTCCTTTTCAAACTTTCCTTTCTCAGTCCATACTCATTAGCATAATTGTATTCTGGCATACGCAGATCAAACCAATCCAAGGCATCATCACATGACTTCCACTGGCTCCCAGTGTATCCAAGTGATCTAACTGAAGGGCTTTTTTTTTTTTTTTTTACATATTTTGCATATCAATATAGGCGTCCTCAAATTGAAATCCCTTTCTATTTTAGGAGATTGCTTTTTGATGGCTTCTCATTACAGTGATGTTGGCTATGGGTCAAATGAAAATGTCATCAGAGGCTTAGCAGAGGCTGTTCAGAGGGGAGTCTTCTCCGACAGAGACAAACGTCTCTTTACAGTTTAACCTCCTTCGCCTGGGAAATTATGAATCATAGGACCCAGCGGAGAGGGCACATGGTGACGGCAGGGTGAATGAGCGTTTGACGAGGTGCCAGTCAGTCCGTTTGTGACAACCTTACACTTCGATTCCTGCCGCGTTACTCACAAGCCATAATCACTTTAAGTCAGAGAGTTACGCTCAGGCTTGTCAGACCTGCTTCTGTACAAGTGACCCCCAATGAATACAGGAAAACTGAAATGACACATAGTGGTAAAAGGATTAATTGGTTAATCAATTGGAGGACAGACAAAAAATATCACTGACCCCATTTGAACCTTTTAAACTTCACTGGCCAGTCACTAGTGGGACTAGATACTGCTAGATATTTGAGAATTTAAAAAAATCCAATGATCAGCAACTATTTTGACGATCAATTCACCAGAATTTTTCAAGCAGATTCGTTGGTTCCACATTTTCCAATGCGAGGATTTTATACTTTTGTCTGTTTTTTTCCTTTGCAAATTGAATATCTTTTAAACGGGGGTTAAGGGGTTAAAAAAATATATACCAGTATCAAGCAAAAATGCCATTATATTTTCAGGTTACAACTTCTAAAGTGTGAAGATTTGCTTTTTTTCTGTTGTTTCTCTTTGTGAATTCAATATCTTCGGGTTTTGGACTATTGGTCAAACAAAACAAGCAATTTGAAGAAGACACCTTTGGGCTTTGGAAATTGTATTGGGCATTGTTTACTGTTTTCTGAGATTTTATAGAAAAGAAAAGTAATTGATGAATGAAAATAATTGTTAGTTGAAGCCTTGATATTAAAACAAAACAACTTGTATGTATGTGATTTTGTTCTACACTTTCTGAAATGCTGCTCTTATAAACTCCCTTCGCACTTGGTGGCATCTAGTGTTTTGAAGAGGCTGATCTAACTGAATAAGGTTTTTTGTCCCAAGCTTCTGAGCCGAGGTCAAGAGTCAGAACATTTCAATAATTTCACCTGGGTCTCCGTGGTAAAGCTTTTTCTATTGTCTCAACGTACACAGCTCCCACCTCCCATCCTGCTCAATGCCAATGTCTGTATCCTCCACGATATAATAGAGACATTTCAAAGCCAAATGCCAAGTCCAGACACACTTTTTTCAGACAAAGAAGAGACAGCTTATACATTTGCTTGATGAGTCATTGCTTTGCCATGTTTCTGTCATGATGAGAGCAGGAGGTCACAGGCAGCCATGTTGAATGGGAGAGCTAACAAAGCATGGTCTGCCGCTGTAGAGGTTCAAGCTGCGAGGAGAAAGTCAAGCAGTAACGAGCAACCTGTGGCGTCACGGTGCATGAGTCTGCTTCTGGAGAGTCAATTCAGTAATGAGGTTTTTATTCAGACAGAAGCTGTGTCAGGACATCAGCCCCTTCGTGTTGACAAATATCCTTCTGTCTGAATCTGTAAACTATGTTTGTGTATTTGTATTTGTAGCCTAATGATGAGCAGTCCTGGAAATGAGACAGAGAGGTGGGGGTGTAATGAAGAGGAAGGTGGGGGCAGGAGTATACTGTGTGTGTGTGGGGGGGGGGGGGGGGGGGGGGGGGGGTGGCATTCAAAAGAGGAAGCATGCAGTTGTTCCAATCACTGATTAATTAGATCATCATTCTCTTATACTTCTCATCTTCTCGTCTGTGTGTGTGTGTGTGTGTGTGTGTGTTATTGTAGTATTTCTGTAGCTGAGGTCAGCTGACTGGTGTGGTGCTAGTGTGCTAATGCAGAGGAGGCATTAACCCCAATCTCTCTGGACGAGAGACCGCTTGGCGAGCATCCGTCCCCCGAGACTGGTGGCATGCTTCTGTCTGCCTGCCAATCTTATTTCCCGGATAGCTTGCACACTTATTTCATTTTGGCCTGTTTCACAGCCCCATATTGATTTTTTTAACATCATGTCGGTGTGAGGATGAAGGGGCCCTCTTTTCAACACAGGGTTCTGTAATCAGCTTGTTGTGTTGGTCTGCCACTGTTTGCTTTTAGGGCATTTTTTTCTTTTGGGGATTAAGAAATTATTAATTAAATAATGTTTTAATGCATAGGTTTTTACATTTGAATCCCTTCACTCTTTTGTTTCTTTTTGCTTTACTCCCATGTTCTTTTTCTGTGCTTTCAAACTCTTTTATCTCTATTTGTCTAACCTTTCTCTTCCCCAGCTTTTATTTCCCCTGTTGCTTTTCATACCTCCTGTGCTTGCTCTGTCTGGCTTTGTGTGTTGAAACCAGCGGATATGAGACGGCAAGCTGGGTATCGGAGACGTCGCTGTCTGTCTGACAGTCCCTGTGGTACATTAGCCGTCCCTTACCATGTATTATTGATTCCCTCTCTCTAATCACTGTCTCCAGTGTTACAGATGAGCCCTTACTGCCAGCACCGCCTGCACTTCGAGGAGTTTCTGGCAGCCACAGTCTTGGCTGAGGCACAACTCAAAAAGATATTGCGGTTTTCGAGTAGCAGCAACAACAATAACAACAACATGTGAGGTATCCTGATCTCAATTCTGAAACTTAACATTAGAGAAAAGAAATTCTGTTATTTTTCGACCTGGGTGGTATTCACATAATTGTGGCCATTTTGACTAATACATCAATGGGTCTCTACATCAGAGGTGGTGACTCAAAAACAATGTATAACAGTATTTTGGGGCAAGAGGAGCGAGGCTTTCAAAACGCTTTCTCTCTGAGTATATTTCACAGGTGAAATATCTCAGTTTCATGATAGATTTATATCTACAATTTGAGAAAGATGTACAAATGGTGAGCGAGTTTGCAAAAGCCAAGTCACACACATCGAGAAACAGAATTTTTTAGTACAGATGCACCAGTCCAACTTTTTCTGTCTCAATACTGATCAGAGTACCTCAACTCAGGATATCAGTCGCTACAGAACCATTCTCTGATACCAGTGCTCTCTTTTAAAACACACTTCCTGGCCACTTTAATAGGCAAACCTATACAATCTAAAGAAATCCAGTGCAAAAGCCATGCCATATATTATTATAACATGTTTGTTACTGAGGTTATAGTTAGTGGTGGTGTTGTTCAGATGTACATAATATTGAAAGGTGTTTCTAATATTTTACCCCACTAATGTTTGTTAATGGGGGTGGACAAAACATTAAAAACACTTCTCAATATAATGCAGTCCAGTTAAACACCACACTACAACCTCAATAATAAAGATAAAAAGTTAAATTAATACCTCTGACACTGTCAATCAAAACTGAACATTATTATTTTTGGAAAGGTAGATTTTATGGCAGGATTGCATTAGATTTTACAGGTGTACCTAGCAAAGTATCAAATAAGTGTATGTAAGCCACACTGCATGGCACTCATTGGGATACATTTTTGGTAAGTTATCATGAAGCCAGAGATTGTTGTGTGACAAAAAACTGCGGTCCACTGACAATAGAAACAAACAGATTTGTATAATGAAATTGACAATGAAACACATCATTACCAATCCATGATAAGCTTAACAAAGTCTGTATGGGTACCGGTATACTGTTCAGACAGATCTGAGCATCCCTAAGTAGACTTAGACACAAATCCCTAAATAACCAGGCTCTTAAAGTGCTCAGTGACATGATGAAACCTCTGGGGCTTTCTGGCTCAGTAACCAAAGCCTTCTTTTGGTGACTGAGCCAGAAAGCCCCACAGGTTTCACAGACAACTTTCTATGTTCGGGTGATCGATATGTGGAACTCCTTACCCACAGAACTCCAAGTGAATCAGGACATTGACCCTTTCAACTCAAGTTAAAACAGTTTGTAACGACAGCATCCGTCGTGTACTCATGAATGATCAGGTACTTTTGAAAAGTTTTTATGGTATTTATATTGTAACATTGTGTTTTGCATTATATTGCTCTGTATGTGTTGTATGATGGGCACTGCAAACTATCTTAGGCTATAAATGCTGTGGTATGTCGCATTGGTCCCTATAAACATTAAAGATTGTGACTACATACAGTAAAGTTTTACCAAAGAGACAGCTGTAATGAAGCCATGATAGACATATGAAGGCCATGTGTGCTATACTTTGCCTGTGCATTTGACACCCATAAAACAGATGCAGACAGAGCTGTAAGATAAAGCCCAGATTTTCTCTGCCCTTTCAACTATTCAGTCAGTTTGTTCTGTAAATTCTGAGAGACAGATTCCTCACAGCGGGAAATCAATTACATTCACACCAATATGGATCAGAGACCACTGGTGATCTGCATTTTTTTTTTCTCTCTCTTCTTCTCTTCACTCTGTGTCTTGCTGAAGAACAGAGAATTCTTAGCTTTTTTAAAAAGAGATGACTACTTTTGTGTGAATCTCTGCTGGGTGCTTTGACACAGAGAGAAACACGACGGGGGTGTGCTGCACGTGGGAGGAAGAGTAGGGACACTGAGGGAATATGTACAGTAAAAAGGAGTGGGGCTTTACAAAGTGGGTCAATTAACTCATAGCATTACAGGTCCCTTGTGATGTCATGATGACGTCATTACCCCCTGACCCACCCAGCATACGCTCAACACAAACATTTACATCACTCTGACTCATACTGCAGCATAAAGTCATAGATCAATACTCTTCTGATGTCACTAGAAAGAGTGACAAACTTGAATCTGTAAAATCAACATTAAATTAATATTTCTACCTTTTTAAATCAAGCTTCATATCTAAACGCCAATGTGCGCACTAGAATAATTCACATTCTGCCAAAGTTTGAGGTGAAATGGAACTTGAGAAAGTGCGTCAGATTTTTGGAAACCTGTACCCTTTTCCAGCAAATGCTTTGGCATTCAAGCCAAAGCTCAGGGTTACTTCTTTCTTCACACCTCAGCA
Source organism: Lateolabrax maculatus (assembly GCA_031216445.1). Classification (NCBI taxonomy): domain Eukaryota; kingdom Metazoa; phylum Chordata; class Actinopteri; order Acropomatiformes; family Lateolabracidae; genus Lateolabrax; species Lateolabrax maculatus. Next base: position 9,020,130 of record CM062203.1, read on the forward strand.
CAGACGTGACACAGAAGTGTTTGTTCACTCTGAACAACAATAGGACAAAATCTGAAAGGAGGGTTACATCACTTTCATCTGATTCAGAGTAGTCCTTGACTAAATTATGTTAGAACGGAGGCATGCGACTGACTTACAAAAGAGTGGAAAGAAAGATAAAGAAATTCAGAAATGAAATTACATAAAAGCAGAAAAAAATCTACTGGATGAAACATGGAAGGTTGAGGTTGACAAAGGAAGTGCTTCTTTGATTAAAAGAAAACTCCTTGAGGAGTTGAAGAAATGTCTAAAAGACAGTACAGGTTTCATGTGAGGGGAGGGGAGCATCACCTCTCCTTTGTTTGTGTGTGTGTGTGTGTGTGTGTGTGTGTGTGTAAAGATGAACTTGATAAACTCAGCTAAAGCAAACTTCATTATGACTCCTTGTAGAGTGGTAGAGTAATAGCTGTGCTGTTTACTTTTTTCCCATTTCCAATGTACAGTAAGGCTGTTTCTTGCCAGTAAAGGTGGTTATGAAATACAGAGGCTTTGCTGATCTGCAGGAGAGAGAAAGAAGGGTAACAACGAATTATTATTTTTATTAGTTATTAATCTGCTAATTCTTTTTGATTAACCAATAATTGCTCGGTCTATAAAATGTTGTAAAATAGTGAAACATTTCCATCCCAGTTCTGTGAAGCAACTAAATTACATCTAACCAACCGTCCAAAACCGAGATATTCTGTTCCGTTCCAGTATTCGTCCATTTGGATGGAGATCCTATTGCGATACAGCCAATCAAATCTTGCATAAAAGCACTATAGTCAGCGCTGTATCATCAACAGAGCAGACGGTCACACTGAGCCAGACAGCAGCCTGCTGCACAACACGAGAGCCACAGACTCTGAGCAACAACAAGCCACATTAGCTTTCCAGATAAAGTCTCCTTCTTGTCTAACTTACAAACATGAACACATACGCTGTCCTGCACCTCAGCCTGTTGGACGGGTAACCAAACAAACATTCACCGGGGAAACGTCCGTTATGGGGCTAGACAGCTAATGAGCTGCTCAGCTGCAGCACATTAGACTGCGTGTAAACGTACCTGGTTTAATGTTGGTTTGGTCTACAGCACCACTAACAACACGCTGTCTCTGCAGGACATGTAGGCTACAGAGCAGGTTTGTTTACTTGTTCCCTACGGCGTAACACCAGCACGCCGGCAGCTTACCAGTCAGATGTGACAAAAGGGAGCATTTCTGATATCTTTTTCTTCCTTCTAAAAATAAAAAACAATGACAATAAATAAATAAATAAATAAAAACACATTATTTTTGACTACAAAAAGGGATGAATAAATGTGATTCTGTTGGACTTTAAGATAGCTTTAAAAAAACTAAACCTATCCTTAAATACTTGATTAAGATCAGAATTTCAGATCACAGATCTCCAAATACAGTTTTGTCAGGCTTATTATGACAATACAGAGTGTGTACAGAGTTGGTATTTCGCTTCTAGGCTCTGACCTCGTCACTCTCCACAAGCCAACGCCAAACTCAACACAGCACAGATTGAGGGGTGACGATAACGAACCCCAAATTACATTATATTCAGAGCCTAATGCCAACCTACCTATTTGAAGTCTGCTGTGTGATGGCTGAGCTTCTCTGACCAGTACTAGACATGTCAAACCAAAATGTGACAATTATCTAGAGAGCTCCCTCCATTTGTGGGCAGCAGCCACTGTGTCAAGCAACATGTAGAGCATAATCCTTTTTGGATAATCCGTGCCTCTCCCAGGAGTGAACACCTGTTGATGTATCCCCTTGTTTCCATGTTGTTGGGATTAGTATTAACTAATGCTCTTTGTTAGCTTGATCTTCTTTTTGTCATTCACACCATTTTTTGGTCAAGTGATACCTCAGAGCTCTAACAATTAGTTGACAAATCAACTAATCGATGGAAGAATTTATCTATTAATCATTTCAGTTTCAACATTTGCTGGTTCCAACTTCGCAAATGTGAGGATTTGCCCTTTTTCTTTGTCTTATGAAACATAATTACAAGGGGCTTTTTTCACTTTTTTTTTACATTTTAACAAGTTAATGATTATTTAAGAAAATGATTGCCCCATTAAATCAATAAACATAGTTGCAGCCTTGTGATGTATAATGATTTATCATTTTCTTTATTAAATATATTCTCTATGTAGTACTATTATGTCAATTGTTTCCTTGGTTCATGTAGTTTACTGAATTTTGGTGATGTAGTACATTCAACATGTTCTTGTATGGTATTACATCTGCAATCCACCTGATACGCGGCAGCACACGAACACATCAGCTATGCATCAGATCATTCAATTACACGTCACACAATCACAAAGTCGTGGCTCGGAGCAGCCAGTCTCTTTTATTATGAAATGTTATGTAGCGCTGTCAGGCAGTAGTTGACCATCAGTACATGACACAAGCCTAATGTACGTATGAACAAGAGCTCAGCAGTTTAGATGTAATTGTGACAAGCAGCAGCAAGGGGTCACATAATCATTGGTGCCATTGCTTTGAGTGGAAATGTTGCTGTATTGCCTTGAGTTTTCAAAGAAGCCAGTATTACATAGAAATCACAATTTACATTTGTACATTTGCATCCCTAAAGCCAATATACAAATGCTCTAAAAGCCAAAAAGAAAACCACCCTAAAAACACGAGCAACAAGTGGATGTACACCCAGTTCAAACAGGAGCATTTGCAGTATATTCGTAGCCTGGGAACCAGACGAACCTGCGTGCTCATGTTTCATTTGCTCTGGCAGATACGTCCGGCCCCTCGCCCATTCAAACTGACTTCTCTGCCAATTAATCGGGCTAACCAATCACAAGCGTTTATCTAGTGCGATGCGGGTTTAATACGATGACTGACAGAGACGAGCGCCGTTCAGGCAATAAACGGACTAGATGGTAAATTTTCTCTAAAAAGAAGTTAAACCAAATGCACTTAACCTTTATGTTGATAAGAAATATGTGTTTGCCGAACTTCTGACAGGACATACAGTCCGATAAGACGGCGATTCGCCGCTCTGATTGGTTGTCTCCACCCGTCGATAACGGCCCTCGGAAATCAAAAATGAACCAAGAACTTCCAGACTAATACGCATTTGCGAGAAAACCAAAACACCAACACCAAAACATAAACCACAATGACCCTGCCTCTGGCAAAGCCGCAAACACCGACTAAACCAAAGACTGTATGAAAGAAGCTCACAACATGTATGTGAACACGATCAGCCAACACTCATCTTCGCTGGGGGAAAATGTGATTACTCCTCCACAAAGTCTTCCTGACGTGACATGACTGAACTTTTGGCAGGATAGCTCTCTCATGAAAAGCTCCATTACAGCAGTGGTGGCAGGAAGTGTTTGAAACAGCAAAGTCACAGCAGAGTTAGCCGACAAGCAGCTCAGCACCAGCAGCACTTTCAGGCAAAAAGGGTGAAAGTGAGGCCCTGGGAGGTTTAAATATCCCGCCTTAAAGTGTCCCTGTAACCCTGCCACACTAAAACATCACTTACCGACAAATTATACATTATATAGTTATTGTTTAAAATACACACTGTGATTTAACATGTACATATCATCCATCCTTGTCAAAATAAATCCTGCACAGACATGTATACATACTGTAATGTATACTAAAAACATATATATTGTATATATACAATATATAATAAGTATTTATGGAATTGGGAGAAACGCTATGGTTGCAGACTTTGTTCAGTGTTGTTCAGTACAGTAACTACTGTCGTTCATAGATTTTATATACAGAGCATATTATGAGTGTATACAATGGTGCGTTTCTATAGACAAATCTTCTATGAACAGCTACAACATTAATTATTATTAAATAATCTGTCTCAGAAGAGACACTTTGACTTAACACAGGTGTATCAGATTAACATGTACCTGTATGGCTCACTGCCACACCTATATGGAAACCTGACATCCTTATAATGTTAATGGCTACAGTCGAGGTTTTTCAGCTATGGCAGTGAAAATGTTTGTTTTTATCATTAAAATCATTAATGTTTTATTGTCATCGCAGTAGATAAATGGGCTTGTGGACAGACTCTTCAATACTACTACTACAACTACTAATATTATCATGCACTATTATCATGAACCTTCTAAGCTCTGTCTTATGTTATCTTATCTTAGATATAAAGATAAGAATAGCTTTTTCTACCGCTATTGAGTCAGTTGGAACAAGGGAGTACTGATATAGTCTGGGTGAGGGGGGGAAATGGATCATATCTATCATTCCCTTTCACTATCACAACGGTTAATTCACACACTGCCATGCAGTAATTTAATTACTCTATGGCTGAATGGGCACGACCCATCTCAGGTGCCCTCAGCGTTTCTTATTATAGCTTGTGGGGGGTCTTAAGGATTCAGCTCATCTGTTGTATTTGCACAGTAGCTCACAGAGACCTCTCGGCCCCGACGCAATCTCACCTCATTAACATTTTAGGTGACGGGTCTGTCACGGCCTTAATTAACAATTCATGAGCACGGCTTATAGCTATATTAACATTTTACAACCAATAAATCAGCTTTCCTAATCTGCTGTGTGTGTCTGTATGTGTGAGAGACTGGAGGGGGGGACTTTGTGTGTGTGTGTGTGTGTGTGTGTGCGTGGGTGGGTGCATTATTTGTGTACATCCACAACAGGCAACTATATCTCTCCCTTTGTCTCCAAGTCTGTCTCCCCGTCTGTCTCTGACCATGGAATTTGTTTGAACTCTCTCTTTATCTTATGTTCTGATCATGACGATGTACCATTTTGCTTTTTCCACAGCAAAACAAGAAAAATCCAACCTACAACCTGATCCATATGGGGTCATTGCCAGTGTTATGCCAATTAATAACCTAAAAAGATAAATCCGACTCAGAGCCCACAAAGGCAAGTGTCACCCAATATGGAAAGGTCGACTAATTAGGGAGCTATTTTCGATCAGTTGACTATTACAAAGTGAAAGTGATACAAGTCGGTCTCTATCAAGACTTTATCTACAGGAAGCAAAATGAACGAGAGGGTACCTTAGAGAGGAAACGAGGAGACAAGAGGGATACAGCTGAAATAATGATGGAAGACAATCTGGTAGAAACAATTCTCTGAGGTATCATCATTTCTGCTTTTCTTACACCTAACATATATTCAAAAAGCCTCTGAGAGTGCAACAGCATGCAGTGAAACCAAAGGGGGTGTTCATCATGCTATAAAATGTGCGTATGCCTGTGTTCATATCTTACGGCATTTTTCTAAAAAGGGACAAATAATGAAGCATATTCTTCACATCAGGTGTGATGCACAGGGCTCCTAAATCTGTAGAAATCATTTACACCCAGGGCTTCAGAATAAAAATATTTTTTAATTAATTTCCACTAAAATATATTGCAATGACTGAATTCAAGTAGAATATGTGATCAAAACACCACGTTTTATATTTTCTGTTACACTGTGGGGCTGAAGGCGAGACAAGTGAAATTGAAGTAACAACCCCACCGCAGAGCCCTTAGGCAGCCCCTTGACCCTACTTTGAAAAGTACCTGTGTAGGCAGTGCGTGCAGGCCTTGGCTCTCCCAATGAGTCACGCAGTGTAAGTGCAGCACTATCACGGTGTAATGCGTGTGGTGCATAGCTGTTGCTTGCCAAATGAAAGCGATCTCTACAGCACTGCTCACTCTCCCCGGGTGACACAAAAACTAGGTTTACAAGGGCGTGTTTACTGTTTCGGAAGCCACAGTGCCCACAAAATCCACAGTGCACCTACATTGACAGTAAACGCTGGCTGAATAATCTGATCCACATGATATGAAGCAGCGTGTTCCAGGACAAATGTAGCGTAATGGCTCTGTAGCACAGCATAAAACTGGTCCTTTCAAAGAAAAACCTGCTTTGCATTGCTTCAGTGGCAGCCTCGAATGCTCCACAATATGGACCTGTACATTTTTTATAAGCTAACCTAAATATCAAGGTCATCGCTTCAGTGGGAATTTAAAGGATTTAAAAGCAGTCTTGGTGAGGGGTGGCCCTGCAAAGTGCATGTCTCATGACAAATGCACTGTATGCTGCAAGGATCCACCCCGGTTCAATGCAGGCGATTCCAATTCCAATCAGTCCTCCAACTTCTGCAAAGTCAAAAAATAAGGAATCAATCTGAGAGAAGTGAAATGAAGAAATGTCCCCTGGATTTATGGCCAAAATCAGTTTTTTTTTTTTTTTTTTTTGAAAGATGTGGCCTGATATTTTCCTTCAGTCATGACTCATCTTGCTTCTTGTTCTGTATGAATGTCGGGGCATATATGAAGTTAATGACTATTTTTAACATGAGCAGCACACAAAGGTGTGATGTGTGTGGCTGGACAATGTAATAATGGCAAAAAAGTTGTGCTTTAATCCAGCTGCAATTAGAGCAGTGAAAACAGCCTGTCAAGCTTTTACAACTGAAGATAGAAATAGAGATTTCGATTAAGTATAAGAGAGAGAAAAAATGATTTCAATAAAATGTAAGGTAATAAATAAGGGATGGTGAATTCAGAGTGCATAACACAGATTATTGACATGAGCATAGCATGGCAAGGTGATGTGACTGGAGAAATTTGGGCGCTCATACTGCCTCAGTAATGAAATGTCCTTTTTCTCACTGCACTTTTGGAAAGGAATTGCCATGACTACAAGGAGTTTTGCTTTCTTTGCTGCTGCTGTGCTGCCCTCTTCTGGTGACTAAACACCATGAACCGTCACAAACGCCCTCATGATACCCCATTAACAACCCACCTTTTCCTGTCTGAATAGCCTACAGTAGATGATGTGGTTTGCTGAATGTATAATGTGGGTTAACATAGGTTAGAATTGTGTGTAAATATAAGAAAGTGAGTAAATTACCAAAAGAAAATAAATAAAGAAAATGGTCAATAATCTCATTAAAGGATCATGTAGGTGAAGGCATGGAGGGTATTAATGACATGACAAGTTCACTTGATGCTCATGTTGATAAAACACACAAAATCAAATCCCTGCAGACATCACTCCACTTACATAACCTATTCCAGCATCACTCAGGTGGATGACCCGGTGCACACTGCCTGATGAAATAGTGCAGTCTTATTTTGGGAAGGGCTATCTCTGGTATGATAGCAGTTCAGAAAAAAAACAGCTTGTTCAATGGTAAAAGGTTCTTTTGGGGGGAGGGAAGGACTGTTACTACATCCCTCGGAATCATTATACCAAATCCAGACATTGAATTCTCACCCTGTCTTTATTTAACTCTCAGTCTCCCTTGGTTATGTCCCTCCTTCTGCTCACTTTTGTGTTCACAGACAGCATCTGTTTGATCAGGAAAAAGTCATACAGTACGCGCCACGACAGCACTCTTGGAAGCTGCGGGAAAATTGTTTAAGGCCGTCTCACAAAAATAATTTTCACAGCACCACTGTGGGCTTGGAAACTCTCCTCCATCTCACACTTTCACACAGCGTTAAAGCACTGACAATGAATTCCTGCCTCCAGTGCTGTGAACTGAAGCTCTTGTGTAAGTAATGTGCTACTTTCTGGCTTCCCCCTCCGCATTAAGATATTGCTCATAAATTGCTCAGGTTGGCTTAAAAAATTGAATTTGCTCAATGAATTGCTGCCAAAAAGAACAGACTGCACAATGTATTCCCCCCCATATCCCCATTCACCGACAGGGCAGACAGAATGTAAATTACTGCTGTTATCCCAGGCCATGAATATCATCAATACTACCACACACACCTCTTTCAACCCTGGCGGGTGCATTCAAAAGGCATGATCCTGTTATGTTCATCAGTGAGGTGTGAATTATTGGCTGTTGGCAGACAAAGAAGTAATCAGCTTCATCCCAGTCCCCATCTATACATCAATTAATTACTCCAAGTTTTCTAAGACTTCCATAACTTAATTAAAAGAAAGCATTACCACAAACAAAAACACCTTTTGGTCTATGAAACTTTTTTTTTTTTAGGTTGGGGGAAGTTTTTCCCTCATCTGAATTTGAGGGAGGAGGGTGTGGGCCCTGAACGTCATTCCAAGGGAGCTGCAGTGAATGTGGACTTCCCCAGGCTGGAGTTGTTGGAGTTGGATCAGTCACTGGGGCAATGTGACTTTGGCGTCCGGGAGCAGCGCGCATGATAATAACAGAGCAGCACAGCCGTCTGTTTTTTTTTTTTCTTCTTCTTCTATGTGAGGCATATTTATTCTAAGGCGCATGTTAAGTGTGAACTAGAGGAACGCAGAGATGGACTGGCGGTGGACACTTTTCACACTGTTTCTGAACTTTCAGCTCACTCACGGGTCGCCCTCCTCTTACGACTTGTTCCATGGCTCTGCGTACACTGGAGTGGTGCACAGACACAGGAATAGGTAGGTACCAGGGTTTTAAATACTTGTGTAACTTTTTTCTGTTTTTTTTTTTTTTTGTCAAAGTCACAAGAAGCAGTCCAACACCGTCGTGTCCTGATCGCACTCCTCCTGGAGGTAAAGAGCCGTGCGCTTTCGCTGCGCGGTCGCCAATAAAAAAAAACCCAAAAAAAACGCGAAGACGCCCAAACTTCCCATTGATCGGACTGACCTCAGATCGGTGATTTCGCCTCTTATGGTCATACGCAGCCCGCTGACACTCGCTGCACTTTTATCAGCTTGTGACTAACTTTGGCTGGAGCTGGCTGGTGCTGCCGAAGCTGATAAGATCAGATAAACGCTGGAATGTGAGTGATCGCTCCAGTCTCTCACCCACAGGAGGCCTGAGAAACCAAAGTAGACAAGACGAGAAAATATGTGAAAATCTAACTGACATGACGCAACCTTTTTTTTTTTCCGGAAAGCTCAGTAAAGCACACGGATCTGAGTGTGATTTTCTTATTATCCAAATCACTAAAGCCTTATCCTGGCATTTGCACAGTATTCCTCTAAAATATGTCTTCCACTTCTTGGTGCATAGGCCCGCATGTCTGTGCTGAAGCTCTTGTTTATTCCGGCCTCCCTCTCTCCACAGGAACTGGTGTGCCTATGTGGTGCGCAAGAACGTGAGCTGCGCCGTGCAGGGGAGTGTGGAGAGCTTCCAGGAGCCCGTAGTGGCCCCCTGCCCGGCCTACCAGCCCGACTGCCAGCAGCAAGTGACGTGAGCATCCGGGGAGCAAGGGGACGGGGTTGAGGGTGCAGGCTGAGACGGATGAGAGGGACTGGAGTTTGATTGAGTAGATGCAAAATGTCTCTCTGAGAGAGATCTGGAGGGAGAAGCATTCACAGAGGCTGGAGAAACTCTATTGGCAGGACCAGACGCATCTCTGGCACGTTAAAAAAGCCCACTGAAAAGACTAATGAGGGCTAGAACTAACTCCTTACAGCTGAAAAGCAGTGCAAATGGCAACCAATGATCTGCCACTGACACACTTCGCTTTGGGAAAACATACCTGCACTACTTCCAATGCAAAATACGGTATATATAGGACATGCTTATTGGAGTGTTGGCCAAAGCCAGATGCATAATCATTCACTTACTAAGCTGCACAGATACTCTGTGTATGATGACACTTTCCTTATCACCCCATCCTCAAAAAATAATAGGAAACAAAAAGTGAAACTACACTATTAGACTGTTAACAATGTCTAAAATTCATCGAGTCTGTTAACATGGTTAACAGGGGCCTCGGGCCCATTACAGCATGCAGCACCGGGGACAGATAGCCTTTCTATTAGAGAGTTGGGTACATAGCTATCTAAGTGAGCAACAGTATGGGAGACTGCTGAACTTCCAAGATCAAGAATGGCACGTCAGAATAAACGAGAAAACGTTAGACATTGGCTTTTATTCTGAGTATCTGTTTATATGCACACCAGAGCTCCCTTTTGCCTTTTTGATTCACCACTTTGCTAACCTGTTCTCCGGCTCGATGCATTAAAGTTTTACTTAATCAAATTATTTACATCCAGAACAAGAGCTTTTGTAAATCTGCACATTTGTGCATCTAGTTTCATCTAGTGTTCAAATATGTGTTATCATACACTTACAGATGCTTCACAGCTGTTGATTTGTCATTAGCAGGTATATGGTCCTCAATATAACATACCTCAATGTCCTGTTGTATCATCATAATGCAAAAATAATAGACTTTGATTTCAATTAATTTGGAAACCACATCAAAAGGAATCTCATACAAGTTCTATTTAGACGCTGCATTCTCTTCTGGGCTGAATTAATGTCCCTGCAGATTAACAGTTGTGAGCAGTGCATATGAATTATCATCAGAGTCAAAAACACATTTAAAATGTGTCATCCAAATATTTAAATATTCAGAAGAAATATGTTTCTTGTGTATATTTTAAGAAGTAACTGTTAAAGAATAGACTAAACATATTCTCTCACAGAAACGTTTATCTAATAATAAATAATGTCCAAGTAATACATAATTTGATTGAAACCCATGTCTGTACACAAAACCTTTATGACAAACAAAGCAATCTGTTCCTCTTATGAAATAATTGATTGCTGTAAATGGGAGTATCTACACCAGTAATTGGTGAGTAACAGTTGTCATTAATTTTGTACTGAGGATGGTGTGTTGCAATTTAGTATATTACTTTTTGAATCATTATTAATTGTAAAACAACACATGCTCTCTGTGGTTTAGCTTTGTGATCCACTTACACAAACAAATACACAAGAGCCTCTGTGTTGTGGAAAAGTTCCCTGGAAACGGATCATTCTTAAGTCACAGGCGCAAATGTCCAAGTTTCTGGTTAAAGCACGAGGAGCTGGCCGTGAGACACCTCAGGTTTTTCCATTTTTCACTTTTCCAAGTTATGACATGCAGAGTTGGGCGTCACATTATCTGGTGTTACTATGAGATTTAAGCACGCATAATTGATTACAGCCATAATGTAAAGTGTTACTGTCCCACAAGTTTTCAGTTTCCTTTTTTATACTTCTCAAGTTAGAACAGTGTTATCAGTGGAAGTTAGGAAATGTGCAAAGATGATTGTTTCAACATCAACTTTCCAGATGTTCTGCATGACATGACCTCTGCCTTCAGGGAAGTGATGTCATGTATTGTTTCTTTGGGAACTGTTTGCCTTGGCTACGAACTTTAAATTTTCATGTAATGGGGAACAGTAGAGAAGCTCAAAAAATATCAATGTCCAAATAAAACAGACAGTTTGGTGATTACAGGGGTCAACAGTTCCCAATAAATATATATATTGTTGGAACAGTTTTTTCCTTTTGGAATGGCAGAGTAGCTCTAGCATGGACAACAAAACCTGTTTTCACAAAAACACAGCAAGAACATTTCACAAATAGTGGAAATAAAGCTCAGTCTTCCCAATTTTATGTTCTTATTTTCTTGAGATTTAAAAAAAAAACGTCTTGATTACTCTGCTCTGCTTTACAGATACCAAAATCGGTTTCGACCCACATACAAGATTGCCTTCAAGACAGTCACAGAGTTGGAGTGGAGATGCTGTCCTGGTTACCAAGGTCTGGACTGTAAAGATTTAAAACCACCCCCAGACCAACAAACAGTTCAGGGAATACAGCCTTACCCCCCACTAAATCCTGGATATACCCCAAGACACACACAGAGTAAGACACCATTTTCTGTTCTACCTTAAGTGTTTGCTTGCCATTCTGCTTAAAGAGGAGGGAATCATTTGTTTGTGTTTGTTATTAAAAATTTAATAACTTATTCTCTGATCATAGGGCCAGAGCGGAGAGAAACAGGGCACCATGAGACGAGGCATGGTGGGACAGATAAGGTGCATCTTCTGGAAGGTGAAGTTCAGCGCCTATCTCAGACGGTCCTGGACCTCCAGTCCGCTTTGACAGGGGTAACCACCAGCCTCCGTACAGACCTGCAGGAAGACACCAAGAAGATGCTGGTGACACTTCTCAACAACATGCGTCCGCCAGACAGTCCTACGGCTGCAGGCACAGAGGAGAGCCCGGCAGTGCTGGATGGTCATCAGGCTACTAAAGGTGGGATTGCTGGAGACAAAGCTATAGAAAAAATAGTGGCCCGGTTGGATGATATCAACAATGCACTGAAAAGCAAGGATGAAGCTTTTGAAGACCTAAAAGGAACCATGACAAGTCATGAGGGGCAGATCCGTGTCTTGATGGATGCCTCTCAATCTCAGACTCCAGCCATAGCGGAGTTTGATGTTATACAGACCTACATTGATGGAAAATTTGACAAGCTGAAGAACGAGCTAGACCAGAAGGTGGAGGAACACATGGCCAAGCTACAGAGCTCATGCAATGACAAGATCCAGACCTTGCAGAAGACCTGTGAAGATAGCAGTGACCAAGGTTTGGTCAGCCTGACCAAGCTGGTGGATACCAAGGAGGCCAATCTGAGAAAGGAGATTCGGGCATTACGCCTGGACATGGCGGCTGCAGATGGACCTATACGAACACAAAGACAGACAGATCCATCCGAAGCGGAAGAGGATCGTAGTGACCACAAAGACCTATGGCGTGAGATTGACCGTATTGCAGAGGCTCACCGCATCCTGAACGTCCGCATTGACAACGAGCTGGCGCACCTATCTGCACCTCAGGAAGACAATGATTTTGGCTTTCTGATTGAAGAGCTAGAAGCACGCATTAATATCACAGAGCAAAATGCAGAGACTCACTGTTTCTATATTGAAGAGAAGCTGACCCGTACGATTGCTGAAGAAGTGGCAGCACTTCGGCAGCTTCTGGATGAGCGTTTGAACAGCATGGAGGACCAATTTACGAACATGCTGCTGGAAATGAGCAACAGCTCCTTCCCTGGGATGTTTGGTGACTCCGTGGATGCCATTCAGGCACAAGTCAACAACAATAAGTTCATCCTAAAAGGTTTGGATGATAAGGTCAATGCTGTTGGAGAGTTGTGCTCTGCAGGATGTTCAGGCTCAGGAATTAGTGTAGGTGCATTGAGTTCATCACCCACACCTGAAGGTCTAGAAAACATTATGAAGGACCTGAGTCGGTATAGGAATGACTTGGACGTTATTCACACACATGTCAGTGACAACACAGACAAGCTGAGGGAACTGGAATCAATTATTGAAGGGCAGTCAGTCGGAAATGAGAGACGTGCTAAGACTATGGCGGACTTCCAGAAGGGATTGATCAATCTCCAAGATAATGTGCTTAGTCTGGCTGGTGCTGTTACTGGGTTAAGTGACTCTTTGAGCAAATACAACCAGGATATGGACAGAATAAACTCGACATGCTGCCATGCAGGGCAGAGTGGCACTGGGAGTCCAGCACGGGACAATTGGGCATCAGTCATTGCAGCACCCAGCAGTCATGCAGATGACACCAGGCGTCAGGTGGAGGAGCTGAAGAACAGGCTGGAGACTTTCAGTGAACAGGTGTCATCTGAACTGAGTCAATGTAAACAGAACACACAGGGTGTTTCTGATGGCTTTTCTGCTGTCAACGGACGTGTGACCAGACTTGAAAAGGTGTGTGGAAGGTTAGATGGGGTCTCTGCCAATATCAAAGAGCTGAAAGATGGACTGGAGAGACATGTTGGTGGTCTGCGGGACTGTGTGTACAGGATGAACATCACCAGTGGAAAACATGGCGCAGACATCATCGCACTGCAGAACTCCTTGCAGAAGTTCCAGGCGCAGCTGTCGGCGATGGCCAAACATGTTTTGAAAGACATCGCTGCCAAAGAGCCAGGTGAGTTTGTGGTTTGGTGATGGTTTGATTATATTGGCTATCTTTGGGATTGTCTTGAGAAAGAAATGACAGGTATTATCAAAGAGCCTCTTTGGCTTTTTAACGATGTGAACCAAGTCATTGTGAGGTCATATTTATCAATAATTATTTAAAGAGCATTTAATATGTTTATTTGCTTTCTTGTTGAGACTTCGATAAGAAGACCAATGCCACACTGTCCACTCAGTATAAAGCTACAGCCAGCAGATGACTTGTTGATCTTAGTAAAAAGACTGGAAACAGGAAAACACCTAACCTGTCCAAAGGTCACAAGATCTGCCTACCAGCACATTACTAATTAACAAATTATATCCTTATCTGTACATTTTGTTTAATCTGTACGAAAAAGTGTATAAGCATTGAATTGGTGTTGTACGAAGGGTTATATGTGGACTTTTTTTGAGAGACAGGCTAACGGTCTTCCCCCATTTACAGTCTTAATACTAAACTAAACTATTTGCTTGCTGTAGTTTCATAGTTAATCTCATCTAACTCTCAGCAAAAAAGAAAATAAGCATATTTCTCAAAATGTCAAACTTTTCAAAGATAAATTGTATGATAGTAATGAGACATAGATTATGGAACAATTTTTCTGCTTAAAAATCAATGGACTCCCACATTAGCACAGTCAGCCAAATGAAGTTCCACAAAAAAATACTGACTAAACACACTCCTCTGTAGCTTCCTCTCTAACTCCCAATATATGAGTTTATCAAGTGTGATTACCATCTGTGTAAACACAAAGTTTTCCTGAAGATAATCCTGCGTATAATGCATTCTGCCTGCTTGGTTTACATGGAGGCTTGGATGGAAGGATCAGATCCCATGAATTGCCACAGGGTATTTCCCGGAGTGGGAGGACACGGGTTCACTAGGCCTCCTTGCTCGCCTTGAGTATGTCATTCAATATGTCCCAGCACTAAGGCAGAGGCCCACATTGGAAACTTCCTGTGACTTGGATTCATGTTGTCCTAAGAATTCCCCAGTTTTCATATAAGGAATGGGATAGGTTAATAGAATCTTAAATTGTTACATGCCAGTCTCAGCCCCTCCTAAATACTCTGATGATATACTCACACTGTTTTGTGCCTCATTGTTCCCTTATGTAAATGTCAGAACACCCGAGCAGTCTTCTTTCTTGCGACATGACATGGCTTTTTTACTCATACCACAAAACTGCAGACCTCAATCTCAGTTCCCGGTCTCTCACTACACACACACACACACACACACAGGCTCATACACAATGCACATCCCTCCCTCTCTTTCTCCTTACACATGTACACATACCAACCTCCAGAGATTCCCGTAGAGTGACCTCAGCCTGATGTGTGGAGTCTGGTCCTCATTAAGGGCCCTGACTCACTGCTGGAGCCAGTCTTGATGGAGAGGGGAGAAGCAGGGCTCCACACCCAGGACCAGATGCTTCGACTACCCTCAGCTGTGATGTCATGGCTGGGGCCCCATCATTGGTGCCTCCCTTCTTTAAACCATGGTCCAAAACAATGGTATGATAGGGACCTGAGGAGAAACGGAGGGCGGACGGATTAATGATTGTAGTTTAGCGAGACGAAGCGTGTGGAGACATTTTGTATTCCATTTCACTCTTTGCCAA
Source organism: Lateolabrax maculatus (assembly GCA_031216445.1). Taxonomy (NCBI): domain Eukaryota; kingdom Metazoa; phylum Chordata; class Actinopteri; order Acropomatiformes; family Lateolabracidae; genus Lateolabrax; species Lateolabrax maculatus. The sequence continues at coordinate 9,035,524 of CM062203.1, forward strand.
AAATGGCCTGTTATTTCCAAACTGTGATATTTGATTTCATTACTGTACACGTAACATTATACCGCATTAAATCAGACAGAACTGTGCGCATTGCAGCAGGATTGTGAAACACGTTTGTCCAATCCCAATAAGAAACCCCAAAACGGTTTATAGCATTTATTTATATGAGTGAGCATATTTAAAGAAAAAGTTTGATATTTTGGGAAATCTGATTATTCGCTTTCTTGCTGAGAGTTAGATGAGAAGATTGATACCACGTGCATACAGAAATGTAAGTGGTATTAATCTTATGAAGCTACTGGCAGCAGCCAAGTAATTTATTTTAGCTTAAAAGATGGAACCAGAAGGAAACAGATAGCCTTGCTCATTGGTTCACAAATTCTGCCCACCAGCACCTCTAAAGCTAAGTAATTAACACGTTATATCTTGATGTTTCTGAAATCCGCACAAAAACATAAGTGTAAAGGCGTCAATTTGCCGTTTTACAGGGGGATGTGACTATTTTTCGTCAGGCAACCAGTCTGTCACATAATCCGGGGTTATTGCTGGGTCATGCATGGATGTACAGATTAATAAACAAGACATTCCTTGTTAACTAGTGAACTATAGAGGTGCTTGTTGACGGATCTGGTTACCTCTGGAGAGAGTCAGGCTCGCTGTTCCCTCATTCTTACAGTCTTTGTGCTAAGATAAGTTAGCTGGCTTCCGGAGGTAGTTTCATATTTACTTTATTTACTAACAGACATGGGAGTGGTTTCAATCTTCTCATCCAACTGAATAAACGTATTTCACAAGATTTCCTTTAAGGGCAACTTTCATGATATTCTCTCACATTCTGCTCATAGTCTGTATCCTAAATCCCACGAGAGAGGGAGTTGGACTGTGTAGCTGAGGTAGCATGAAGATTTAATGTTTTCCTCAAGTTTGGGAAAGAGTGAAATACTCTATATGGAGATAAAAAATTTCCAAGAAAAATCCCAGCTCTGTGGGTGTGGTGGTGGTGGTGGTGAGAGCCTACCAAAATATTTCCTCTCTGTGTTTGAGCTCATATTCTCCACTCAGTCATATGAAGACCCTAAGGAGGCAGCAAACAGATGAGGTGTTGTAATAACATAACTGAAAGATGAACTGGAATAGCTTCGCCCTTACTCAATGTGACTTCTGAATGGAATTGTGTGACTTCAGCTGCAAAACGTTGGCACTGCTTCGCCCACAGCAGCTGTTGCAGCAGAGATCTGCCTCTGCAGTTTGTGTATCTTTGTTTCTGGCTGTTTTCTTTCCAATGGGGAGTTGAGGCTAAGCAGCAATGACTCTGTTGCATCATTTAAAATTAGAACATTCATGTATCAAAGTTATTTTGAAATTAGGCGAGAGACTTTTATGTCTTAAGGGTTGCAAACTGGTTAATAGATATTATTAGGAAATGTAGAAATATGGAAAATGCTTCTGTTTTCAAAGAGCTTCAGCATGCTGTTCCTCATTCAGATGGTGACTAATCAGCCTTCTTGTGCTGAATTTTCTCATTTGATTTTTCAAGCTGTTTTTTTTCCTACTCCCTCTTTTTTTTGGAGGTGATCCCAGTCCAACTCAAATACACTTCCCTTTCGTTTCTTTCTCTCTCTCTTATCACTGAATTGCTCTCTCCTTCTGTCCCAGTTTTTTTCTTCCAATTTGTCCTTCCAAGAATGTCAGAGGACTTCTTTTTCTCCTCTGCCTCCACCCTATCCTGTAAGTGTCTATTGACAGGCGAGGCCTTCAGGAAAAAAAAAGGCAGTTGTATTAAAGCTGGGATAAAATGAAGGCTTTGATTTCATGGATCAATGCTTTGCAATTGATCATTCTGACTTCATATTGGAGAGACAGGCAGTAAGATTAACTGTCTACCGCGATGAGGGAATATAAGAAAAACAAGATATCAAAGGCTTTTTGAAGTCAAAGGGTGTCTGTTGCAAAAGAATGGAAAACTGTATTCAAGACCACCACATACACACACTGTATATATTTAGTCAGCACCAGAATTTTGAGTGGGCGCTGTGACTGCGACAGCTTCCCTACAGAGATTTCTGAAGATCCGAGGTGAGATGTTTCCATTTCTGACCCGGGAGCCCATCTGGAAGTCTTCAGAGGAGAATGGACCCAGATAAACAATGGGAGTCCCTGAAGCCTGCCATGCAGTGCACAACCTAAACCTCCCATCAGTAATATCACCGGAGGAAAATGGGGTGGAGGATTAAATGGCATCCATGTGCATAGCAAGAGAAGGAAAAAGGAAAATGCATGTTAAAGTGTGAGTGATGTATTATTCTATGTGCGTGTAACCACCACACCCTGCTCTGTGCCCCTTGACACCATTTTCCATTGCATGATCAGCTTGTCTGCTGTAATATTCCTTGATGCTTTCAGACACTTTTGAACACTCACACACTGTCACCAGAATCCGTGGATGTGACTAAAGCATCCCTCCCCCAGCAGTGTCTCAATCTGCTTGTAAGCAATAACATCTGGTTTTGGTGATGCTCATGGTTGCACCAGCACTCTTGTGTATGTGTGCGCCGTTCTGTGTGTGTCAAGTTGCGGTTGCCCCCTTAGTGAGACACAGACTGAGAGCTCATGGGAAATATGCACTCAGGCAACCAGAGTCCTGAAGGAGGCGTAGGGAGGAAATAAAGAAGAGATTTCTGATTATATCAGTACAACATAATTTCTGGGTTTAATTTGTTTTTAATTATATATGTGGTTTCTGAGCCACATGTGGCATCACTTGTAGTAAGAAGGAAGAATTTTGTTGATTGTTGATAATGTTTTATTTGATAAGACAAGAGTGCCTGATCACTTTCATAATCCAGACTAACAGGCGGACTCTAATGTAATACAAATGCTTTCAGGTACTTTTGGATTGATCACTTTGCCTCAGTACAAGACAGAATATATAGTTGAATTAACAGTTAACTTTTGATTCATTGTAATTTTGTTAGCTGTGGCAGAAGATACGGCCATTATATTATAATTTTTTTTCAGGACACTACAAAGTAATTTAGTGGCACCCTGTGGATTTGAGCGCAAATGTTAATTCTTGACCTTAGAAATAGTAGGTTGACAAAATTATCTCAATTTAAGGTCCACCGACCAACTTTACTCCTGAGCTTTCAGCTGCATATTGTGCTCATCAGCAGCAGATCGAGTTAGAGCAAACCCCATCCATTGCTTGGCAAACTCCGTCCGCTAAAGACAGTGAGGTACGGTTAAAAGCTCCCGAAAAATATGGTGATTTAACATTAATTTGTTGAAGTATTGTTTTCTTGAAATAAAACACTGTTATGTTTACATGCAGTGTCACTCACTAAAATGCTTGTAACATCCAACAAATCTTTGCAAAGCCAATTTTTGACTATAGTGAAATCTGCATTGTTTACAAAAATGGAATGTCTTCTTCTTCTTTGCCTTTTGCCCGCACATACTTACATATTAAACCACACCACTACTGAACATGGTACACATCTGCGAAACATTGGTATGTTGACATTTACATTGCGAGCATGATGCCGTGCTCAGTAGCCTCACAGAGCTACTGGCATGGGTCTTAGTCTTGTTGTAAATGGAGTATGTTGTTAGTTCAGGCAAAACACTGAAGGGGCACTTGCATCATCTGATCGGCTATCAGCTGTTTCGTTCATGCTTCAGCGTCTATGGCCTCTTGTTACAACAGCTGATCGTCTACCAGCTGACCAGTAACATCCAATCAGAGTCATACAGATGAACACAGTGGCCTTTATAACCTGACACCTCTCACTTTTACACTGCTTATACCATCAAATCTGCACTGCTTGCTGCTGCAGCATTTTTCACAGCCCCAACTTCTTTATGTATTAAGCTTTTGGTATTGTCAGCTTTGTTAAGATTTAACATTCAAGTTTGCAGTTATCTCTAAATTGTGTATAAAGTAGATCATATCTTTGTTATTTGTGTTCTAGAGAGCTTCCTCAAAGAGCACAGCCCTTTCCGCCAAAGCTGTGTAATCATTTGGCATAAGTGGTCATTTCCTTGATGTAAGTGTCTTTGGCTGAATGTCATTACTGTAATCCTGTTACATGTACTACATTCATGCCCAACCTCGTGCACAAAGTTTAGACAACACTACAGATACAGATACATGAAGCATCAAACAAGCCATTTAATGTAGAAACCCCTTCACTGAATCTTAAATGCAACATGACACAATCTGTCTGACTGGTTGTGAGAATGGCCTGATTTAGGCAGGAAGAGGAAGAGAATTATTTTGTTATTTGTCCCCAGGACACTCTCACAGTATCTCTACGCTCACCTCAGAGGCCCAGGTGATGTCTGTGCCCTCAGGGGTTCTGGCAAGCAGCCAGCTGCTTTCCGTTCAGATGGTTCTTGTTGCCTAAAACTCGCACCGACTGCCCGCATTGCTTTTATGAAGGGTAATAATGGTACCGGTTGAAAAAAAAGCTCAGGAGGTGCAGTGGAAGCCAGGTCTAATTTGGCCTGTCATCAGAATGTAAGTCGTTAAAGGAGAATTCACAAGAGAAGGGAGGGATGTGGTCTGAATCTGAGAGAGGAAGTAGGATTTATAAACAAAAAAGTAAATTGAAGGCTTGTGGGAGTACAGTTGCAGCATTTTCCAAAACTTTCAATTGGATCACAAGATTTGTTGAGACCAGAAGCTTTTTTTTCCCGGGTAACGCCTATTGTATGGTTAGAAAGTGAACCGTAAATTGATACATTTACAATCTTGCCACTGTCTTTTTCTTTTTCTTTCTAAGGAATGACCTTGAGACCAGAAAGGCCTGCTCCTTTGCCAGATTTGCCTCAGACCAGGACCAGAATCCAAAAAATCCACATCCCTCTCATCATCCCACCGCCGCCGTACAATCCCAGTCAACCAGCGCACCCCAACACACACACGATCAAGATCAGTCCGCCAAGCCAGCCATCCAGTCCGCGGCAAACAGGCCACGCCACTCTCCCCCTGGTCCCCATAAGGCCGGTGGTGGAGACGGGCGAGGCAGGACCTCCAGGGTACATCCGCAGGGTGACTGTGCGGAGAGGGTCTGAGGATACGTCTAGCATGCCTGTCAAAGGATTTGCTGGAGCACCAGGTGAGTAGTGCTAATGGTGATGATGGCCTGGAAATAAATTTAGAAATAAATTACACCATAAGTACTTTTTAAATGACCCAATCCATAATTGTAGGGCACTGACCAGAAACCAACAGATTTAGCCTATATGTAATTGTGCAAATGCACTGTGATGAAAAGGAGCAAAAATTACTTGTGGCACTTTCAAGTAGAATATTCCCTCTGTAAATATAAAATATATATTATTGACTTATGGTGGGCACACACCTAAAAGTGGGAATTGCTCACCACACTATTCTTTATACTGCATGTTGTCCAGAAACCACAATAAAGTTTGTTTTGTTGAGCAAAACTATGTGTATTTTACTCCGTAATTGTACAATCTGATCAAATGAGGTAAAAAAGCTGTTCCAGATGGTCTGTTTTAATTGTCAGATAGATCCGACATCACATGACTGCTCCCCAGCATTTTATCATCATTTTAGAAAACATAAAAATAACTAATTTTAAGGTTACAGCTACAAAGGTACACACATATTCCCATGCTTGTCAAGTAGGTGCTCAGTAACTCAATACATTCCTACAGTGTAATTTATTTTAAAGTCCCTTCTTCCCCTGTACTTAGCATTTGTCTCAGTATATGTATCCAGTAAGCATTTAACTGATTCCCCATATTTACTAAATAACTGTAATATGCAGACGCGTTACCTCAGATTCTGATGCAGAGTCTACTTGTAATGTGCATGAATGGATGCTGAAACTGGAATCTGTCATCATTGCCATTACAAGAAGGAAACTTTATGACACCGTGTCATAAGTCTGACACCATGGAGTGCTAGGCTGCGCCAGCATTACCACATGTGACATAATACATTATATGTCCCTCTTTTTAACTTTGCTGTCAGTTCATAGTCACATCAGATATACTCATCTACACTAATAAGCAATTACAACATTGGAACTGAGCCTGTTTTGTTCACACATGGAACCCATAACAAGGTTTAATTATCCAAGTGCTTTGATTTCTTTGTCACCCACACATTGAAATGCTATACTTCAAAGGGCCAACTCAAATTGGATGGAAGAGACAACAGATAGTCACAGAGCCAGTTCTGGATTGAATTAACTGGACTGCATATAGGATGATTAGGGGAAATATCAAACAACAAAACAAAGGCTTTGTTTTAGCCTCCACATATCCATGCTTTGGCAGCACGGAATAGAGATTATTGTTAAAATATGTAATTTAAATCCATGTTAGTCAAGAATCTGCAAGTCTACAGGCTTTGAGTCGTAACATTTCTTTCTAGTTTTTAACTACTCGTCACCATTGAAGGGTACATCATCTTTTCCTTTACAGGGCTGTGAATCCTTGTAATCAGTTTGTTTTATTTCTGTTTTATGGTTTGTTGGTTTTAATTTAGAAGTTAAACAGCACAAATATCTGGAAGTTTAAATCCATTTCAAGGCTCTGAGGAAATTGTTAAAACTTGACTTTGCTTATAGATCCCATTGTCCTGGAACAGCTAAATCATAATCAAACTGATTCACTTCAAGCTACTTCTAAAACCAAAATTATGCAGTCTAGATTATAACCCGTTACGTTTTAATTTAAACCTTCTCTGGGAAACTTTTCCACAGTATTTTGCCATAACGTCCAGATGGAAAACCAAACGACTGTGTCTGGCAAGAGCATTCACTAACCCTTGTCCTCAGATAATGATAAAACATTATGTGTTTGTCATCTGTTTTTTTTTTTGCAGGCTATCCTCCTCTGCAGCCAGCATCTTTCAAGCCTCAATCAAGCAGCCGCCAAGGTATTGTAGCAGTTCTTTATCAAGTTACATTGAATGCATCTGCAGGCTTTGCCATTTTACTAGATCAGTGTAAAAAAATAGGAAAAGCTGTGAACAATTTGTAGCTTGAGAGTGTGAGGGAGTGGGAACTGGATGTGTTTAGTTTAAGGAGGTGTGGGTGGACTGTGGAGGGATTTTAACTTGTCCGCAGGCACTTACCAGAAGGTTTTATCTTGTTAGATTTGATGATGAAAAGGGCATTACTTAAGTGGATAATGGCTATAGTCATTGAAACAAAGATCTGTTTTTTCTTGTTAACTACCTTCCAACCCAGAAAAGCACACAAACACACTTGTTTAATTAATTGTGTATATTGATTTTAAACACACAACTTGAAACATATGAATGAAACATCTATAAAAAATAAAGGTACCAACCCCTTCAGCTCACAGCTGTGACTGTAGGAATACACAATCAATACACAATTAACACTTTCTTTTTCTGTACCTTGTAGTTCCCATAGCAGCAAAGGTTCCCTGGAACCAAGCTCCAGTTGAATCACCAGGTAAAATCAGTCTTGAAATCGTCTCTCTCATCTCTTAGTAAATGCATCGATAAAGAAAAAAAGTACACAAATCATTAGCTCAAACATGAGGGTTTGTGAAGACGTCACTCGGTTACTGTATATAAAGTGAGAAATTCACTGTAATTTATCTTTAAAATGGAAAAACTGACCGACTTACAAGCATGTTTTTCCTTCCAGTTTCCATCGACAACAGCGCCTTTGCAGATCCCTTCTCCTTCTCCGCTGGCCTCACACAGCAGCCCCTATCTGGAGACTTTGGCATCATTCGCTTCAACAGAGTTCTCGTCAATGACGGTGGACACTACAACCCCCACACAGGTACACAACAACAACAAAAAAGATTTAATATTTGTTGCAATGTCACTATGATACTGTGCATGGACTCGTTGGATACGGTGCATTTCATTGCATTCATACAGAACATAAAAGTATCATGTAGCAACTTATGCTCATGTAGTACCCCAAACTAAATTTGGATAATTTCTTTTGTGTTATCGTCTCTATTTACAGTATAGCCTATTTTACGATATCATGTAAATAGGATTTAAAGCTGCTCAAGTCAATATTTTTATAGAATAGATCAAACATGTAATGTGAAAAGGGTTGTTCGCAGTTATGAATCCACCGAGAATTATCAGTTCTGCAGTTCCAGATTTGAATTAAGGGACATGTTGCCCCGACAACAGCTTCAGATGAATTTGAATCCAGGTTCAAGTCAACAAGTCTGTAGCTTTGGAAGAAATCCACTTGCCTCATTTGGACAGCTGAAGTCCAAAAGAAGAACTTTTAAATAAATGTTTTGTACAAAACTGTGGAGGACTGTGGATGTTGTCCTCTATATCTTACATTGGAAGGGCATTAGCGAGTGATCTCTTCATGACCAGTATGAACAGGAGAAATGATTACACAAAGAAAAACCTGTTTCAATGTCATATGGGCACCTAACTATTGGTTTAAGAAAGACTTTTGAAAAGAAAATTGTGAACCTATTCTTTAACCTAAAACAGTTATTCATGTAGGCTATGAAGAAAAAGACCTAGGAATGACAGACATTAGTAAACTTATGACTCTATTCAACAAACTACCTGACATTACACACATTATTGATTTTACTCTCACCCTTTCTCATCCCTACAGGGATCTTCACTGTACCTCAGGATGGCCGGTACCTGATTTCAGGACTGCTGACTGCAAAGCAGGGTGACCGTGTACAGGCCGTCCTGTCCGTGTCTAACCGCAGCGTCCAGAGGCTGCAGAGCTCAGCGGGGCCTGTGGCGGGTCAACACGGGGGCTCAGCCGGCGGTAACTGCGGCTGCGGAGGCTCGGTGTCCTTCAGTCTCATCCTGCCTCTGAGGAAAGGAGACCGCGTGGGCCTGGTGAAGACCGGAGGCCAGCTGGCCACCACCGAGTCCAGGGAGATCCTTTCCACCTACAGCGCCATCTTCCTGTACGCACCACAGGCCAAAAGATAGCTGGAGCTCATCTGGGCAGTAACAGCAAGGACCAGTTTGTTCCCAGATAGTTGGACTGGAGGAAATATTGAAGAAACCATAGTTTTCACTGATTTGCTGTGATGTAGTTAATTTACCACACAGTCCCACTCTGTGAAGATCCTCAGTTATAAATTCAGTTAAGAAGTCATTACATTGCAAGTTGTAAGCCATTTGCCAAATATACCTGAATACAAGAAACAGGATTTGTTTCTAATATATTTGATTATCAAGTCGCTTTTTTGTACCTATTGTGAATGTCTTGTGTATATAAGTGTTTATAAATTAACAATAAAGAATAATCAAATGTAATTATTTTAACAGAACCATTTCAGAGACTCAGTATACAGTCTAATCAACATACCGTAAAACTGCAATTAAACTCAGAGTCCCTTTCACTGGCTGTGTGTGGCTACACATTTTGACAAATAAATGCAAGTGTCAATTAGATGTGCTAAGAAGTGCCAGGTCTGTTTTTTTTATAGAAGTTCTCTGGATGTATAAAACCTCTTCAAGTCCACTGGGGTCGCTCACCTGAGGCAGTTCTATGCTGCTACGAATATAAATGTCTAAACTTTGACAATGCTGTTAAAATTAATCTTAGTATTCATACTGTATAAAAGTATTAATTCAAGTTTTACGGCATCAGCAGAATATAATATTGTTGGTTAGGCGATAAACCATGATAAATCACCTGTTTAAGTATGAGCTCACTTCATCTTATCTACACTGTAGAAGAGAATGATTAATAGACATACAGGAAGAGATTGATGTGGAAAAGCATGAGATTTAGCAACACTACAAGCTTTTATCAATGTGACAAACTTGGCTGGCTTCAGAAACTGCAGTGAGAAAGACAGGGTTTGAAGGCAAAAACCCCATTTGGGTCATTACGTAAAGTAACAGGGTGTGGATTCACTCCTGAGACTTACAAAATATTCCAGCAGCAAACTGTAAGAAGCAGGGGGAGTAGACGTAGCCTTCAGTTCAGCCTCTGTTAACATTCAAAAAAAAAAAAAAAAGAGGAAAATACTGATTTCTATTAACAGTTAACTAAATAACAGTCCACTGAACTACTGTTTTTATAAAATGTTTAATGTTAGTGTTATTTGAAAAAAACAAACTGAAATGTAATTACCTGAGGGATTTAAACTGCAATAACCTCAATCAAGTATTGTTACTTAAAAAAATAAGCAAGAGGGTAAAAGTGACTCCACTAGCCTGTGGTTACTGTTGAACTTTTTGACTCAGACCAGAGACAAGAAAAGTGTACCACACACAAATGTTTTCAGTTAGAAACTTTATTTAATACAAATATGACCACAAGCCACACTTTGTTAGCTTCATTAGGCCTGTATTTTTTCTTCTTACAATGTATTTTGTTCTTTAAACATACTTTAAACCACATTTCTTTACAAATTGAACACAGCATACACTTAGTATTTCTGTTGGTCAGACACAATCAAATAGCAAGCATTACCTCCAAACAGAAAGAAACAAACATAGTCCCACAAAAGATCATACACTTAAAATAATAAAAGAAAAGGCATCAAAGACAGAAGAATGTGATGATCAGCATATATACTGGATCATTTTTCCACAGCAGTTGAGTGAGAACAAACAATATTAAATACCACGTATCCCAGGATCATCAGGGATGAAGTGTGATTCTTCCACACAAGATGCTTTACTTTCATAGAAAGAATGGAATTCCTTTTGTTAATCATAAGATATATCTATTTGACTTCACCAAACTTCTTAGAGAACAAGCAAACAAATCAAAGCAGAACACGCAATCTTCACAAAAACGTCTGAGCTACAGAGTGATTGCTGAAACACTTCAGCGAAATAATGACGCGTAAAAGTGACAAATCTGGATGTAGCCATCATCGTAAATTGTGCTTTTTTTTCATTGAGTGTTTTTGTCTGTTAAGTCTTGCTCTGACACTTTTCTGATTTTTAATCCTCACTAGCACATATAAGCATGTTACTGTTACACTTGCGCGTCGAGGTATGAGCCATGTCAGTTGAGTGGCACATCTGCCTACAAGTCTTTTCCTAAAACATACACACATAATGCCAGTGAAGCGCTTCAAAAAGCTTCCTGTACACTGTCAAGTATTTCCTGTTTACCTCAACAACAGCAAGACCTGATGGCTCATCCTATGCTCACCAAGGGACACAGGATCAGTCTTTTCTCTTCCTCTCTCTCTCTCTCTCACTCACTCACACACACACACACACACACACACACACACACACACACACACACACACTAAGGGGTAGCTCTGTTCAGCACCCACAATAAACATTATTTTGTTTTTAATCTGCACACTTTGCATTGTAACCTACAAATACAAATCCCCCTTCACAAATGACTTGTATTGACATATTTCATAATAGCCTATTTGTCTGTGGTGTCAGAAAATCACAAACACAAAGAGGTAAAACTAGAACTTTTCATCCTTCAATAATTGCATACTCTGGTCTATTGCCTACGAAGACCTTCAGTGAAGTGCATGTGGGTGAGAGGTGTTCTGAGTTGTGTCTCTGGGTGCAGCTTAGACAAAGTGCGTTGGATAAGTCTTGGTAAAGCCACTGAGGGAACATAAGCAAAAGGTGAACGATCCTGTCACCCCAACAGCAGCAGCACTCGGTGATTAGGTATGCACGCTCGCACACTCGCACATACACACAAACACACACACACCAGCCCATAGTCATCCTACAGAGGACCTCGCAAGCCAAAATTCATTTTAAGCTCTCTCCAGATCTGCTTTTTTCCACTGTTCCAACTCAAGCGTTATCTAATACATTTACACACATATTTTAATACTAAAGCTGTGGATTCTGAGGTTTGCTGAGGAATGTGTATGTACGTTGAAAGTTTCACTGTAAAACAGGGAATACAGATCGTTGTGAAAATAGGATACAACACTAAAAAAAAAAAAAGATCACACAATGCCTAGCAGTTACTGTTAGGTGCATGTTAACCTGTGACCAACCATACAAAAATACCGATTTTAAGTATTTCCACATTGCATGTGTGATAAATTACTTTTTCAGACAAGCAAAGGCATCACGATAGAAATTAATAACTTAAACATATCAATTATCATAAATAATGACTGCATTGTTAACAGAACACACTTGATTCGCCAGAGCTTGTAAAACAGAATAAACATATTAAAATAACAGCAAGACAATATACCATGAAGCTGCTTCATTTTGTTTAAGTCACACCTAACTGTGTATCTTCACAACTTGTTGGCAAAAGTATATCCCTGGCATGACCTTGAATATTAACAATACCAAACATGACTCATTCAGTATGAACGTCACAAGCTGTCCAGGGAAACAGAGGCAATTTGAAATCTGTTGCACCATCAGTGAGTTGAGAAAGTCAGGAACTGAACACCTACAGAAGCTTTCCAACCTTTTCCTACAGTAGGTTTCACTATTTTACTTGTTTTAGAACAGAATAAAGGCTTCAAGACCTGCGTCTCGGCAAACATAGCAGCCACAGCAAAATATCACCAGCATGTGACTAGTGGCCAGTGTTAATTGCCTTTCCTGTTTTAATTAACAGTGTCTTTTTCGCTTTGAAAAATTAATTTTGCTTCTTCAGGGGGGGTTCAGAAAATGTAACAAACTTGATTCAAGAAAACAATGTATTTTCCTTCTGACCAGCTCAGACTCTAGTGCTAAGGGCTAATGCCTGGTGTGGGGCTTAAATCACTTCCCTGATAGCATATGCAGACCATCCTGTTTGCATGAAGTTACATAGAGAGAAAAGATGAGTCTCAGATGTTTATCCATAAAAAGTGATGGGGACTGAAGAGTGCTCACTGGTTTAGGATTCCTTCACAGGCATGAGGAAACATGATCATTTAGTTGGTGATTAGTCTCTAGTCTCCCAGGAATTAACATTTTCAGGGATTATTCACCAGGATTTACTGTTCTTGAGAAAACTTCCACTCATCTCCAATGGGTAATTGCAGTTTACGTGTTTATGGTCATTACCCTGTTATTGTGTCACACTCGTGGTAGAGCTGTGTGTGTCTGAGAACTACATAGGAAAGTTTGGGTTTCAGTCCATTTGTTTCCAGGAGATGCATTCAAGTGCACAGTCCAATTGCATGTGTATGAATACCTGGGTATCCATATGTGGTGGATCAGAGCAGTTCATCAGGGTTGATGAGGGGTATGGGCTGTCTCCAGTAACAGAAAGAGCTGTACTCTGGCATGACAAAAGCCTCGTTCTGCTCTTTACTCAACAGAGGGAACACATGCTCCACCAGCTCACTAAGCCTGCTGTAACTGTGGAGAAAAAGACAAGGTTAGAAAGACAGAAGGAGAGACAGACAAGATGGGATGGACAGACACATACTTACAATTAGTTTTATGTCGTTAACAAAATAAAATGCAGAATTATTAAAAAAGGTTTTAAGGAGTGTAGGTTTTAGTTAAAAGGCCTAAATACAGGAAGTCAAACCTTTTATTTTTGGCCACTTGAGGGCAGTGAAACAAGCTGTACACAACACATACACTATAAGTCATCGTCGTCATAGTCTCATAAAGTTGTTATGGAGGGTGTGTTAGCAAACTATTTACACATTCGCAAGATACTGAGCAACATTAGTATTCATTTAAAATTGAGTTTTTCTAGCCAGCTGACAAATTTAAGTCCAATATTCACTCTCCTTATAGCTCTGTTTTGTTCTCCACCAAGTCTTGAGGGAAATATCTTACTCTTTAGCTGCTACATGCTGCACTATGTTCAACAGCTGGTCCTAACTCTGTCTTTTGTGTGGTGCTGGGCAGGTAGTGTCCAGTAAATTAATCAAAGCTTTTTTTTTTTTTTGCTGAAAACAGCTGCCTTCTGCCGTGGGAGTAAACCAAAACAAACATTGGAGGCTGTAAAACCAAAAGAATTAGCTGAAAGATGCTTAAAAAAAAGACACACACAAATAAACCCCAGCAGTTTTACACTATTATTTTTTTCTCTTAAAATATGCCCATTGGTGTGTATTCTATCAGATATATATATAGTACAATGAGTGCGCACATTTTTCACATGTCTTAGTAAGGATAATGTCTTATCCTTACTATTGGGAATATTTACAGTAAAACGAAGAGAACCAGTCAGTTAATGTACTCACGAGGACTTGTTTCCCTTGGTCTGCTCCTGGATCAGCTCTCCCTTGGGGTTGACTGTGAAGATCCTACAAACTGGAACTCCCACCTCCTTATAGGCAAACACATCCTGTGTGGAGAATTTTTTTTTTTTTAAAGTCAATCTGTGATCCAAATGTAAAGAAAATGGTAGCAACTGAAACTCAAAACACAGGACTTATAAATTCTGAACTTAAATTTGGGAGTGTTACATTTTCAGATGTTAATGTTTACAAGCACAATTATTATGCATATTAATCATTATTAATATTCATAATGTAATATTTCCTCTTGGATCAAAGTATATGAATAAAACTGTAATCTATATGGTTAAAAATGATAAACTGGGCTTTTAAAAGCTCTGAGAACACATTTGATTATGTTATTTTCAGAAAGTAGCTCTCATACATAATACACAATGGTACAAACTGACATAAGCACGTTAATAACATTTACCACAGACTTCCTGTTTGTGATGCACCTAAAGCACGCAATGGCAATATTTCTAGACTGAATGTTTTGGTGGGCAAGTGCAAGACTGTGTGTTTGTGTGTGTTAGTTTTTTGTTTTATTTTCTTTGGCAAGTGTTCCAGACATGGCTGATTCAGTGTTTCATCTGGGTGTTGGTGTTTATGCAGCTGAAGATGGGATGCTGTGCCCGGCTTAAGCTCCCTTCCACAGACGATGTCACATGGGACCATACTCCGCCAGTGACCTCAGCTCAGGTTCAGCCCAGTACTGATTTCATATGTTTGTGTCTGCTAATTGATAGCCAAAGTGTCATGTTGGTCTTACAATACATCATGGCTGCATTGACTTCTGGAAAACACAGCTCTCTGACATGTAAAAGCAAGTCTGAAATCTTCAAACATCCATTAACTCACATTAGTTCTATTCCCAAAGGCCGCGTAGAATGGCTGCTTGTTATGCTGGAACAGGTTCTTGATATCCGTAAGGCATTCAATCTTGAAGATCTCTGGTTTCTTCTCAATGACCTCCCTAAAGCAACAGACAGTTTGATTAGAGCGACACACGTTAACTTGGCCAAATACATGTTTAATTTCTCAATCTTCTTTCTTCTAATCTCTTTAGATTTGCAGTTTTCCCTTATACATACAGTAGGTATACATGTGATATACTGTGCAAGACATCTAGAAAAAAAACATCAGTTTTAAATAATTTGTTTGGCAGGGATGTTTTGTTACATGCAAATAAATTCAAGAGGACCATATAAGTAATGCAAATATGTGCAATTTAAAGACATCACACAAAAATAACTTGACATTAACTGTTGCCAAGCTCCATAAAATGCAAACTATGGATCAGCTGCATCCTGTACTACATCTTGTTTACCAAGACTAATCATTTTTGCATCAATTCCCAGAAAAATTGTGCAACAAATATAAAAATCCTTTTCAGCGTCATTTAGAATAAGTTACTTGGATTCCTTATGGTGAAAAATGGAGACAAGTGACAGTCTTCTCCTATGATACTCCATCCACAGCTCAGCGCTACACAGAAATCAGCAAGTTGCCATTATTTTAAGTCTAACTAGCTTATTTATAAACATGGCGACGCCTTGGAAGCTTTCCCTGTCTGTGAGGGAAACAATTCACAATTGTTTAGAATCTACCGTGTAAACCAGAAAATAAAAGATAAAGTTAAGCGACAGCAGGAAAATGTTGAACACAAACATATTTCTAGGAGCTGATGGCAAGGCTACCAACACAGATAACACTTATTCAGTTAGAAATTCAGTTAGAGTTTTCTGTAGCCTTAACAACCCCAGCATATGAAAGGCTAATTATAATGTCTGAGGATGTGAAAGAATGTGAAATTAAGTTTGCGGACAAAAATAATTATAGTTTAAAGGGAGACAAATTCAGGGTGGTTTAAAATCAGAATTAAGATTTGGTGATAAGGATGATTTAATGTATATGAGTAACTTTGGGAATAAGAAGCATTTGGTTTTATGACACTGAAACTGGTAGCTATATGGGATATTACTGTACCTGTGGAAAGCAGAGAAGAGGCTGCTGGGAGACAGCATGAGAGGTCCCCGGGGTAGAATTGTGCCTCCATCATTGACCCACTGCAGGTAACCTCTTGTCATGTCCGCCATGCCAATAGCCCGTGCTGAGCAGTACAGGAACTTGTAGCCATTCCTGCCAATGGGGAGAGCAGCGCTCCTTAACGGTTGTTCCAATACAGTTTAATATCATGACCATCATTAGCAACTGCTAAGAATAGGACTTTAATTAGATCAATTATAGGGGTTGCTTTCATAATGTGCGGAAGTCATACCAATTCAAAAACTTTACTGAGGAAAAATTCTATTTATTATTACTACTAATGGTCATATAGCCTATTTCCTCCTATGTGTATTACATTTTCTATTCCCTGCATGACTAAAGCGACAAAGACAAGTCAAGATTAAAGTTTTCAAACTCACAAAAGGAACTACAGTGAGAACAGTGGTCGGTCGTACACTGACTTAAACATGAGTTTAATGGTGTTTTTAATTTCTATAAAAATATCTGTCTTGATTATAGTTAAACTTACTGAGTCATCCACTTCAAAAAAAACCCACGCAAACACTGGGAGAACACATCAACTCCACAGAGAGATGATTGGGAATCAAACCCAGACAGTGCTAACCACTGACCAACCATTCATCCTTCCTCTGTGATTAATCAGTGTTTTTGTGCACTTACTCGGCTACTGAGTGGTAAAGCTTGGCAATGCCCTGGTGGGTCCAGTCCTTCCCCAACTGTGGCAGGATTTGTCCAAACACATCTGACCTAAAACATTAAACACATACAAACATTGGTGACATAAAGACAGAGATATCCCCATCTGCCAGGGACATCAATGAGAAACAGGCTCTAAAAACATAGCAGATGTAGAGTAACCGAGTCAGAGAAAACGTGCATGAAAGAAAATAAAGCAGATCGGTAGTACAGACCGTTCAAAGAAGTCCACATAAAAAACCATAACTACTTTACCATTTCATCATATAAGGAGAACATTATGGACTGTTCTGCACTAATGAGGATTACAGGCCCATAGGGAAAGCACTGTCTCAACCCCATTTTATGGCTGTGTGTGCTTACAGACTGAAATGTAAATGGGCTCATTATAGTCCCTGTGCTCTTCACCCTTTTACTCAAAGAAAGCCACATGTCACAGGTTGGCCTAAAGGGTCAGAGAGATAATAAGCTCCAGTCAATCTGGACCTGTTTGATGTTGACCACCTCTGAACCTCAGGAAGGGAGCAGACATCAGGTCTGTGTCAAAAGAGATGGAGCTAGCTTTCATATAATTAAAAAGTTTAGCATGCATAAAACTGGATGATGGACTTAAAGTCTGGTAATTGAGAAGGATATTTTCCATGGCAATGAAGTTTTGCGCCAAATTTCTAAAAAGGCAAATGTAAAACTCCTTTATCCTCTTTCTCTGTTTCATTTAACTCTACATGATCCAACTTATCCAATGTTTTGTAACAAGTTAAGTCAACTGTTAGCCTCCATTTGTTGTGATCACACTAGTCATCAAATAAGGAGCCTTATTCACAGTATGTGGGCAATCTATAGACATGTGGAATTTAAAATAATATTGCACCTCTACCTCTGACTGTCTTGCTAATGCACAAATTACTTCCTTTTTTGCAATATGAATCATTACAGATCATGATCCAAGACTGGTGGGTTGTATGTTAAGCAGGCACTTTTTTATGATTTGACAGTATATATATATATATTACAAAAAGTAAAACAGGATTCTACAAGATTATGAATAACAGTATAATTGTCTACTCCTTGTATAAAAGCCTAATCAATCAATTTTGTTGTTCATTAAGAATTCATTATGAGTACACACGAGCAGCTGATAATATACGTAAGCTAAAGGAATGCATCCGAGCAAAATCAATGACATAGTAATTTACTGTTCTGTTCACTACTGCCCACAATCAGGATAGTTTGAGACGTTAGAGCTATTTTTCCTCACTTTCACTGAAAGCTTGTTTGCCACAAATTCTCCAGCATCATTACTCTGTTTCGAGGAGTTATGAAACTGTTGTTGTGAGTGACTTGGAGGCACATACTTGGTGATGGTGCCATCAATGTCAGAGATAATGACTTTGTCGTCCCAGTTCCACAGGTAAATGGTGCCCTCGCAGCGGCATGTGCCCTGGTATTGGGTGGTGATGCTAAACGTCACATCATTAGGTCCCTCCTTCAGTTTCAGACTCGCCTGGTAACACAAGGAAAATGGTGAAGGCATCGGGAGGCACAGGCAATTTTGTTCACGAACATGTGTTCTAACAGTGTAGCCATTACTCTCCAGTATAATTTGTTTTGCCACAGCCCAATGAATATGTGCAGGTCTTTAGAGCCCCCTACAGACATAAGTGGAGTAAACACTATGCAGTTCACAGCTAGCCAGCAGAGGGAGCTCTACACTACAACATAAACCCTTTTAAGTACGGTTAAATCATTGAGTACTCTACACTCCAGTTTGTAATCTGATCAATCAGATTTTAAATTAAACTGTTAATTAAAAGGACAACATAACAAATGACAAAATACAAGTTGTTGGGCAATAGAATTATATACTTTCACAGAAGTAGGCAGGATA
Organism: Lateolabrax maculatus; assembly: GCA_031216445.1. NCBI lineage: Eukaryota > Metazoa > Chordata > Actinopteri > Acropomatiformes > Lateolabracidae > Lateolabrax > Lateolabrax maculatus. The sequence continues at coordinate 9,054,308 of CM062203.1, forward strand.
GTTTTGAGGAAGGAAAAAATGTGTGTTATGAATGTACTTACTATCTGATCAGAGGAGAGGCGCAGTGACTTCCTGTATGTGTGTGAGATGGGGTGGTGCTGAATTTCTACTGGCTGCAGTCTCTCCTGACAGGATACAGCACTCACCTCCTTGGCATCTTCATCACTGGATGAGTCTCCTGCTTTAGGCCTACGGGGTAGCAAAATCAATTATCATTAACTTTTTTTACTTGTATAGATAAATTACTTGACTAAATTACTTTACTCAGCTTTAAGTGAAATAACCAGTCTATGACTATGGCAGACAAAACTTGTGGCTTTATATGTTTAGGGTGGCTTTTTATGTTTTCTGCTCCTATTTAATTTTAATTTTATGCAACACTAAACTGTTCAAGACTTGAGGCTGATTAAATACGTTAAATAAGTTAAATAAGTTAAATTTCACTTAACATACTCATGATCTGCCTTGTAACCCTGCCAAAACAAATTTGTTTGTTGACTTCATTATCTCACAATATAATGTGATTATGAGTTCAACATGTCACTGAACTACCTTGACTTGACTGAGTATTAATAATCCCTTGGTACCACTTACGGCAAGGGCAGTTTCTCCTGAGACATGGATGGTCCTTCTTCCTCCAGATGAGACTCCTCCTTGGTCTCGAGCTTGGTCTCCGACTGAAAGAATAAAGGGAAAATATCTCAAGATATAAATACAACAAAAGACAAAAACTCGTAGATACGGATGTGAGTCTCATCAAAAACAAAACTGATTTAGTTTTTAGTAGTTTCATTGTTTTGGATAACGTGCACACCTGCTTGATTGTACTATCCGCCCTTTTTCGCCAGAACCACCAGCGGCCTGACTTCTTTGGCATTTTCTCCTTCACCCAGGCCTCCTCTGTAGCCTAGGATAAACAAGAAGATACAGGCAGTTAACAATGAGCTAGTTGCTAGTTTACACTGCTCCATTAGTACTGACAATAAATAGAAAAGAAAACAAAGATCACGGTTACCTTTGGTAAATTCTTCTGAAATGCTTGTAGACTTAGAATCAAGGGTGCAGCTAATGTCCAATTATAATATCTGAGAACACAGACATTAGTTAAGAGACAATATTGACCACATACCTAAAATATATAGCTTCATGTGTGAAATAAAAATGCTTACCTATTTCCTATCTTTACTACCAGATTGGGGTTATCTATAATTGCAGGGCTTTCAGCAAATTCATGATAGGTGATGATATGTTCCATGAATCTTTCTGCAAACAGAGTGGAGAGGAAAATTAATTAAAGACAGGAGATGAAAAGGTCAGTGGTGGTGAGCCATAACATTTTACTTAAAGCCACACAGAAAAGGTCAAGAAACTTGTTCTTCCAGCCATATCAGCTGAGGAAGTAGTACTCATATATATATATATATATATATATATATATATATATATATATATATATATATATATATATATATATATATATATATATAAATAAATTAATTATTGTTCAACCCTAATAAAATTGACACGTGTGGTCTAAAGGGGAATTGTGGGCACAAGCATCATTACTGTTAAATATACCAAGCTCATTTTCCATATACAATAAAGCTTCCACCAACAGTGGCTGGATGCCAATTAATGTGGCTAATACAGTAAGGAAACTTTGTACTTAGATAATGTATTCAATGTGTCTCAACTTGCTGAGGTTAACTTTCTATCCCGCATAGAAGTACTAAGTGCACTTTCGGCTAAATTTTTTATGAATGCCATTTGCCATTGTACCTTTGGATATTTCAGCATTTTCTGTAAGGCCCCCACACAGAGAGAGAGTCACGTCAGGGAGATCACTCGCTGAGTCAGAGAGACACTCTGTGCCGCTGTCAGCTGCTGCACTGCCCACCGACTGTGGGGACTGTGAACCAGAGGGCATTTCTGAGTCCATCCAGTGCTTAGTCGCCGCCTCAGACTCACTGGAGCAACAAAAAAGTACAATACGCCATGAGTACAATACGTCATGATACTGGTGATACTTCAAGGCATTTAGTGTTACGTTAGAGGAAGAATATTTTTGCTATGTTTAGATTTAAAATAGCCCACATTTAACCTTCAATTTTCAATTAAAACAGGTCAAGCAGCAATGTTAATTAGGTGCCTCTTTCATAATCTAACCTCTTGGGAAAATATCGTGCAGCAACATCAGGTTCAAGTACATTCAGGTCATCAAGGTAGATATCCTCAGGACCCTGATGCTGGCTCCTCTTTGGGACACCTTCATTCAACAGAATTATTTATCAGTTAATGTACACTTATAAGTAGTCTAAGCAGGAGATGGCAGAATAAATGGCAATTGATAACCACCAAACATACCTTTCTTCTTGGAGGGTGAATCGCTCTGTGGGCTGTAGGAAGGGGTGGAGGTTGCCAGGACGTCCAGGGGCTCTGTGGGGGTTACGGGACTCACAGAGGTTACGGTGCTGACAGATGCGAGAGGATTGACAGGTGTTATAGTGGTGATGGGGGTGCGTGGCTCGGGCTTGACAATGGTACACACTGAGGAGGAGGTACGATCTTCCTTTTCAATCTCAGTCTCATCCTCCATGGCCTCAGAGCTGAGAATGACGCGGAAGTGGGTGCTCTCTGATGGGGTGATGGTCACTGTTTTTAGAAGTTCTGGTTTCTCTTTTTTGGTGACCTGGATATTGAATATCAGGGGAATGAAGTTACTAAGATGAGAGTTTATTGAAAATGATGTACTTCAGAATGTTAGTGGAGAGAAGAGCTTACCCTGGTTGTTTCTGGAAACTCTCCCCAGGTCCACTGCATGTGGGACTCAGCTCTGAGCAAACTTTCTGAGGGCCTGACCACCAGTTCAGAGTCACTCTTTGGGGAAAAGGCCTGAGACAAGCCATGACTAAAGGGACAGATAAAAAAATGCAAACAATCAAGATAGAGTCTATTTACATGTCTCTTACACCCTTGCTGGTGGCTCTGTGTTCTTATCTATACATACCTGTCATCTGTCGGCCAGTCCCCATCAGACAGTGGATAACCATCAAGGCTGTGTCTGGGTGCGGGTAACTTGGGGTCAATGTCTCGCATTGTGGTCACTGAAGGTGACCTAAATCCAGGGAGAAACAGATACATTAAATACAAATTAACCCATTTCTATTCAAACAGATATTGGTTACAGCAGCGAGCACTGACTCTGACCCTACCTTGAGACACGTGCTGCAGCCTCCTCGTCAGAGCTCAGCTCCATCTCAAAGATCTCTTCATTTTGCCCAGTGCTGCACATAGCAGCAGTCATAGCAGCAGATGCGTTAGCAGCAGTAGCATTCCCAGTAGTGACTGACATGGGCGGGGTCAACTCCTCTCTTCGGGGGTCACCTTTGTGCTTCTTCCTCCGTCTCTTCTTCTTTTTTGTGCCCACTGTACTCGGAACAGGAGGCTCGGGTGGGTCCTCTGGGTCAGCGGGGTCATCCTCCAGATCTTTTGATACTCTGTGCTCAACCTCTGACATCCAGAACAGATGACTCTCAGTGGGGATTGGGGAGGTGGCCAGGTGGGCAGGGACAATCTGCTAAATGATCAAAATATTGCATTAGGCGTTCGGATTGTTGTTTGGTCAAGCCATCAGGTGTAGTTGTAGTGTATACAAAAGCAATGCTGAATCTGGTATGATCGTCCTTATGAGTATGGAATTGTTTAAATCAATTCTTAAGGCATCTTCAAATTTCATTGAATGACAAATACATAATAGGATGACGACATTGGCTGCTTGGCTGAAACACAAAAAAAAATTAAATTCTAAAAAAGGTTATGAGTTTCTGCTTCACAAGCAACACGACAAATTAGAAACCTGGAAAGATACTGTTGTTGATGTATGACAGACAAATCATTTGCAGTCCATTCAATGTCTCACTTAACTTTAGCTACAATGCAATTAAAGCTTATGTTATTAACATACAACAGAATTGTTATTTCATTCTATTTTTCTAAATGGTGGGCTTCATTAATTTATGTAGTTAACTGGATGCTTACATTCTGCTGCTCAGCTTCCTGGACAAAAAAGGCCTCTCCATTGTCACCAAGCTTCATGTGCAGGTCTACTGGCTCTCCATTCACTTCGATGTCAATCTAGAAGACGACACAAGCAATGTCATGTTACATTAGTTGTGAAGTACTTTTTATTAGTAATTCAAAACCATTAAGAAGACACTGAAAATGGTGTTTACCTGATGTCTAATCAGCATGTATGCATATATCTATATAAATCTGTCTTTTAAATTGATTTAAAAAGAAATTGGATCTTGTTTTATTATACTTATTATACCAACATTTTGCCAGGCCACATAGAAGGCTTGTAACTACTTACAGACCCATTTTTCTCCCGGGGCTCTACAAAACCTAATAAGTGTATGGGTCCGCTGGGCATGCATTCTGTGGAGCCTGCCAATAGAACAGGGCCATTCATGTTTGCCAGGAAAGCCCCCAGTGGACCTTAGGCCATTCAGAAACTTGACACCACAAAAGCGAAAACCAGGTCACGTCTGGCAGAGACTACAGAGGAGGCAGGATTTGACTCGCAAGTGCTCTGCCCAGTCTGACAACCTGAAACCAAATCATCAATATTAATTCTCTACCAATGGCCACTAACATAATCTGTTTTTTTTTTTTTTTGCTCTTGTAATTTGTCATGTTGTATTTTTCCTTTTTGTTGATGTCCTTTACTGCCGATGTGGTTTCTCAGCAGCCTCAAGATTTAATTTCATCCCCTCAAGGTTGCTAAGGGGAATATATGTATGGTGAGTGATAGCTGGGAATTTCAATGCCCAATTAATAATGAGCCAGAAAAAAAGTTCCTCTTCAGCCTTTCAGAGTTTGTGACAAGTCACTTGAGTGGTTGAATTGTAGATTTGCCAACACCATGCTGGATTACTGGAATTACTGGAGGCAATGCCTGCCTGCAGATGCTCATAAGTAGGGCATAGTATTGTCTTTCCCTGACAGCATTGTCAGCATTGTCTTTCCCTGACAGCATTAGCAAGTATGACTTTTGAGGCTCACGCTTAGATCTCACCAGAAAACTGAAGAAAGTTTAGTTATTATCCCAAAAGATTTTAGAATCAAACAGTACTTTAAAAACATTTTTGATTGCCAACCAAAGTGACTAATGTATGGGGAGAGACGCTCCATCCACAGCCAAAATGTAATTAGTATCTCTCTGGCAACTGCAGTTTAATTCCCACCATGATTTTTTTTTTTAAATATCTGCTTGTCAGGCATAAACATCACATCGTTTATTTGGTCCAGTAACTTCCAAAAATATATATATTTAGCAGCAGCCCTCGAGGATCTGATAAGTGATCTCAGGGACACACGCAAAAAACTGTTTGTTACACAATAGCCCTTGTTATTCCTTCCTTGTTGGCCTTCTTCTTCACATTTCCTCCCCCTCCCACACATTCAAGTTGTAGAGCTGTTGCCATAGGAACCACTCATTCAGTGCTCCCTCTAAGCCCATCAGCATTCTGGGTAGGTGGTGAGACAGTGTCACTCCCCCACAAATCATCACCCACTTTGGTCGACAAGCGAGTAAATAAGTTTCTGTACGTCACAGCACACCATTACTGTTAGAAGAATATAAGTCATGGACAAGTTCCCCATTGTTAGTGATGTGGCTGGGAAAAATGCATTAAATTATAATCTTTATCTAATTTTAGCCATTACTAATTATTAACAGAATACCATGAAATGCTCTGAATCTTACATAAGATAATAAACTCAAGTAACCTCAAATTTGAATACAAGAAAGATTATGTTAACTGATGCTAAAGCAGGTTCCTATTAAAATCCTTCAAGCAGATCTGCTATTTTTAAAATCCATGATATTAAGCTCTACATTTAGTTATAATAGCATCATTGTTCCTGAACCATGAGTAACTGGATATTACCTCCAGACAATAACATATAACTACTATCAATGAGGGAAAACATCCCATCTCTGTACTGCAAACAAAACAGACACACTCTCTGAATGGTTCAAAGACACTTCATTGTAGCTATTAATTCTGGCTGAAAGACTAGACGTCAAACTGGGTCTTACTGGTTTATGGGGCAACTTCTATTCAGTGACGCACACAGATGACCCAAGCCACGGATATTTTTCATTTAAAACTAACATTAAGTCTAGCTTCTTCAAAAATAAGACCTCTGTGAATATAATTAAATGTTAATGCTGCTGTACACACACAAACATTTGGAGTGAACAGCCCCTAAATTAGGAGTCAGTAACCAGAAAGAAGAATAGGGCTTGTTTCTTCAAAAGGGAAACAAAATATTCTCTTTCTTTCAAAAGTGCATTTAGAAAGATTTCTGTATGTAGATTCAAAAGCTTTGATGTTTCTTGATATTGGGTTAATACTTTAGTGAGAGAAAACATAATAATTAACTTACCACTTTCTCTTTTGAGCGCAGTACACCCAGCTTGCCGAAGCGCACATGGAATGGTGAGCACTGGTAGGTGCCATCTCTCTGGCGGACAACCACAACATCAATGCACCCCGATAACGTGGCCTGATTAATGCCCTTGTACAGTTCTTTGACAGTGACCAGCACCTGACCTGCCAGCTGGCCCACGTAGTTCATGGTGTCCGCCTGGAGGGGGGAAAAGAACCACAGATTAGCTGAGTCAAGGGAAAGACAGGATGAGGGTGTATTGTTCCAAGAGAGGAGACAGTTTGGGCCCGCACAAGTCGTGAAATCGAATAGTTTTCCCACGTGAGTTCCCACTGCCTGGCTGCCCTGTGGTGTCTATTATATCTTGACCTGCATACAGACTGCCAGAGTGCCACTGTTACCCTGTCCGATATGAGCTACATCAGGGACGGGGCTGACGGCTGGGCTAAAACAGTGAGAAGAGACAGACACAGAGTTCCCACTGCCCTGCTGCCATGGAAGCAGCTGACTTCCTGTTTACATTCATAACTCACTGCAAAGTACAAATACATACAGTTCAAATACAGTGCTAATAGACTTAGTTCTGTGGCTATAATTATGTGGGTTTGGATTAACACTGCACATTTTCTCAAAGCACTTCTGTGAAGCACTTTGTAAGACCATAAAATTCTTTTACAAGCAATCTGTTGAAGCTACTAAATCAGAGAGAAAATCACACACAGCTAGTCGTACATAATCACACAAAATTTCTAGATTTCCTTTGGCTTCTTCACTGAGCTAGATTATTTGCAGTCATTTGTGCACTGTGGCACAGATTGCATATAACTATTAACCATGATTTTAGTTTGCTCGGGTCATGGTCTAGTTTAGTGGGGCTTGTAAACACATTCCCCTGCTGACTTCATTGGGTTTATGTAACCTGAAATGCTCCTATCTCACACTGACCTTTTGTTCAGATTCTAGCCATGAGAGCATTGTGGGGTGGGGGTAAGGGGGTGGGGTAGGGTAGGGTAGATAACAGGGGCATTTGTGCAAGGGGTGGCATCATGGAATATGGGTAACTGGCATGATATGATATCAGAGAGTAAACTAGTGAATAGATAGCAACAAAATATGAATATATGCAGGCTGTTCAGAATAATCTATACTTCGAACTACACACAGACAGACATCCTGAGATCAAACAGCCATCACTGTAAGTTGACTGTTCAAAGAGTTGTAGAGGGGTTTAGATGACTTGATGTGAGGCCTTCTGTCAACAACAGGAAGCTCCTAATTTTTTCAAGAACTTCATCACAGACAAGCAGCATGGAAACATAAAAATGATGCCCAAGCTAAGGCCCTTTGTTGATAGTCACTAAAATGACACTCTTCTGGGGGATAAAATAAAAATACAATCTGCAGGAAAGTAACCAGCAGTCAAAATAGAAAAAGTTGCTAAAACATTAGAAAAATCGATTATTATAATTATATAATTATTTTATTACGGCTGCTCATATGGCAAAAGGAAGTTCTAAACTTAAAGAAATGTTATTAAAAGCTGGGCTGTGGCTCAGGAGGCAGAGCAGGTCCACTAATTGCAAGGTCGGTGGTTCGATTGCCGCTGGGGACTGCACAAGCCAGTGCATTGTTAGTGCTGGTCCCAAACTCAGATTAATGGGGAGGGTTGCGTAAGGAAGGGCATCCAGTGTAAAACCTATGCCAAATCAAATATGCACATTCTAAAATCAGATATCTGCTGTGGTGACCCCTAACAGGGAACAGCTGAAAGGAGGAGGAGGATGACGAGAAATGTTATTGAAAAGCTGGACTATTTAATATATCTAGCAAGGTTTTATTCTAATGAAACTGAAAATTAGGTGAACCTGATCTGTCAGTAATAGTCATCTGAAATAAACAATAAATACATATACAAACTTTCTGAAATGCTGTAAAATCATACCATCATCAAATCACTAAAACAAAGACAGTGTGATTACTACCATCTTCAGTTTTATAATCTGGCATCTACATTCAAGTAAATGAAGTTTAGTCAACAAGAAACAGACAGCAAGATTAAACCAGATCCATTCTGTATCAAGACTTTGAACAAAACATTTTCTTAAAATTATTTTTATGTTTAGCTCAATGCATATAAGATATGTGTGCTACAAGACAAAGGTGCAGTAAGAACCATCAAACTATCCACTGAAATTCACAAACTGTTCACAAAGTGGCTCAACAGGCATCTACCATGTAGATGAAAACTGTAATACATAGATGACATTTTTTTTTTTTTTTTTATCTCAGAGGGACCAGTGAACTCAAACAAAGTCTAGAACATAAAAAAGCAACACACCTTAACGGTAAAATAATTCCCGTGCCACTGAAAACTTAACAATGATCACATGTCATGTTGTTGGTCAATTCAATGTATGCATGTATGTATATATCTTTATCTGGATTTTCTGTATCACTGGAAACTAAAGACTGTCTTGTTGCTGTTAAGCAAATAGCACATGGTCCAAATGTAAAGCATTATTTTATAAACTATCACATTTCATTTGACACCATAAAATGTCACACTGAAGGTGCACCAAGTGCAAAGCGCCCTTCTGACGGACACAGTGCAGAAGTCTGTCATGATAACAAATCTCCAGAGATCTTTAAAAGGCATTGTATAATGGGAACATTCTACATTTATAACAAAGATTACTCTTACATGAGATGTCTGGAAAGGCGCCGGTATTCTGTTATCTGAGAAACAGTCACATGTGACAAACATGCTTTACGTGCTTCTCCCCATTGTCTTTTCCTTCCTTTAGTGTCAACTCAGAAGTAGAAGTACATACACCCAAGCTAAGGCCCTTTGTTGATAGTCACTAAAATGACACACTTCTGGGGGATAAAATAAAAACAAGTAGCTACAAATACTACGAAGTAAACAGGACAGGCTATTTTAGAGGAGAAATGACTAGCAGATTAGACAGGCGATGCACCTAATGGACCAGCCTGAATCTTTCTGACCATCTCAAATACACTATATCAGTGTCCCGCCATCTATATTTACAGTCTAACTGAACAGTCTTGAAGGCAGCACTAAATCACTCATCTGATTCACTGTGGTCAGGTATCAAGCCAGTAGGCTTGGCAACAGTACTAAACTAATAAACCAAGCAACCTGCCAAACCAAACAATACAGGATGACTAACACTGTGTAGTAGGCCCTCCAGCATCAGGCCCAAGCTGTGACTGACTGACCTGTCAGCACTGACTCACCAGGGACCAAGACGACCTCAGAGACGAGGATTCATCCTGTTCACTGTTGTCCTCTGTCTTGCTTACCAGGAGCTCCCTGTCTCCCCAGGATCTCTGTCTCTTCATCACTGTGGAGCACCAGCTCTCACTTTACCCACCTCAGGATACTCCACTGGGACCCTCAGATTCTGATGATAATGCCTCCCTGCCATTCTGAGTCCAATCTCAAATATGGCCCACTTAATCACGTTGGAATAACCCTCCCAGGGGTAAATACCAGCATGCCGGTATTTGACGCCAGTGGCAATTGTGCAACACTGACATAAACTTTGCCATCCTTCTACTGGAGCTATTCTTTGCAGGATTTGCACATGTGCTCGTCCAGTCAGCTGACAGACCACAACGTTTCAACCAATGGGATGACATCTTCTAAGGTGGCGGTCTGTGGCTGATAAGGGGACAGATAATTCCTGTGAACGGCTACGCAATGTTTTTCCCCTGATAAGAATACAAGCTCAGGAAAACAACCTAGCAGTACTCAGCACAGCATGACATTCTAGCACAGTCAGTCACATGTACAGTACAATCGTTACTGTGTGTGCTTGTTATTGTGCATGACTAATCAAAAGGGGGGTTTGATAGCATTGATTGGCTGCAGGAGTCAACCAATGGGATGTTTAGTGCATTGGACTTCGACATGTTGATCTTTTGTTGCTCATTACCCTCGAACTTGACATGTGATCGCAAAAGTAAACAGGTGAAAGTCCTGTAAATACCTCAGGGATAGTCTCTACTAAATATCAATACAGCTTGTTAAGATTAGCCCAAGTGGCTTATTTTAATAATGTCTACATTCAATACAGATGGAGTGGATACACTCATGACACTGTAGTCCAAGCAGTGATGATTTCAAACATGTTTTTGTCATGAGGAGGTTCTCAGCTCCTAAGTGAATGTCTAAGATAAACATAACACGAGGCTCTTCCAAAAAGGGCCTCGTCCCTACTGTCCCACAGCCATCTGCTAAGCCTTTTCTAAACACTATCAAACAAAACACAGAGGCCTACTGAGTACAAGGCTGTTGGTTCATCCTCCCCCTGTGCTAGGATCTGTTCTGTGTTTGAATATTTGAGAGTCAGGCATGAATAGATTAATGCTTTCCTTTTAGAAATTAATATTACCTGTACTGTTTGCTGAGTCACAAGCAGTAACTGAATACACTAGGCAAGAATAAATACATACTGTACTATCACCATTAAGAATTACAAGACCATACAACTGAGTATTATGATTGTAGTTACTGTACTCTCTTGGTCTTCATCTGGAAGGATCCAGTGCACATTTGCTTTGACAGAGTTACAAAAGAATCAGTCCTGTGACTGCACAAGCCATCCAGACCACACAAGGTTCCTGTTACACTCTTTCCAGTATTAGGTAACACCAAACTGCACCAAAATGAGCCTAGTTATTATGTGCGTAACATAAACCACGACAACCACAACCCCAGACTGACAGTGTTGACTTTCATTTTTACACATTTGGCAATGCAGGAAAAACACAGCTTTATTATTTAAACATTGAAATCCGTTTAACAATTAAATTTCCTATTTTTAGGCCTTGTGCTGGAAATGTCTACTTGGTGACTCAAAAAGCAGAAGTGGTCAAAGCCTAACACTAGTTCTGCCAAAAAATCATTGAGGCTACACCCTGTGAAAAAGGAGGAACCAAAAGCACTGTGAAGTGTATGCTTTCTTTCTTTAAGAGAAGGTACATTATTATTATCCCTTATTTACCAATTTACCTCATCTACAGCAAGTGTAGAAAAAGGAAAGCCTGGACAAATGCTTTTCATGTTGGCTACACTGCTACTTCTTTACTGGGATTGAATTCAGACTCACTGTGTAAAACTGAAAGTCAAAACCAAAACCAAAAAGTTTGCTTCCAACATAAAATCCATACACTGTGGGTGGATGATTTACATCTGCCCTGCAATAAACCTACTTTAGAGATATGTTGATTCAATTTTATGGTAATTTGGAGGTTGTAGTTTATGGTGGTGTTACACTGTAATGTGTTATACTGGTAAGTGTTTGTAATATTCAGTCTGCATAACACAAAACAATGTAACACCTCTCTAAAACAGTTTCAACAAGTCATGAAAATAGGATTAAATGCAAGGTTGTTCTATCAGACTTCAATGGTTTTCAGCAGGTAAACCTAATGACCTGGCACCTGAGTGCAAATGAGTTGAAATCTTCAGTGAGGTGTCATAATACAGCTGATTCAAAGTGATTGGGGTTTTTTTTTTTAAGGGTTACCATGACAACAGGGTAGTGATCGACTGACTTGAGTGTCATTGATTAAGTGACAGTATCAGGGACCATCTCACACACACACACACACACACACACACTGACCTAAAATACCAGTTTTTAATCTGAACTACCTGAAAACCACCGCGGTTTTTAGTCAATAGTGTTTCTAGATGCCACCCACGGGCAGCTGTGGAGGGTTTGATGAGGTGGCAGCACTGCCTAACGCGAATTAACCAACAAACACGATATATATATATATATATACACATACAGAAATATAAAGGCAGATGCCTATCGCACATTTTTGGGGCAAAAAAATCGAGGGATTACAGCTTCGCCATCGTTTGACTGAAACGTCCCCACGACACGGGCGCTCAAATATCACACAGACGGAAATAAACGTGCAGAAACCCCCCTAAAAAAGACACGTTTAAACGGTGTTTACTGTTTTGTGTGAAACGTGGCACCGGTGGAGATGTTTCCACACCGACAGAGCAGCAGGACGGAGGAGAGAGAGAGAGAGAGAAATGAATGGAGACTCGGTTAGCTCCGGTGTGGTCGTCCGGTCACCGTTAGCTCACAGCAAACCGGTGAAAAAAAAACAAAACAAAAAAAACGGCACCGGAGTCACCGCTAACCCCACGGCGGCCACGTTGATTTGTTCCCGGTGCCCGGTCGTTTCCCAGCCCCTGCGGCCATGTTTCCCCTCAGAGGAAGAATTAAAAAAAAATAAATAAATAAAAAAATCATCCATCGTAGCTCAGAAATGCTAAGCGGCTCAGATGCTAGCTGCCGTTAGCCGGCGGTTCAAACACAAATATTGTTTATGAAACGATAGAAAAAAAAAAAAAAAAGAAGAAACAGAAAAAAACACCCGCCGTGTGTTTACCTCTCGGTCACTCCAGCGGTGATGCTGAAGACGAAGGACGACGCTGCGGTGTCTTCAGTCAGTCCCCATTCCCCTCAGACCCGTGAAAGCCTCTTGACGTGTCGGTGCCTGGACCACCGCGGCGGACTGCTGCCGCTGCTGCCGCGGGGAGCCGGGGTCGATGGGACGGGGAGGCGCGGTGAGGCGGCGCGGTCACACGACTCGGGCTTTATCCCGAGATGAATTAATGCCGCGATGTGTAATGTTCACAATGCACTTTCTGTTTTTAGGAGGACTTTGCCCCAAGAGCAGCTCATCTTAGTGGATGTTTTATTGACGGATACGGCACGATGGGTTACGTATGTGGGTGTGAGAGGAGACGTGTCTTGAAATAGTCATTCTGCTGTTTGGGACTCTTGGCTCCCCTCCAACGAGCCTCTTGTGGGCCCGGGACCTTATGTTGGGGAACTTATGATCAATGGTCTCCAGCACTGAAAGCAGGCAGAGATCAGATGCCACCACTAGAAACAGCTGGTCACCCTCCTTCTGTTTTTTGCAATCTAATGATTTCACTTTATCTCAATGAATGAACTGCTTATGGGAGATTATGTGTTTAAAAAAAAAAAACAACAATGGGAAACTCCTCTAAAGCAGGTGCAGTTTTATTACAAGGAGTGCCTTGAAGAGAAAATAGAGGCATGTTTAACGTCACTAAACACACATCCGTAGACCAAATGCTGCAGGGTAATTTATCTTGACGGTCTTCTCTCATTGTACCTGAAATACAACATTCCCCTCGCTTTCAACACATTTCTCTGACAGCATCAGACGCTCACATATATGTAGTTCTACAGAAAGACCTCCTAAAGTATGCCAATTATTCCTGTACTACATTGCACACGTCTTTGTAGGTTTTGCGAGACACCTTGAATGAACCAGGTTCAACCGTCCCTGTGTTGACACATTCAAACTAGGTCATCAGGGTTTACCCCCTCCTCCTCTCCTACAAACTGTTGACATGAATGAGACTTGCAGCTTACTTAACAATACATAAAAGTTACATAACATACGTGCACACAGTACAATTTAAACAGAATAGCTGCTTCCAAATATCCACCGAGAGCTCGAATTAGTGGAGCATGTGACATATCCACTGACACATTTTTCCAAAGCAAATAGTTGATATGAAGTTTATTGGTTATTCCTTTATTTTATACATAAACCTCAGGCATGATTTGGTTTAAGAGGTCAAAGGTTATCCGAATGAAATACTGAAATATTATAAGAAAACAGTGTTTTGCTTTTGCTGGCCTCAATGTTGTTTTTGAAACAAAAAAAATATTGACAGGTCAACCATCTGCCATGATCATACATGACATTTACTACAGATAGTGGCCAGAAGTGACAATGACAAGCAATGCCCAAAGCTCTTTAGCCCAGCACATGAAAGAGGCAGGAGGAAGCAGCTGGATTGATCATTTATTTAAACTGCTTTGGTGCACCGGTATGTGCCGGGGTAAAATGCTTTGGAGATAGCCCAGTCGTTCATCTTTTCTGCTTTATTTCTTTTCTCTGCATCATCCTTTAGCCTTTCTTCTCCTCCTTGGCCTCGTCGTCGTCTGGGTTGTAGACGCTGACGGTGAACTCGCCAGCCTCTGTGCCGTACTTGTTCTTGACCAGGAGGGCGTATTTGCCAGAGTCAGCCGTGGTGACAGCGGCGATTGTGATGCTGGCAAACTTGCCGTGCTCGAACTTGAGTTTGTAGCGCTCGTCAGATACCAGCTCCTTGTCGTTCTTCATCCAGCTCACCTCAGGTACGGGCTCGCCCCAGACATTGCCAGTCAGGTTCAGGGACTAAGGGGAAAGAGGATTGCAGGGGTTAGTTGTGTGCCATACAAAACTAGATTCCACAGAAACTTGTGAGGGAAGTCACGCTCCAAGTAATGAGACAATTAAAACAAAAGAGGAAGGTGAGACAGAGGTTAACACAATGAATGTCTCATTTATTTACCTTGCCCTCTTGGATTGCAACCACATCTGGCAAGCCTCCGACAACACGAGCGCGGTCTAAACAAGAAATAAAAGTGTGTGCCAAGAAGCATAAGTCAACCACCAGTCAGTCAGTCTACCTGTGGAGCAACATAATATTCACAGACACTGACGTTCAAGCTGATAAGTGAACCATCCTTCATAAAACATATTACAATATTTTTAACTTTACCTTATACATGAATGATATTTTAAAAAGTTTTAGCTGGAAATGTCCTTTCTTCAATCACTTATTACAGAAACATAGCCATTTCATCTCTTTGAAAACCATTTTCCATGAATGATCTTGATAATATGATGACTCATGTATCTTCAATTCCACTGAACCCAAGTTTAAAATTGTATTAAAAACGAAGCAGCCTCTATATCCAGAAAAATGTTACATCATTTCACAGAGCGATGTTTCCGGGGAAAAACCAAAGAATAAATAAATAACCACTTACTTCTCTCTGCGATTGCTGCCGCCCTACAGAAGGAAGGATATAGACATTGTCAGTCTTAAAATTATATCACAGGCAGAACGGCTGCAACCTTTTTTTTCTATGCTATACAATGCCAGGAAATGTATTTTGAGTGCTTCTAAACAGGTTCACAAAGTACATAGAGTCTATTTTAAGTTTGTGGTGACTGTTACTATTTATTTGCGTAAACATCCTCTTCAGACAGATATACAGAATTACACAACATACTTAGATGAGTTTGTTTACTTACTTGAGCCTTTGGAATTCTTCAAATGCCTCTTCCCATGCTGCACGAGAAAAAAAATCAACGTATTATTATCAATAGTTACATAAGCACAAAAATAGCACAAAAAGCAAAAAAAAAAAGCCTTTAAAGATGACTTTAAAGATCTGTTAAATCTGCCTTGTTTGACTTTAAAGGTTTCACTCACCCTTGCCAGTCAGATCAAAGACTCTCTTTACACCGTCCTTGCCATCAAAGATGTCCATGGTGTATTTGCCCTTGTCCTTCTCAGTGGGCTCATTGATCTTAAGCCAAAGCTGCTCTCCTGTGACTCCAGACTTAACTCTCTCTGAGGCGGCAATCTTAGCATCTCTAATGGAGGAATGGGTAACACAGAGATCAATTAATGCTAGACTGTTTCCTGAAAGGGTTTTTCCTGTTCTTCCTTTAATTCATCAGATTATGGAGGGAAAGCTGAGAGTGATAATTATAGACAAAATAGTCAAATTTAAACACTTTCTTACTGTGCAAAAATTAGTAATCAGAAACAATTTAACTATGTAGTAGTAGTAGAAAGTAGAAAAAAATGATTTAGGAATGCAATGATGCTTAACAACCGATGCTGCTTTTGCTAGAAAACTGAAAAATCGACTGTTGGAGAAACAACAATGCCAACATGATATTTGATATATTTTCATTCTGCTCTGTCCATCAGTGTCTATAGTATGTAGTCTATCTAAAATCTGCATGTCGAATGTGAGGTCTAATGTTGGTTGCCTAGTATACCTGTTTTATTCTTTATTGTGTGTGTGTGTGTGTGCTTCGTGCATCCTTAGTATTTACTTGTAAGAATGATTTTCTAGTCTTTTGTGATGTTTAGTCTTATCTGTCAGTTCTGACTCTCATTTGTGATTGTATGTGTCTGTTTCGTAATTGTTTTTACTAGGTTTTTCTTTTCATTGATGCTGTATCCTTCTACTGTATATGTGCTTTGTTGTTGTTTTGTTTTATTTTAATGTATAACATCAACTTACCTAGGGACTGCAGATGAAAATGAGCCTTTGGGCTAAATCTGACACATCTGACACAGTTTAAAATGATTGTGTTCATTTTGGTTTGGGCCAGTGTATTTCATGACAAGTAGATGTGTGTATACCACACAGGAGATTAGAAAAGGATGTCAAATATGTAAGTGGATAAGGTTGATTTTCCGTACTTGTGGAGCCAACCAACACGCAGGTCCTCATTGTAATATGTGACCATGGAGTAGAGGATAATGCCATGTTCAGTACTAACGACTTGGATGCCAGAGGAGGAGGTGGCTGGAGGGAAAAGGATGAAAGAAAGGTGTTTATCTGCATCCCATCGAAACCATATGGATTAATGGTATATAATGCTACATAAAACATTTCAGTCTCTAGGTGTTAATAGTTCGTGCGATGGAAATATACTGTACATGTGCACATTCTGTTTCTTCTTCTTTCTGTGGTTTTTTCGTGAGTGGTCTATGTGTGGTGCTTCATTACTGCTGGTAAGTGTGAAGTTTAATGACTCACCAATAACCCTGAAGAGCTCATTCATGACAGCTTGGTATCCTGGGAAAAAGGATGAGAACAGCAATTTATGTCATATTCACAGATATCACTTTCATCAAGACTAACAGCACTATTTCCACTTTTTCACTAAAACAGACTTTACCTTCATCCTTCAGATTGAAGGTGCTCTTATCTCTGCCTCTATCGTCCCTTAGGAAAACCTCGTAAATACCCATATCCGTCTTGGAAATCTAGAGTTTAAAGTAAAAGCATCTTTAGTATCATTGAGACAGCAATGAATTCCCTTCTACCTCATACAGAGGGGAATACAATATAATTCTTGGGACAGATAATAAACAGTAGAACAGCCAGACAGAGACCAACTAAACTGAAAAGGCAAGCTTTTCTGCCGCCCAGGATGCTGCAGGCGTTAAAAGGAAAACATGAAAAAGGTAAGACGAGGAGGACACATGGAGAAATTATAGGCGTCAACTTATGGCAGCAAAGATAAAGTCCAGACTTTGGGTCGTGGCGGCGGGGGAACGTCCTCTGCAGCTGGCTTTTTTCCTTCTTTTGCTTTCTGTTTCTCTTGCTTAATAACCCACTGTAAATTAGACAGATAAGCAGGTTAATGCAAATGCGATTAACAGAAGGGGCGATGGATAGGTCGCCACTCCTGAGCTCATGCAATGACACCAACCCTCTCTTCATGAGTAATGTTACACAGTTTCAATGTATAGGTACCTTGAAACATCAATATAACTTCATTGGCATCAACATTGACTCACAGACCAGATTAATGTCCTAAAAAAGGACAGTTTACCAGATTTAAATTTTTTGAGTAAGGTGCCCAGAGGAGTTAAATTGAATACAGTGTTAAAAATGAAGTATGAATTTATCACACAGATAAACCATATACTGTATCTACACAGTATGGGCATAAATGTTGAAAAGCATGATCTATAAGTCTATAATATCAAAATATACAATATCAGAATAAGAATTAGAAGTAAAATCTCCAAAATAGAGTCAATTGTACCCTATACGGCATATCTTAATCCCAAGTACGACATGCTGACGTGCTGACTCCAGCAGCACCCCAACAGGACTTGTGGGAACATGAATATTTTCAAAAGTGTTTCATCATTTATGGTTCTGTGTGTTTGGGAGAGAGGGATGGTTGGCTGCGTACCATCTAGTCTAGGTCTACAAAGGAAGCATAGCTGCATCAGAAGCATCGCTTTAAGCCCCTTACTCATGAGCTCCCGATTCCTCACAAAGTATGGCCATTGTTTACTGGACTGACCTTTCCGATATTAAAGGTCAGCTCGACGTCCTTTCTCTCAATTTTCGCAGCGTCTTCGTCATCCTCGGCAATTTCAATGCTGTCCTTAGACCAGGTGATCTCAGTCTCTGGTTTAACATTTCCAACCTGTGAGGAGAAAGAAAAGAAATAGGAAAAAGTTGTGTCACCTTAGTTGCTACCATCCGTTGCTCCATCTTTTAAAAAATATTAACAGCAGTAGAAATATTACTTTTCTTACCTTGCATTTCAACAGCACATTACATTCTTGAGTAACAGTGAAGCTAAGGTACTCGACAAAGTGAGGACCTGATGATAATCAACAAAAAAATAATTATAGAAAAATATGTGTTATTAGTGTTCAACTTTTGTAATGGAAAATAAGATCCCTTACCTTGTTTCCTGACCCATTCTGCCCTCTCAAATTCTGATTTCTTTTGAAGCTCCCTGAATTCTGGACAACCAAAGAAAATATCAATGTTATATACCTGATTCTAAGTCCTTTCAATAAAATCACTTTTTATTTTTAGCATAACTGAAAGTTCAGACAGATCTTAGAGTCAGCTGCAACAAAAATAACATGACAGTAAACAAAAGGTTATCCTCTGCTGCCTCTCAGTGGACATACACATTAACTGCCATCCACAGCAGAGTGACGTTTTTCAGTGTGTGCCATTAAAAATACTCTACAGGTTGGGATGTCTATTCTGTGTCCACCTTTAATATTATGTACTGACAAATCTGTATGCACAACATAAATAAAGAAGTAAAAATTGCCTTACCATCTCCAATGAGCACCAGACTGGTTGTACCCTTAGCCTTGCCGTCCACCAGGTTAAAGGTGAACGTTCCCTCATCAGTGACCTCCAGAGAGTCCATAAACATTTCAATAATGCCGGTGGACTTGTTGAAGTTCATTGTGTATTTCTAGAAGCAAAAGATGTAGAGAAACCCAATTTGTTTTTGGAAGACAATCCAAGATAAAGGTGGACAAACAGGACAACATAAGACATGTTTGATTTTTTGAGGATCATTCCTACCTTTCCCTCAGTAATGATGACATCATTAAAGACATACTCGACTGTGCAGTTAGAAGTGCATTTCTCCACCTGAGTCCAGAATCGCACGCGACCCTTCTCGAGCAACTCCATGGCCATTTCATTTTTAAAGGGAATAACTAGAGAAAAATACATTTTTGAAAGCTCTTGTAGTACCCGCTATACATTAATGTATATAGCTATGCAAGTTACCATGGCTTGGTAAATACAAACCTGTGTTTTTAAACAGTATTTACTGAGTAAAATGCTAATGATGGATATTCTAAAATCAATCTAATGTCTTGATAAGTGAAAAGAAAACATGGTATTAACAGTATCTGTGATGTGGTGGGATATTCACCAGGGAACTTGTGGTCATGGCTGATGTCCAGAAGACGCTTGAGACCTGTCAAGTAACAACAACAACAACAACAGCAGCAGCAGTAAAATGGGTGAATGTCTTGATCTCTACAAAATACTTCAGCATCAACCCTCTACTACTAGTTTCATTGGGTTTTTTCTTATTTGACAATATTTTAGAAAAGCACATTATTAATGATGTCAAGCACAACCTTAAATGTTACAACAACTTTGACAGACATACAGCACTGAATCATTTGAGACAACGTTCCAGACAAACACACATATACCCCAGAGTGTAACAGAGGTCAGTTTGATGCAGCTGTTGAAACAGGATAACAGACTGGAGTATACACACTCCTCACACCTTTAGCACTGACGTAACCCCAAAAAAATAACAAGTGAATCAAGTTTCAGGCGCAAAGGAGCAAGGATGCTAAGACTGTGGGCTGACTCACCCTCCTCAGTGAGTGTGTAGCTGGAGGAGATGTCGTCAGTGTTGGTGACCACACAGGAGAAGGTGCCCAGATCCTCCAGGGAGAGACTGTTGAAGATAGCTCGGGACCTGGAGACAAGGGAACAACAAGGTTTGAGGAAAGTTTGAGAAAATGTTGCAGTGGAGACAAACTCTGAACAAGAACAAGAGCAAGACAGTCAGCTGGTCCCTGGAAATTGCATGAGAAATTTGGCACATAAAGGATACTTACTTGCCCCCTTCACTGACAATATTCAGACGAGAGGTGTCTGTGATGACCTGGTAATTCTTGGACCAAACAAACTCAGAGCCCTCATTCATCTCAGAGCACTCAAAGACCATAGAGATCACACCATCATCATCGACATCCACATAAATGTCTTTGGTGCCTGAGGAGGGGAGAGTAAATGGTACAGTGTGTTTGCATCAGTGGCATTACAGATTTCTGCTCTTAAACCAGTGATTACAGTCATTACAGTAGCAAATACTAAAACATAATACATAACAGTCAGTTTACAGCTATATAAAAAGTTAAGTTGTCCATTAGTACTAAGAAATAGCCATTTTCCCCACATATCCAGACTTCCCGGACCTGCGTAGGAACGTTATGCGACTAAATATGTGAGTTACATAACAATCACACTCACCAGGGCGAGTCTGGGCCAGGATTGGACCTAAGACTGCTGAGGGCTTTCCAACTCCAGCAAGATTTTGAGCATACACGCGGAAGACGTAGGATGTACCAGCCTTCAGCCCCGTCACCTGAAACGGCACATGAGGAGTCGAAGGCAGCGATCGTTAAAAGAACACTCACTTCATTATTTCACATGCGTCAGATCTCGGCTGCAGAGTAACTACATTTTGATAAGATCCAATAAAACAATCTCTTCATCTTCTTCACCTTCATGTATTTTAACTTGTTGGCCTTCTCATGAACAGCCTTCCAGCTTCCCTCTCCAGCAGAGGCCTCCTTGACATCCAAATAGTAGCCATTGACAGGAGTGCGGCCATTAAATGCAGGTGGCTCCCACAGAACCACGACTGAGGTGTCACGAACCTCCAGCACATGAAGACCAACAGGAGGACCTTGGAGGATACATTTGATCATTTAAAAAATGTGGGGATAAATTTGGAGTCTGAAAACTATAATTGACCAAAACAAAAGGAACATATATTTGAAATGCAATTCCACTGTATTTTAATATTTTAAATAAATTTATTGGAATAGATTTCAGGTTATGTTAATGGTAAAGTAAAGTAAGTAAGCACTAAGTATCAATCGTTTGGTATATAAAATGTCAGTAAAAGATTTAAACAGAATTTAAAAATGTTCTAAAGCCCAAGGTGATTGTCAGTCCAAAGCTCAAGGATATTCAGTTTATTATCATATAAGACATGGGAAATAATCACCCTAACAATTGAAAAGCTAGAACCAGGTAATGTTCTGTATTTTTGCTTAAATATGTAATTAATGATCAATAGTTGCCAATTAATTCTCTGCCCATTGGCTGGTAATCATGTAATTGTTTCCTTTCTATTATCATATTGTCTCTCATACCTGCCACAGTGATCGTCCATTCCTTGCACTCCAGAGCTGCACTGGGCAGAGAGGCTTCACTCACACCTGCCATGTTCATAGCGCGCACCTGGAACTGGTAGAACACATTTTCCTTCAGGTTCTCAGCCTGAAAGAAACAAATGCAGATGACGAGAAGTGATTAAAGTACTGTTTTGGGCATTCAAAATTAAAATTGTACAACTCTGAGCGACAGTTAAATTACAATAATTACCAAGTAGACATGGTTCATCATTTATAAAAAAAAAAAAAACATGACATAAAAGGTAAAACTGCCACTTTGACAAAATGCACTTTGACCTTCATTCATACGAAAGCCAAAAACATTCACTGGAAATTTGGTCCATGAGTGCTTGAAGTAAAATAATTTACTTTATAGGACGTAGTAGTTAACGCCTTGTGGTTCATTTCATGCCATTTCCCAACGACGTCTCCCTTCACAGTCCTGTAGTCCACAAAATATCCCCTGATATCTGCTCCTCCATTTTTAGCAGGCTCGGTCCAGGCCAGCACCATGTAGTCCTTCACAGCCTCCAGCAGGGTCACACCGGTGGGCTTTGAAGGGACGGCTGCAAAGAAAGTAAGTAAGCTGGTCAACATTCATTGTAAGAGAAAAAGTAGAGAAGTGTGTTAAAGAAGATCATTTTCAGATATTCAGACCCTATTTCCTTCCATGAAAAATTCAGTCCTATACATAATCTCGTACAGATGGCTTCACATTAGTCATCATTAGTGTTAAGCTATCATAGCGATTATAAGTGGCACAGTTGAACACGCTACATGCTTTGGGCAAACAAGCAACACACTTTTTTAGGGTCATTGTAATGGATAAAGTACTTACACTCAAGGCGTGAAGCAGGGTAACTGTCACGCTACGAAAACCTCCGAAAGCCAGACGAGACTCTCATTAGGTTCATGCTCTTTAGAACGCAATTGTTTTAGCCTTTACCTTGGCCATGCACCAAGAGGCACCCCTGAAGAGTTATCAAATAGCAAAAGAGAACTCGAGCAAAAACAAATTTATACAGAAATCAATACCTACACACAGTAAAAGCATTGTAAAACATGATCTAATTTGTTATTTGTCACTCAAAAATGAAAGAATGGGAAACAGCAAAATGACAAAATCCAGTGTTAGTAATGAGTATGTCAGGCAAACACATGCAAATATATCAACCAGCAGTCACATATAAACATGTGACACTTCGATTCATAAAACTCAAGAGGGAATTTAGCTGCAAAAAAGGAGATATCAGGGCAGCCAACTGTGTCAGAACAAAATTGATGAAAGTTAACAAGGTTCATGAACAAAGATGAGTTAAGATGCTGAGAGGCAAAAAGCAAATGGCTGCAGGTCATGTGTGTTAAAGTGTGGAATATCTGAATCTAAAGCAGGTCTTTCTCAGCAATCATTCCCTGGATAAATAAATGTTTAAAAATAGCTGGGAGGATGGAGTGGAGGGAGAGAGTATGGTTTGAATGCCACAGGCAAAGTGAATAATGGAGATGAGCTGTGGGGACACTCACAGATGGCAGCCTTCACAATCACAGCATCAGAGTTGGGGGAGCTCTGGCTGTATCCAGCAGCGTTCACGGCCTTCACCCTAAACACGTAGTTTGCCTCGGTGGTCAGGCCATGGCACACAAACCTGAAAACGACACAGACAGAAGAGAAAAGAGTCTCATATTATCATTACTCATTTATTTCATCTGGTATGAGCTTTAAGATTTGCAGTTTAAGCTGTAAAATGTCAACAAATTTTCTGAAGCATTAGTGCCCTTGCTGTTTCCTCTGTAACCAAACCAACTAACTCAGATAACCTTGACTTTGCAAGCAAGACTTCGTAAGTTTTAAATATGAAATAACACATTTTTCCTCTTACAAATGAAAAGATGAATTCATAAGAATTCACTGATCAATATAATACACTCAGGGGTTTCGTCACTAGCTACAGCCTTCCTTGGTCTGGTATGAGTAATTGGATGTATGATGACAATCAATCAAAGAAAAAAGAAGTCAGCGACAAAACCCAAAAGACTAAAATATAAAATTCAGATTTTCTGTAAACAATAAGTGCACTTTGCAATCGATTCTTATCTTTTCATCTTTTCAATCTTTTTCAGCACTGAACTAGTGAATTCATAAACCCAGAACTACCTGGTCTGTTTGACAGGTTTGTTGTTGCAAGGCATCCAGACATCGGTGCCCACCACGCTACATTCAATATAGTAGCCGACCAGGTGTCTGACATCCTTAGAGGCCCCCCAGGAGACCACCACTGAGGTGTCGGTGTTCCTGGTGACCACTGCATTGCCCGGAGCTGAGGGCAGGTCTGTTGAGAAAGAGGTTTGTAAGAAAAATAAGGAAGAAAGAGAGGAAGTAAGACTAATTATTGTGTCCAAAGACGGGATATAATTGGTTGGGATCAGACAGAACAATAATGCAGGAAGGACAAGCAGCTTTAAAACTGACTAAAAAAGGAATACAGCTGGACAATGAACCCATGATATTATCATACAGATTTTAGGTCATATTGTCCAGGCCAATGCAGGAATGTCCTGATAACTGTAACACCTATACATAATATATATGCAAGTCTCACCCAGTTTATCTCCAACCGTGATCTCTCCTGTGGTTACAGAGGCCTCGCCCACACCAGCGGAGTTGCAGCAGCGCACACGGAAGTTGTAGGATTTACCTTCAGCCAGGTCAAACAGGGCAAAGCGGGGAGACTTGACCGGCATACCAGTGTTCACCCTCTGCCAGGTGTCTGTCCCTGAAATACACTGTGGTCAACAGGAAAGGTTAGCCTCCATATGACAGTCTTCACATACCAGTAGTAGTATTTCATTGTACTGCATTATTATGGACTGCATTTCAATATTGCAAAACAATGTCACATCAAATCACATCTCCTCACCTTCTCGATGTAATACATGACTCCCTCGTGACCCCTCTGGATTGGAGGCTTCCAGGCGAGCACCACGTAACTCTTGGTTGCCTCAGTAACCACAACATCAGTGGGTTCTCCAGGGACAACACCCACTGAGGAGGCAAGAGGAAGCTCAAATTGGTTGTTGGAAATTACTTTAACCAGGTGACTTGGTGCAAGTCACTTGGGCTTGTTAGCATTTGAAATATTTTAACACTTATTTCCAAACAATACTATTTTCAATACCTTAGTTTGAGGAACATAATCATGTTTTTCTACAAACACTTTTTCTTCCATGCAACAAAATTCTCAAATAAACAGTATTTAATGTTCTGTCAACACAAGCAGCCACACAAGAACTTTGCCTGACTCAAATATAGTCTAAAATTAGAAACCAGACATTTCATGCCAGCTTTTTACGTGATACTAAAAACACGTTTCGGACAGTACAGAAAAGGTTCGACACCCAGCCTTAAAGGTCAGTATGAAGTGCCATCACCCTATTAACTGCTGAGAGTTTGAAGCTGTCATACCAGTGGGATCCTCCTCTGTGAACTTGATCATCCCAGTCCAAGGAGCTGAGGGGCCAGCTGTTGGGGAAAAATAAATAAATAAATACATTTAAAAAGTGCAGTTGTTGGCTTTGTTGCAGTGTGTCAGCAGGACTCCGACGTGTCTCTCACCTCGGAGGCGGGCCCTGTCGGAGGGATCCATGGCAACCACCGCCTCGGAGACACGGGACGCGCGGCTGACTCCTGCCTTGTTCAAGGCCCGCACCCTAAAGACGTAAGAACGCCCCTCCACCAGTCCTGTGACAGGGAAGCGGGCGTACTTCACTGGGTTGTCATTACACTGAGCCCAGTGGTGGGTGCCCACCTCACACCTGCCAAGGAAACACATATAAATTAGACTTGTGAACACCACAAGCAACACTCAGATAATTCTTTCCTCTGCAATACCACCATCTTATATGTGGATTTTAGGCATCATGCACAGTAACTGAATAACTGAAAGGAATGTTTGTAGGTGTTTTAGTTATGTGGAAGCAAGATGGCAGTTTGGTGGACGTCCCGGCCTAGTGGCATATGCCTACAGAAGTCTAAACTAACAGCATAAATAAAACCAGTTTTACTGTGTATCCTGCATGTAGGATTGTATCATAGCCAAAGTAGTCACATGAAACTGAATAATAGTTTCTCTGGCAAATAATTTATGTAATACAAGAAAGAGCGAGCTGACCAACCTGTCGATGTAGTATCCCAGGATGGGGCTGCTGCCCTCCACCGCTGGCTGCTTCCAGGTTACCACCACATAGTCCTTGTTGGCATCATGACAGCGCACATCCAGGGGGGCCACGGGAACCCCCTCCACCTCCACATCGGCATCTGGCATTGCAGGAAGCACAGACACATATCCAAGAAGGCACGCACACACACACACACACACACACACACACACACACGTAGTGCTGTTTCTAAATCAGGCTGATCTCCATTACATACTCAGTTTCCATTTTCTGACCTACTTAAGCCTTACAGTACAGCATGTGTTGAAGCACTGTAGCTTGCTCTGATAGATTCGTTTTTATCTTCGTAACATTAAAAATCTCTTATGCATAAACCTGCTGACTTTTATGACAGATCACAAACTCTGTGGCCACTTTTCTGACATGTGGACAGATATAGAAGCAAGGTTCCACAGAGGAAACCAAACACCTCAGAGACAGCGTTGTGTCACTTAAAGACGCAGCAGAATCGAATGGTTTGCCACCACGTCTGTGTGTGTGGTGATCTGTAATATGTTGCTTTCCTTTGCACATAACCTCGAGGGTGAGTGGCTTCATAGATTAATTCAATCAATGTTCACTGTAATACAAAATTAAGATTCTTCTTTATGCAATGAAATCAAAAGCTTCAGTTGAAATATCCATTGGGCACCTTACCTCTGACAAACACATAGGCAGAGTAGGTGTCAAAGCCGGATTTGGTGTTGACGCGCAGAGTGTACATGCCCTCATCTTCCTTGTTGAGGTGCACAAGGGTGAGTGTGGCACGTTCCCCAGACCAGTGGGTGTGTACCCATTTAGAGGGCTTCAAGGGGACAGCTAATGGGAGAAGTTAAAAATAAAACGCATGTGATTGGAAACATATAGTGGATTAATTAGAAAGGTAATATACAGTAGTTATAAATGAAGATAGCACACTATTTTATTTTCTACTTACAGTTTCTGTACCACACAACATCAGGCTGGTATTTTTTCACAGTGGGATACACAATGACAGTGCATCCCAGACTCATTGTCTCGCCTTCACTGCCAAATGCCACTTCAAATTTGTCAATGATGGTTGTTTCAAAGGTAACACCATGCTCAGAGCAGAAACCATCTGCAGAAGAAAAATCAAAATTTAAGTATAAAAATATTAAACCTGCCTTAATAGACTTTTTGAACACCTCGGGTGTGCTTTTACACATCCAGCAGACATAATCATTCATTTGGAGTTGTGTTTTTGTCCACCTTATAAAGTCCAGCATTCACTCTCCAAATATCTTTATCATGTTATGGCTGTTATGGGTTGACGAAAATAACTGAGCCGACATACGCTAAAACACTGCTGCTGAGGGGGAGAGTTCTCTGAGTTTGTAACCATGATTATATAAAAATTTTGATTAGTGCAGTTTTCATTTCTACTTGAGTTATTTTATGTCTCATGTAGAGAACTTTTAATTTCCCTGTCTATGTGAAATATAAATTTAAATAAACTAATTAAAAACTAAATTGAATTATTTAAAGTGACTCACGTGGTTTAGGTGCAAGTGGGCCTGCTTGTTCACCCTCCTGGAACCCTGCAGAGAAATATATCGTTCAGTAACCTTTTTGTATCAATAATAATAGACTTCAGTGATACACAGTTGACAATAAGAAAATATGATACACTGTGGGCAGAAAAAAAAAATGTTTTTCATTTGAGCCTGAGAATTAGGACTTTTCTGCAGCCAAACATGTTCTAAAGCCAGATCCTGAAAACTAGACACAACTGTGACATGTTTACAGCGGTGTTAATTTAAACCTCTACTTTAGAACTTGGCCTCTAACCTGCTGCAGTGGAGGAGGCAAACAATAATCTGCGAGAGAGAACCTACTTACTTTTGACAACAATAGTAGCCACACACGAAGCTTCCCCTTTCACATTGAGGGCAGACACGTGATACTGAGCAGTGTCGATGAAATCACAGCTGAAAATAAAACACGCAGACATGGTGAATTATCTGCATCTGCATTTGCCTTTAGCACTCAGCACGCAGAATATTTTTAACATTAAACATTCAGTTTCGGGCAATGTGTATTTTGGGTAAATCTCTATTAACTGTCACTGAGGCTGCGCAGTGTGAGCTTAATGATTACCTACTTCTTGATCTCCAGGGAGTGCATGTTGTAATTGCTCTCGGTTGTATACTTCTCGGGGTGGGCCTTGGCATCAATGAGCACATTGTTTTTGTACCTTGAAGACAGCAGAAAGACAGCTGGTTTATTTTTACCGTCGTCTTCGGAGTCTGCAATTGCCGAGGAATGTGTGTGTGTTCATGTTGAAAACATGGCGAGAACTTTGGATGGAAACTTCTCTATGAAACACATGACAGATCGCTCTCATCAGCCTGTTTTTTCCTGACTCTGACTCAGAGAGGGTGGGGACCAGTGAGGTTGGAGTATATCTTACCAGGCAATCCTGGGTTTAGGCCATCCTGCCACGGTGCAGTGCAGCTTGAGAGTCTTGCCCTCCCAGACAGTCTGTCCACGGGGCTTGACGATGAACTCTGGAGGGTGTGTCAAGCTGTCTGGGTTCATTTTCTTACGGAATTCTGCCCACTCGTCCATCTATAGCAAGAGAGTGAAGCCAGATTGTCATGTAAACTCATGTGGGAGATTTGATATTTCGACACTGAACATGACCTTGTCATGGCAAATCCACAAAGGAATGAAACAGTTTTACCGTCTTGCTCAGTTCCAGGCGTTCGGCAGATTCCCTGACATGCCTTGTTCTGGTTTTCTTCTCCACTTTAACATGAATGGCCTCCCTGGCCTCCCTGACAAACAGGTTTCTCATGGCCACATAGTTAATCCCCTCCTCGGTGACCTCCTCCTCCTGGGCCTCCATTAGACCGCGGACAACATCATGACTGGTACACAACAAACCACCAACATGTGAGAGCAGTTTAGATTTACAGGGAAAATACAGGAAAATCACATTTAGTGTAATTAAAAGTAATGAATCATCAATGTTCAGCATCAGTAATACTGAATACTGAATTTAAGAATATCACTGAATTGTGTTTCAGTGTTCTCACTCACTTGGCTCTAAATACGGGAATGACATAGCCGATAACTTCTTTGTCTGTGTCCATCGCCAGGTAGGTGCGTTTGGCTCTCTTGGGTAGTGGGCTGAGTTTAACCACCTCGTGCCCCTTCTCTGTCTTCACAGAGGTCTTCAGGCTTAGAGGGTAAGAGACAACAGTCACAACACTTGCACTACAAACACCAATATGCATCATATGGTATTTCCAAATAAATACTAACACATATTAATCTGCAGCTGAAAACAGTCCCCAACAGAAACACAATGTATTCCTTTTTAAGTTACATTTGCTACAAACTACAGTGCCAAGTTGTTTTAGGAAATTACTGAGCCTTTTAAATAAATAAAACTTTACATTTGTGACCCTTTTTTGCAACACATTTTTGGTTTTGGTCATTTCGTGATTGAATATACCTTCCTGTAACTAACAGTAATAGTTATTTTTATTACTAAAACTCTGGCAGTCTAAGCAGATAAAATAAATGCTAAACACTGTAAAACTGATACTAATTACTGATGACTATTTCGCTGATTTAGTTCTAATTAGCTGAAGATGGATGTTTGGACAAAGACCTGTGACAGACAGCATTACACACTTGCATGTAATTAACTGAACGTGTAGTAGATCAAGTAATTTAAATGTAACTTCTACAATGTGTATTACATTTGTTTGTGATGACAACCAATGAGATAAAAGATATCTAAAAGAAGAGATGCAAAGCCGCATCGCAAATCTAAAAATAATGGCGTACTGCCTCTCTGCAGTTTTTATAAAACTTTAAATAAGTGTTCTGGTTACATAAAGACACATTCAGAATAAGATGTAGCCCAGTTCCTCAGAAATGGAAGATGTATTTCTGTCCACCCTCTAGGACCCTGACCCATATTACACTGATTCATTTACCTCTCAGGCCTCCCTATTGTCAGCTGAGTTTATAAATGGAGCCAGAACTGGAGGATATGCAGCAGGGTGGAAAGGTTTTATTTCAAATCCCTGCTCTCACTCATAATCTCTTCCAAGTCTGCCCTAGTCTATCCATTTGGCCTAGAGGAGTAATCGCACAACATGGCTTTGATAAACTCTATTCCATACTGGCGAGGCGGGATCAAGTCGATGGAAGGGGCTGAATGCACAGCGGAGACAGACAGATGGAGCGAGTCTTACAAAAGTTCTGCCGAGTGAGGAAGTTTTTTTTTCTATCGCTGACTCACCAGGTGTGCTGAAATTAAGCCTTTGGTTCAGTGTATAAAAAAGTCAAAAGTATAAAAAGTTATACTGCTGCTATTAAAAGCATTTCATTCCTTACAGTCTGATAATAAAAGTACCAACTGGAAACTTTTTATGCAATCAATAATTTCCTACAGAAACAAGGTGTAAGACTAGTTACAAATCTTTAAGGAGAATAAAACTGACTGATCAACTTGACTAGTTAATGTGGATGCTGGCCTGAGAGTTATTAGCCGTTCAGGGTCGGTGGAAGCCAGCGTACAACAATTTACAAATTCAAGACTTCCATACAGTGTCTTTACAGTTGGCCTGATGGCAGCGTCCCATGTCCTGCCTACAGAAATAGCTTGGCTGTCCATGAATATATCTGGCAGCCCTTCACTACAGCTGAAATTCCTTCCCTGACCCCATTTAGAAAGCTATCACGGTTCCAACATGTGCACTGAGCCCTGCAGCTTGAAGGGCAAAGAAACTGTGTTTGTGACACAATGGGACATAAATAATACATACATTTTGATAAAGAGTACCCCTTTAGCACAATCCATATAGGCTCTGAGTATACTTTGATCACACCTCATTTGATTCTAACACAGAATTTCACATACAAGTGATATTAAATGAATATCTGATTGATCATGAAGGAACTTTCTATTAAATTACATTTTTTTTCAGATCTATCTTGTATGTGCTTTATTGTATTCTTTTGGATTTATATAACTGTATTTTAATATGCTTATAGTTGGAGATGATAATTAGCTTCAGACTCTAAGATGGTGCAAATTAAAGAATATACAGTAAACACAATGTGTTCTTTGTGACTTTGACTAGACTCAGACTTAAGTAATAAAAAGGACTTTAGCCTTGACTTGGATTTGACCACTTTGAGATTTGACTTACTTAAAGTAATAATCTCGAAGATTTTAATTGAAGTAATTGTCTGTCGCGTCACTATCTATCACAAAAAGGTAACACAATGGTGACTGAGCCTACGGCCCACTGATAAAAGCCCTCGCATTTGCAGCATAACCAACTGGGTGTCGGTGGCGACATTCCTGGAAGAACCACAAGCGGCGCATAATTATTGATGCGTTTTCCATCACCAAACCATGGTTGGTCTGCCAGAGAGGGTCGGTGGAGATACTGCAACAGACTCCCTCTTCAACTCACTTGTGTGTGAAGCGGCTTACTGTTTTTTTTCCTTTCTCTGCTTGCGCTGGGCCAAACACAGAAAAGATCGATGACTGCAGATGGTGAAAGTTCAAAAACAACTCTGGGACGTGTGGTCAAAATACACATCTGTAATTACTATTTTTTTGCCATAAGTGCCGCCAAGGAGAACGAAATGGAGATCTTCGAGATTGTTACTTTTACTTTCATTGATTCCCTAAAAACATGAATTGACTTGAGATTTGAAAGCATAAAAGACACTCAGGTATCAAGGTTTGACCTGGTAAAATCCTGGAACAATAAAAAATAACTAATACAATGTCCCATAGACCTTCCATAGCCTCACAGCTTGATTATTCAATTGTGACGCCTTTGCATTGAAATGACTTGCTTTAAGCTTTGTAAAAACATAATTAACACAGCTTTGAAAGAAAGCTGGTATTGGTCAGTATTCAGAGACCTGAGAGACTCGCATCTTGAATTTTTTTTTTTTTTTTTTTTTTGTCTCTGCAACAGCCTCAAGGACATACAGTACGTGCTCTTATAAAAGTATAAAACCTCTCTCTCTCTGGGCAGATGAAGACCAGTAGAGACAGCACATGCTCTCCATGATAACACACTTCTGCTACACTACTGCACGTCTTTTCTCTCCTGCTGCACACACACTTCCCATCAGACCCAGAGTACAGTGTTGAATATTTGAAAGAGGTCTGCTTGAGCGCACTCATCACTTTCGAGTCTACAGAAGTGACGGGTCACATTAAGGGAACCTGGTTTTTATTTATAGCTTTTAAATATCAACCATTTCACACTGTAAGTACTTTGGACCTTGCGTCTGCGTCACTTCCACCCTCTTACCGACGGCTGCTGGTCTTGTAAGTCGTGAACGACTGCTTGCTAACAGACGACTTGCTGCTCAGGTAACAGCTGCTCTCATAGTGACGCTGCTGCTTCTGTTCCTGCTGTTGGTGATGCTGCTTCTGCGTCACTTGTAATGATCCTGACATCCTGAGGGCCACTCCGCCAACTTATAATATCAGACTTTCCTTTACTTTAGCAGCTCTGTAAATCAATCTCATCGTTATTCTCACAGATTGATTTCTGAATTGGGGGTTAGTTTAGCGCAGGAGATGGTGATTAGGTATTAGGGATGGTGGTTTAGGCAACCAGTGGATGTTAAAGTTGTTAAGATGGCATTATGATTTTTGTTTTGTATGAGCAGTTAAAGCGTTTTGATTAACATATACATCTACTGTGTTAAATCAAGAAGCAGCAGGTGATAAATAAACAGTGGCAGCATCGA
This sequence comes from Lateolabrax maculatus, assembly GCA_031216445.1. Lineage (NCBI taxonomy): Eukaryota > Metazoa > Chordata > Actinopteri > Acropomatiformes > Lateolabracidae > Lateolabrax > Lateolabrax maculatus. The sequence continues at coordinate 9,087,186 of CM062203.1, forward strand.
TTTCCAAACATTATACCTTGGTTTTGTGTCTTCGGAGATAATAAGAGAATTTAAGGGACAATTATAAAACAGATGAACTTGTGATGAACTGGAAAACATAATGAGGTATAATGTAGTCCAGTGATTGATGGTAAAATGTTGTGTTTGGGAATGCCTTAAGTTTTAAGGAGGTTTTGGTCAATAATAGTATAGATATACACATAATACACATAAAGGTGATAGATATTGTAATCTGTTGGGTACTGAGGCTGCAACTAATGATCATGTTCATTGTTTTGTTTCGTTGAAGCCCAAAGGTATTCGCTTTTCAGCTGAAATACATGATTTCTTTGTTTTCTTACACAAATCGATAATGGAGATTGTTTCAGATTCATTCAAATTTGCTGTGGTTTCACCAATCGATCAATCAACGAACGATTTCAGCTTAGTAGATGCTGCTCAAGTTGAACAGCTTGAAAACATGAGTAGCTCCCACTGGGCATAGACCCATCATTATGTAACCACAGATGAATACAGCAATTATACTGTAAGAGCTGAAGTTTATGAAAAAAAAAATTAAAATAATATTTTCTGATGTCCTTGAGCAACACCTAAGACAGGCAGTGTGCTGTCTGACTCTTCATTTGTAAAGAGGTACAAACTGTAAAGGCCACTGTAAGCCGTGAGGGCACAGAGTGCAAAAAGAGAAGATCTGAGTCATAAAAACTTGAGGTAAAGCAAATGTTAAATGAATGGATTAGCTCCTGTTTGGGGATGAAATTTCACTTCAATGACTCATGCAGTGTAATCTACAAGGACAAAATAGCAACATATTAACAAAGTTAATGAAAGGGACAATACAAATATCTGAATTAAAACACATTATTAAACCAAAAAAATGGATAAAGGGGTTAAAAGGAGGCCTCAGGCCCTTACTGATTCAGGATTTTAAAAGAAGACCAAATGACATAAACCAGAATAACAAGTTCTCAGTATTAGAGACAGCCTTATTAATGAATAAAAAGATGTAACTCACCACAACTAAGAATTCACTAATCCACAATAGTTGAAAACAAGAGAAAAGGTTCGGCTATTCCAAAAGTAGCCAAAGCAAGTCCAGATCAAGGCAAAGCAGCAGGGTGAGGGGCAGCGGACAGGACGGCAGTCCACAGAACAAAAATAATGCTGCCACTCGGCAGAATGCACAAGACACCGTCAGGACCTTTTAAGGCTGGGACAGCTTTAAATTTAGACCATGAGAGCATGAGAAGGGCCAGGCGAGCTGAGGAGCCTCTGCTGGGCCTGTGCACTGCGCTTAAGGAGAGGCTCCTGGTGTGTAACCTTAGGCCTGGTGAATTAGAAGAAGTCGACAGAAGAGGAGCTGCAGTACCTCAGTGGCTGCGGCCTGCTGAATGGGATGCAAAGGATTAGTCTTCAAACAAACTCCCATTTCAGGCCAAAGCCGCTAGAAACCGTAGTCTCCCTGCCTGCACTACAACCCCTCCAAACTACTGTACTCACACAGCTCAACTATAATGAAAGGGGGCCTGCACACAGTCTATGGGCTGCACCAAACTGTGACCTCAAAAAAAAAACTCCACATCTCTCTTACAGTTCAGTTCCCCCAACTTATTCGTTTGTGACAAACATGTAGTCATTATGATGCGCAGAAACCATGTGCAAGTTGTTCAACACCACAAGTGAATATCGAGATCAAAATAAACCTCGGAGCAACGCTTTGGGCAATTTTACACCTACTCCGTCTGTTGGTCGTTGCTGCCACCTGGTGGAGGAGCATGCGGGCTACAGCATTTGCCGTTGGGACGAACATGAAGACGTGGTTGAAACATTATTAGTTCTCGTGATTTTTGGGTGTCACCGCCGGTCACCATCGATCTCACTCACCTGGCGCAGAGAGAAACTCACGCGCTGGCCGACAGGTAGATCTGACGACAGCGTGGAACGTTCCAGGCTGCTGGCCCCGCCCCCGCCCGGCTGTGATTGGTCCGTTTTGAGGAAACCGGAAGTAAAACATAGAGGTTGCGCCCGATCAGCCTGTGGACGCTCCGGTCGCTGAGTGCACCGCCGCCTGGCAATTACTCGTGTATTCTCTAAGGTGGGTGATTTAATTAACTGGGTTATGTTTATTTTTTTTCGCTTTTCTTGTGCACGTTAAGGACACAAGGAGTTAATGTTTTCCGTGTGAATTGATCGCTAAAGTTAGTCCGCTCAGTCGGTTATTTAGGTCAACGTTGGGCTAGCTAAGTCACGTTAGCTGCTGAATTAGATGTTTAATTAACGTTAACACCGTTTGTTGTGCAAACCTGACAGTATGCTGGACTGTAAGATAATTTAATCGAATCGCCAACGGTGTGCTTCTCTTTCCATGTTCAATTGAACTTGAAATGTATTGGGCCTGCAATCAGTGATTGAGACAATCAGGCAAGAAACTATACATAAAAAAAGAAAAAGGCAATTAGTCAAATACCACAGTTAAACAATACAACACAATCCTACAACATAAACATTTCTGGAGGTGTAGTCCAATGCTACATATGCTTATATTAAACCTAAGTGTGCTTCATCTTTTCAATTCCTAATTACAGCTGCTCCATAACTTCACCCTTTTAACTGAAATACAATGATTTTTTTTCTTTTTTTTTTCTTTTTTTTTTTTTTAACATTCGTCCTCACTGTTTATTTTGTAAACAAATTCCTCTCAAATCGTATTGACTTTATGCAATTTAAAACAACCTTTGGAGACTTTTAGGTAATAATTGAGTTTGACTTTATACATGATTTGAGCGGTTTTAATATCTACCAGATCTCAAAATATGAGTCTTTTAAGTAACCAAACGGTGATGTTGTTGGTCCATGCTAAGTCGTTTTGGTTATAGTAAGTAAATATCCAGAATCCCATAGTAACTAAATTGAGGACAGCTGTATCAGAGACAGTTCAGGGAGGAGACGGCGCCCTGTTTCCTGTTTCTGGGTCACGTGTGTGTCGTCACGGCCCCTGAGTCTCTTCTTTCCAACGGGAGAAGCGAACGTGATCTCAGATTATGACCGATTCTTAGTCACCGAATTAAATACTGGACCCATGTTTTACAAGCCACATATCTTCCGAACACTCTGATACTAAAATGGCATTTTTCCAGACACGCAAATCAGGAGAAATATCAACTTTGTTCAAAGCCTGTCGATGTCTCAGCAACGCACTCTCGCGAGATCTGGTAACGTCTCGCTGTTGGCGGTGAACCGTCGCCATGGTTTCACTGCAGCGCTGCCGACAACATCACTTTCCAAACTAACATTTAAAAGGGACTTACACATGAAACCATGAATTAAAAGTTAAAACTGACATAAAACTTGTGTTTCTTTGCCTAATAATTCACAACACTTCCAGACGAGGTGGGCGGACAGGCCCTGTCCCCACTTAGGAGACAGGAAGTGTAAACTCTTTCATATCACTGGCAGCTTGTAGTGCATGTAATCTTTAGTTATAGAGCATCTTTATATGTCAACTGGCATCCAACCATTGTTCAGCCAGACAGTCGGTCCCCTCCAGAGGTCTGCTGCGCCCTGGTCTTTGGACATGGATAACTGAGATTGCATGATTTGACACAAAAACTTATTTAAATTTATCAGAAGCTGGTGTCAGAGAAACACGTCCTTAAACACGTTCAAACCTGCAAAAGTGCAGGTTTATTCACAATTAGATGGATGACGATGAAACCTGAAGTCCAAGTTAGCTGGACAAGAATTAACAGGATTGCTTAGTTAACATAATCATACTGGATTAATTCATCCATATTTATGAATGGGGCCATGTTCATATTATTATTGTAATCAATCTAGACAAATATACAAGCCAGAATACTAACATTTATTGTTATCAAGATAAATTTGACAGTAGTTATATAGATTTGAGATCATTTTGTCAAGCTCTAGTTGACAGCCTTCATGTCTTCTGTATTACAGGAGGGGGGGACCTACCAGCCGCCAACATGTCGAGCAAAAGGGCCAAGGGAAAGAACACCAAGAAGCGGCCTCAGCGTGCCACCTCCAATGTGTTTGCTATGTTTGACCAGTCTCAAATTCAGGAGTTCAAGGAGGCCTTTAACATGATTGACCAAAACAGGGATGGTTTTATTGACAAAGAAGACCTTCATGACATGCTGGCCTCATTAGGTAAACTTAACTGTAAACTAAGTGAATGTCCTGCTTTCAAAACTGTACTAAATGGAAATCATTCAAGTAAAAAATGTTCCTTTGAGTAGTATTTTAATAAAGATTAGAGATTAAGAAATTAAAGTTTAAAGAAAAATATATACCCACCTGTTTTTGTAAAGCCGATATGCTCTCAGCATGTGTAGTGGGTAAAAGTGTGTGTCATATATCCTTATTGCTCTGACCGTCTCCCAGGTAAGAACCCCACGGATGAGTACCTGGAGACGATGATGAACGAAGCCCCGGGCCCCATCAACTTTACCATGTTTCTGACGATGTTTGGAGAGAAGCTGAACGGCACAGATCCCGAGGATGTGATCCGTAATGCTTTTGCCTGCTTTGATGAAGAGGGAACAGGTGAGTTTTCTGTACATATCCAATGTGCACTGTACCTCGTGATGCCATTTTTTCAGTGTCTCCGGCTGTCAGGTCGTGTTCTTATTAAAATCATTTTCATAATTGTTTAATCTGATAATTTGTTTTATTACCTAATTAATGGTTTTGTCTTAACTTGAGTATTTTATTTCCTATTTACGTTTATTTACTTGTACAGATATACGAGTGGGTGAGGTTGGAGAAGTCATTTGTGTTCAAAAATGTTTAAAAAATAATTGACTTATTTAATTTGGTGTGTTTGTTTGAATGGTGATAGCAGCAACTTGGTATGCAGAATGTTCCAGGTTCTTTACTTCCCTTATGTATTGTAAGAAAAAAATGTGTCCTCCCACAGGTATAATCCAGGAGGAGTACCTGCGGGAGCTGCTCACTACGATGGGCGACAGGTTTACAGATGAGGAAGTGGACGAGCTCTTCCGTGAGGCGCCCATTGACAAGAAAGGCAACTTCAACTATGTAGCATTCACACGCATACTGAAGCACGGCGCAAAGGACAAAGATGATTAGTGACAGAAGCAGATCTGGACAAGGTTTAATCTGTATATCGTGTGTATCTTTAATGGGTCTCCACTTAGAACAGCTATATCCTGTTATTTGGCTCATGATAAGCTTCACTGTGATATAGCTCACTGAAGGTCATTTGTTTAAGCTGCTTGTTGGACCATAACTCTGGACCCCCCTCCAACTCCTCAACCCTACTCCCAAAGCTCATTTGCACATCTGTGAAAACACCACTAAAAGGTCTGTATAAGCTACTAAAGATGTATGAAAAGACCTCTATGGATAAAGCTGGAAATAAACCGAAACAAAGGAGTCTGTTATTGTGATTGGTTTGGTTTTACTGAATCATTTGTATTTTGAAGGAAATTAAAGTTTCAAGATTAAACTGTGTTCTGAGATGAATCACCAATTCTCCATTTATTTTTCAAAAAAGTTTTATTTTTAAACAAAACAAAAAAAGGTATGTGTCAGTCTTGGTGAAGGTTTTAAAGCAATACCAATTACACCGTTTACACTAATTTCAAAGATACATGATTACACAGGATCATTCACTGGATCAAACAAAATGTGCTGGCTCGCAATGTAGAATAATAAATACATACACTATAAGGCCAGAAGTATGTGGACAGCATTGTGTACTTCTTGATCTATTTAATGGTGTGGGCTAGGTTTGGAATTTTTTTTTTTATGTATCTATAAAATGTCAGACAAAAGTGAAAAACATCCTTCACATTTTCCTGATGCCATCAAATTGATTACGTGCGACCAACAGTCTAAAACCCCCAAATATTCAGTGTACTATCACATGATGAAAAGCAGGTGAGTGTGAGACAACAAGTGAAGCTAAAATTAAGAAAAATGTTTTGAATGTTCATGTGACAAAACCATTACATTATTATCAAAACAGTTGCTGATTACTTTTCTTTCAATCAACTTATGGTTTCAGCTCTAGTTTGGGGTCCCTTAGTTCCAATTACCATACAATGATATATAAGATAACAATCACCATTGTGCCTTTTAGGATGAATTGGAACGCTGAATTAAGCCAGGCCTTATCACCCAACATCAGTGTCCGACCTCACAAATGATCCCTGTGGCTGGGTTTCAAAATCCTGTGAAAAGCCTTCCCAGAAGAGTGGCTGCTGTTAGCATAGCAGATGAATGCTTATTAATGTTTGGGTGTCCACATACTTTTGGCCGTATGTGCACAAACTGCCACACAGAACACACCACAGTTGGTACATCACATGTTTTCTCTCTGTTATTATGCGGTTTGTGAGATACTGGGTATTGAACTGGTCGATTTTAAAGGTGACATTTGGTCGTGTCAGTTCTACTCAGCACTGGATTGGATGCTTTAAGGGGATCTACGTAATTTGCCACAATTCAAGGAAACCTCTGATCCTTTCACAGAGACACTGTGGTTACAATATCTCAAAGAACACTTCATATACGTCTCTCTAACCCAGAGAACGTATCCCAAATGTACCCAGGACCAGCGCCAATAACCAGACTCCTTCTGGTCACAGGATTCTCTGTGATGGGGGCTCTTTCACACACATCACGCCAACAATAAATAGACAACGAGCTGCTCCACACTTGAAGTTTTTTGTACACTTTCCAGTTGCTCACAGAGCAATGTATAGCACATGATATGGGAGCTCTATTCCGCCAGAGCAAGATTTTTCGACTGGATCTTTGATAGGTGGTCTGATATACAAGCCTCGATCCTGTCACACTGGGCCAGGAAATCCTATTGACAGAAAACAATCACACTTAATATCATTAGTCAGTGTTCTCAGTGATTTTCAATTAAAACATTAAGGTGACTTAGTTAACTGAAAAAGGGTTTACCTGCACTGTCTTAACAAGTCCCTTTTTCTTAATTTTGCAGTCATTGAAATTGTCTGGGAGAGTCTGTTAAAAGAAGTGGTTTGTTATATGTGACACATGACATGCACAAAAAAACAAAAGATACACCTGAGCTATAATAGATTACCATGGCATCGATCTGCTCCAGGATCTTCATGAACTGTTCAGCTGCTATTTTCACTCTGTGGTCGAGTTTACCCAACGCCTCTGCCTGGAGGTCTTTGGCCAAGAAGCCCTGTGGAAAAAATGGGTGATAATACAAAATTTTAACAGAAAATTCAAAACAAATATATTGGAGAACACAACTGACCAATGCAGGACCATTTAGCATCTTAAAATACTGCAATCGATTGCTTACATTCTTGAGTCCAGTCAACTCCCCGTCTACCTTCTCCAGCTTTTTAGCCGTCTGCTCCACAGATTTCTCAATGTCTTTCAGCTTCTTCAGTTCAGTTTCTTCCTCGGGGCTGTTCTGTTAGTAGATTATTGTCAGTATTTGATTACAGATACAGTCACACATCAGAGGCATCACACATGTAAAGGCCTTACCCGCTTTCCAATCATCATGAGTTTGCAGCCTTCTTTTACTCCATAGCTGGATAGACTCTCCTCCACATCCTTCAATGATTTTCCTGCAATGCCAGGATGAAGAAAGAAACGTTAGAGCTAGATAGATAATATGATATTCAACCTCAGACCTACAGCGTACCTTTAAAGATGAGTTTCTGGGAGGTTTGTGGAACTCCAGTAGCCTGAGTGAGAGCATCGGACAGGTCTTTGACAGTGGGGCCCTTGCCATCATCCTGACCAGTTAATGTGATGCTGTGCTTAGTAGATCCTGGAGTGGGAGAAGGAAATTATAACTGGCACTCAAATGTTATGCATGTGATGTCAGCACAATTACTTTCTCAATGGTGGGAGATGATTTTTCTGGAAAAATGTGGATTTTAAACATGACCATTCAGATCTATCATTGTCCATACTGTACAACCCTCACCTATAGTGTATTGTATTCATATTTATACCACTATCTACACTGTACATATCCTGTCCAGTGTATTCACCGTATCCACATCATAACTGTTTATTCTGTATATAACTTATCTCTATTAGCATCACTTGTACTTACAACTTCACTTCATATTTTATACTTATATTCGCACTGCCTACTGCTATTGCAGCACATGTGCATACTCTCCAACTATATATATATATATTAGCGTATTCATTACACGCTGTTCTACTGTTAATATTGCATATATCATATTTATTTATATATTACCACTACACTTATGTACATGCTCTGCACACTGGTTAGATGCTAAACAGCATTTCGTTGTCTCAGACAATAAAGTTGAATCTGATCTCATTTTCACCCCAGTAGCCTCTAAACGATGCTTTGATTGTTTTCAACGTAATTAAATGTTACCCGTAAGATTTACAACGATATGATAGCAGAGCAAAGAGAAAATGTTTTACAGTGATTTCTAATTCATTTATAACCAAAAAGATTCACGTACAAACAACAACAACAAAAAAAAGATTCCCAGGCGCAGATTTTACACAAAACACAGTTGTACATTAAATCTGAGTGTAATATATTAATTCGAGGGCAATATTTCATTGAGGATTTTAAAGAGTTTTAAGGCACAAAGTATTCAACAGAACCAAGTTAAAGCTTCTGAAGTGAATGACTCGTTTTATAAAAGCGAGCCACGGTAGCTGACCATTTCCTAGTTTCTCCACCGATGGTCGATGGTCAGTAAACATTTTTACATCCGTCCATCATCTGGTAATAATCGTGTAACATCATGTAAAATCATATTACCGTATGCAACTGTCACTGTTATCGTTGGCTCTGACATTTTGCTTTCTGTCGTCCAGTGATCACAACATAAATCACACAGCTAACTGTAGCTGCTGCTAACTACTTCCGGGACAGACCGGAAACAGTTCTTCTTCTTCTTCTTTTTACTTTTTACTTTATTTATTTGTCCTTTATTAACAGAACAGTACATACAAATTAAATATGAAAAAACGCAGAACTGGTCTAACTTATCGAGATAGTGTTTTTTTTAAAAACAAGCGCACATATGTCGTGTTAAACAAAAATATTGTGAGTTTTCTCCGCTTTTCTTGTTTTTAACGCTTAACCGTGTGTCATGTTCTAACAGGGACGGACAAAAGTGTCCAGAGTGATCTTCGGAGTTAGATATTCACCTCAGAAAAGTAGAAAGGGCTAAATGACGTTTCCACAACGGGCTCTGTGGCGCAACGGATAGCGCATTGGACTTCTAGTCAAGCACTTGAGAAGTGATTCAAAGGTTGTGGGTTCGAGTCCCACCAGAGTCGGACTTTTGAAATGAGGATCCTTAGAAGTTTGTATTCAACGACATGTCACTCCAGCTTATTGATACGATGAATAATCAATAATATATAAACTCATCAGTCCAGTCTGTTCCTCTGATGTGAATTATACAGCACAAAGAATTACTTCAACTTTAATAAATAAATGTATGAATTATTATAGTAATAAATACAAATACAACATGTAGGAATATATTTAAGACATTTTTTATTATGTCCAGACTATGAACTTTTATTTTTGCATCTATATTTTGTTATTTATTTTGTATTTATTTATTCATTTATTTCATTTATTTATTTCTGTGTTTCTGTATTTATTCCTGTATTCGTTCAAAAACTTTTCTTTATTTATTTATTGATACAAGTCATTTTTCGTCCTCCATGCTAAATAGTTTACATGAAAAATGGGACGTGTCCAGGGATGCAGATGTGTTCAATGCATAGAGGACATTATGGTCAAGTCTTTGTTATTTCTTGGTGGATATTTTAAATGCTGATTCCAGTATATTTGTGACCCCACATTTATATTATTGGTGGTGAGGAGATGGCCTGAAACAGCATTTAGACATTTAAGTGAAGTATTACCAAGCTTTTAAATGGTGGTGGTGGGTTGGAAAAAAAGGCCAAGAATATGCCTCTCTAGCTCATTAATAATAGAAGAAGGAAAAAAAGCAAACAAGTATAAATATAAAAAATCAGACTCATCAAAGTCACCAGAATTGTGATTAAGTGATGTCAACCTTCTCCTCTGAAAACGAACAAGCGTATTCCCCGCGATATCTAACCACTGCTTTAATGATATTAATATCGCAGCTGATATTATGCTTACATGATGCATATTTTTAAACAAATACAGGTTTAATCAAATCATCAAACAGTAACTGACATGCAACAAACCTTGGTTATGGTAGTTTTACAGCGTAGGTAATGGCATATTTGTTGGGGAAATGTGTATTTGTGTGCAGCTCAATAGGATCCCACAACACAGTTTTGCCCATTGGCCACCATCAGTTAATATACCCCAACAATGTTAATGGTAGTCCACCTCCTCATGAAGTGCATAATTCTCTGTTCTCTTGGCCAGCAGCGTAAATATCAAGGTCTGTGAGTTCAATACACAACAGCTCAATGGTACCAAAGAGCAAAGAATAAAAAAAACAATAGATAAGAGGAAGAAATAAAAACCCACAAAAAAAGAAGAATGAAACAGGTATCAACAAATCAATAATTCAAAGATAAATTAAAACACAATTTATTTTGCATGTTTCAAATAACCTGCAGACATTCAAACAGGCTCAGCGGGAATCATCTCCACTTTTGAGAACTCAAACAAAATGGTAATGACTGAACAACAGACAAAACTACAATACAAACAAATAGAAATAAATTATTACTAAGTAACGCCGAGCACACACAGGAGGCAGAAGCGCCGGGAAATGCTGCCACGCGTCAATTCTGGTGCGAGCAGAAGCCTGGCTGTGCATTTCTCTGCTCCGGTCAACAAGCGATTCGGCTCCTCTGCTCTTTTCTAATCATATGTTTGTGTGTCTGCTCGTCTCTCTCGCTCTCTGTTTAGACACAACTGACAAATATGTGGAATAAGTACTTAATTTAAAAAACAAAATCATAAACAGTAGTGACACTATTTCTAATAAATAAAGTGGGGGGAACAAATCAGGCGTTTCCACCTCATGTGTGTCCCCGGCGCTGTCACATTCACACTGGTGATGAACGAGACTGACGAGTGTTAGACAGGAAAGGTGAATAATGTTTTTAAAAAAGGTTCAGTATGTTACAAGGCCATATGCTAGCATGGTAGTAGTAACAATACACAACCCAACACCAGGACAGCTTCAAAATCGTAGTGTTCTCAGGTCAAATGGTTTTGCATGTATAAATGTTACTCTACATATAAAAGTGTTTTCAGTTGAAGTGCAGTTGTTATAATCAATTGCTTGTTTATGTGGCGGGGATCTGTGGGAGGCCAAACTCATCCACCAGAACACCATCCTGAAAACAAAAGAAGAAAAAACACTTAAATGACTGCATTCACAAGCAAACACACACTCACATTTCGAGTGTTGTTACTCTTTGTTTGTTCATGTGAAACACCCAATCCGTGCCTGGAGTATAATGCCAGTGATCACTGTGCTCCACAGTGCTCTGAAGATTGCTACCTTGTTTGTCTTGCTGTCGCTGGGGATTCCCTCGGGGATGGACGGAGCAGCTGAGGCCTCATCCAGATAGGAGCTGTCATCATCCAGCAGCAGTTCATCACCCAGTGCGTCCAGCTCTGAAACCACAGTCACAGTCACTGTAACACAGTAGCCACTTAACTAAAAAAAGGCAAATAAGGGACCAGACATTTTGGCCAGGTTCATGTGCAAACCAGTGAGTATTTTGTTTTAGGAAATATTTTCTGTAATTTGACTGATTATTAATGTCCTTTGTTTGTCTCCATTACACTTTGCACGTGGTTGTTTAATATCAAATCTTTTAACTTTTAATGATGCAACTGGAGTGAAGTAGCAGTACCTTCTGTAAAATAATTCAAAGTTGCTCTAAAGATGGAGGTGTCTGCCAGACAATAAATGCAAAATAAACATGTCAGGTATACCTGCTTCAAGATCATCCTCATCTATCTCTGGAGTGCCGTAGCTGCGGCTCAGGGCCTCTTGTACCTCGTTGGCGTCCTCCATCATGTCCTCCAGCTGGTCCTGTAAATCCTGAAAAGTTCAAATACACATTTAATGTCTGATATCTCTAACTGGCACAACTGGAATATAGATTTTTACTTTCAACCAACAAATATGCTAATTCACCTGTGTTTATTTATTCTGTGTTAGAAGAATTTACCATTTGGTATGCAGCATTAGGAACAAATAATAATTTATTAGTGGAGGACACTATCACTATGAGCAAGACCTGGTAAATTTACTCATCAGGCCGCATTTAAACACATATGTAGGAACATGTTATCTTTGTAATAAAGCCTTCAGTCTCCTGATATTTTACTGTTGGTTGTTGAAATCAGACTACATGTGACTGAAGCTGGACTAAGGAACCTGAGAATTTGCTGTTTGAAATTGTAGCAGGCAGTAACAGTTTTAGACAGTTGGATTACAGAAAGAATATATTTATAGAAAAACAAGGCAAAGGCAAAATATAATATATAATCTAATGGTAGTGATTCTAATATTATCTTGACAGAAACCCCATTCGCTGCTGTGTATGTCTTGACATACTTCAAGTACGTAGTGTAGTGGTATATAACAAACATACATCAATCTGATCAAGTTTGACATCCTTGTACGCCCTTTTCATTTCCTTTGCACCAATCTTCATGGCCTCCACCTGGGAAAAGAAAATAAATAAAGGTAGTCAGTGCTAAAAAGGCACAATAAACTGTCTTGTGTGTTCAGGTACAAATGCTGTCCTGGTAAAGACACATGTCAATAAGGATCAATAGGGTCTGAATCTGGAGAAATACACTACGTTCAGATTTCCTGACTTGACTCAGTTTCAGCTACTTCAAGGTATTATTTTGTTTGCTTGTTCATTAAATAGACCAGTCCAAGACCGGTGCAATCTGACCAGTCTCATGAATTGCTTTGAGGGCATAAACTGCTGGATGGCACAAAACCTCCTTCAGCTAAATGAGAGCAAGTCTGAAGATGTCCTATTTGAACCCTCTGCCTCCATCAAAGTGATTACCAACACTCTGGGCAACCTGTCCACCCTTGTTAAACCCCATGTCAATAACCTCAGTGTGATATTTGATTCCACCTTTATGTTTGACAAGCAGGTCAATGCAGCAGTAAAAGTCCGTTTTTGTACTTTGTACTATTGCCAAAATCAAACCCTTTTCTTATTTAAAAACCTTGAGAAAGTCATTCATGCCTTTATATCCATATACATTTGACTTGACTAAATCAAAACATTCCTTCGCAAAACCTAACCCTAACCCTAACCCTAGTCATACATATTTAGTAGTAAAAGCTTGACAACCTAACACTAACTCAAACTACCTGGTGTTCTTATCAAGTTGTGTGGTTCTTACTGTTGTTTTTGTATCCTTTAATGTCTGGATTGTGTAGTTTGCTTGCTCCATGTTAAAAGACTGCTGAGCCAGCTGCTCTCTTTGACCTTCATACCTGTGCAAAACAAAAACACAGTTTTAAATGTTTTAAAACATTTGTATTGTGCACATAATCTTTTTTTAAACCTCAGTTTTCATTAGATTTCTACCATTACTGGATGTTTGGGGCTGATGCAGGTTGATATTTCAGTGTTTAAAATATCTGACAACAATATATTGTTTAATTTTTTTATTCGATGGTTCATTAATTGTGACATAGACATATATTAAGTGAGACATTCTAAATTTGAAAAATAAACCTGTGAGTGCTCTCTGATGAACAAGCTGACATAATTTCATATCTGGCATTTCTTTACAGAAATATCTTGATATTGAAACTTATTGGCCACCATTGGCACAGATACAGATATACCTGTGATAAGTTAAAACTGGTCAACAGTATCAGCCATGCCAATATACTAGCTGGGCTGCAGTTCTCACATCTCTGACTCCGAGTTAAAACATATCAAAGAGTCAAAACCATATAAAGTAGGACTCACATTCTCTTCTGCTTCAGGACTCTCATCGCCTTCTGTTTCACCGTGTTCTGCATTTTAAAAAGGGAATCAATTAAACTTTATTATTTGATAAAAAATAAAAAAAACATTCTTCATCATTCCTGGGACTGACATGTTGTGTGTTACTACCTTCGAGGGCCCATCTCTCATCTTTTTCAGCTGATCCTTGTACTTCACCAGCTCAGCATCTAGTCTGCCGATCTTCTTGTCTATGGACTCTGACCGAGCATCAACCTGAGAGAGGAGCAGATCTGTTAGAGGAGTGATGATGACTCCCGGGTTCCTGGCAGGCCTGTGTGTGTGTGTGTCTGTGTGTGTGTGTGTGTGTGTATGTGTGTGTGTGTGTGTGTGTGTGTGAGTGTGTGTGTGAGTGTGTGTGTGTGTGTCTGTGTGTGTATATGTGTGTGTGTGTATATGTGTGTGTGTGTGTGTGTGTGTGTCTGAGTGTGAGTGTGTGTGTGAGTGTGTGTGTGTCTGTATGTGTCTGTGTCTGTGTGTGTGTGTGTGTATATGTGTGTCTGTGTGTGTGTGTGTGTGTGTGTTACAGGGGAGATAGCTGGATGGCAGCAACCACATCAGAAATATCGACGGCTGTGGTTAACAAAACGCGTTAGTCGTTTGTTCGTGTCGCCTGAAGTGGGAAATGTTTCCCAGCTGAACCCCGTCGGCCGACTAGCACGGTCGTTTTTTTTTAGTTTTTTTTTTTAGTAACGGTCCCGTTAGGTCACATAACACCGACATAAACACCGAGCCTGACAGTACTCACGTTCCCGATACAGTCCGACAGGTTGGGAGGAGGCGCTTTCGGCTTTCCCCGGCCAAATATTCTGTTCATTTTCCAGACGTTTCGCGGACACGTAGCTCTCAGCTTTCCTTAGAAAAATACAAACAAAAAAAACAAAAAAAAAAAGGGGTTTCTGCGCTGAGGACACCCGGAAGCAACGGCTCGGACGCAACGCGTTCCCATTGGTCGGCGTGAAGAGTTCTGACCAATGAGCGGCCGAGACACTCGTCTGCCCCCGCGTGGCGAGCAGGAGGATTGCAGCGGTAGTGAAAACCTATTGTCTTTGTTAGACCTCCACTCTGCAGACAAGATGGCATTACAAAGGGCTTTTAATCATGTTCTTTTGACTTTCTCTACGTGCAGGTAGATATTGACTATAAAGTATAATTCACAATGTGCAGTATGATCGTCCTTATGTGCAGAATGATTGGTACAACTTTATAATGAGGCACCCTTCATAAAGGGTTTATGAATTGCAACTAACGGCCTTATCAAATATTCAAATATAAAATCAGTTACTAATGCTTTACAGATACTTTATCATTAGTGGGAGGAGTATTCGGGTCCTTTGCTTAAATAAAAACACCAATACAACAGTGTAAAAATACTGTTAGTAAAAGTCCTGCATTCAGAATCACAGGGAAGTAAAAGTGCAGAGGTATCACAAAACAAAAAAAGACAAAATATACTTTAAATAATACAAAGTAAAATCTAAAATATTCAGTTTACTATCATCTGTGCGACAAAGACAAGCATCAAATCCTGGAAGCTGCAGCAAAAACATTAGTAAAACAACATGTAAAACATTAGTGATTTATTAACCCTGGATTCATAATACAACATATACATGGTGCTATAAATGGTACTGTACTCAAGTACAATTTTTAGCTACTTGTATTTTACTTGAGTATTTAAATTATCCTCCTCCTGCATGACACTTGACTTGTCTTTATAGCTTTTTAATTAATCGGGGAAATCCTCCAATGGACCATTAGACCTCTTACCTTGTGGAAAAGGTCTGCAGAGTATCTTGACCAAAATCTATTTAAGATTTATATTGATGATGGCTTATTAGAAAGTGAGAAATCCACTAGCACCATGATTTCTGAATGGAAAAGTATCAACACCAGATTTTTTAGAACCTGGCAAACCCAAACTTGTTCCCATTAATGTCTTCTAACAGATCTATAAAGCATCACATTCTGTTTTTTCCCCACCACTGTAGAATGCTCTTTCTGCAGCGAGTAATTAGTGACAGTTTTATTTCTGAACAATGAAGCCTATTAGAGCCTTATTATACTCAAGAGCTTATTACTGAACCTGGCTACATGTAATGGCTTGCTGATGCACACTAACCTGGAGATTCAGAGACAGAGAGTAGAAAACTGCAGTAATCTTGGTCATCATGGCTGACAGCTTCTTCAATGCACACAAGGACTGATTAATTTAATTTGTCTCTTAATTCTCTGCGACACCCTGTGCACCATTAGTCCTGTCAGCTGCTTTGAAGAGTGTTACCTTCCATGTTGTCAAGTCTTTTACAAATGCCAACTACGGGGGAAAGCCTCTGTCTTTAATAATAAAATACAAGCGTTAATTTGCACGAACAAGTACACTGATGCATCTATGAGTGCATGCATTCACACACACACACACACACACACACACACACACACACACATATATACACAACCTCACAATGAACTGGTGGACCCACAGAACGAGCAGAAGAAACAATTTGACACACCTTTTCAGTTGAAATGCCTAACCTGTTAGCAAACAGTTGCTTATTTACACATCCAGCAGTAACTGAACAACAATTTTTGGAGTTTTTGTTATTTAACAAATGGTTTTCTTGTCTTTTCACAGTGTAAACCCCCTCCTGGAGTTACATGTGTGTATTGGAGGAGGCACAAGAGTGGAATTAGCAGTGATTAGGTCTGAAGTACAGAGAGAATTGGATTGTCAGATATGTAGAAACAAATTTCAAGGCTACTTTGACTATCCACTCTAATATTGTAAGTGTTGCAGAGTGGATAACAGTAAAGATATTAGGCTGCATGTGAACCTCTCAACAAAGGTCGCACTGTCACTCTTCTGCAACCTGTCAACATGTCAGTGTAAATTCCTCTGCAAGGCCACCACACAAAACACCTCATAATTAGTATAAAAAGCCTTGGACTGTAGGTGAAAGGAACAAAAGTGATGATTAAAAAGCAGTTAAAGAAGTAAGAGCATCCTTGTTCACTGACTTAATTTTTAGCAAATCAATCCAACCCCAGAATTTTATTCAAGGTAACTAATGACTTGCTCCTAACAGCTGAAAAAAGGGAGAGTGCAATTGTTAATCATTTAAACTTAAGTGCAGCTCTGGACAAAGTAGATACATTTTAGGTAGAATTTTATTTTATATCTACATGTTTCCACTTGGCCAAATCATCCAACATCACAACGTCTCCTTTCATTGCTACGCAGACGACACACAGATATACGTTCCCCTGAGACCTATTGACCCCAGAAGCCTAGCTGCTGTTGTAGATTGTCTTAATGATGTCAACTGTTAGATGACACAACATTTTCTTCAGCTCAATAACTCAAAATAAGAAATCATATTATTCAATCCCCCAAATCAGTCTCATTGAGATTGGCCTTGGTCCCTGATCTGCAAACTTCAAGCCCTCTGCCAGAAATTTGGGAGCACTATTTGAGTCACATTTAACTTTTGAACCTTTGAACCAATGCTCTTACATTCAGACCTGGAAATACTCATTCATGCTCCCATTTTCTCTAGACTTGTCTACTGGAACTCCCTCCTTTCCGGTATAAACCATAAGTCACTTTCTCGCCTTCAACTAGTTCAGAATGCAGCAGCTCGGCTTCTTACTGGTTTTAACAGACGACATCACATCACCCTAATCCTGGCCTCTCTCCGGTGGCTCCCTGTTTGTTTTAGAATTGATTTTAAGATTGTACTGATCACTTTTAAAGCACGTCTGGGTCTGGCACCAAGCTACTTAAGAGAAATGTTGACTCCATACGAGGGTGGTGTCTTTCTGCCTGTTCCAAAGTCAAGGCTTAAATCTACAAGTAACCGTAAAGTCACTTCTTAAAACCCAGTTTTATAGACTTGCTTTTATGTGATGTCATCTTTTTATTGTTTTACTTTTGTTCGGCCTTAATGTATAGCCTTCTGTTGTTTGATCACCTTCTGTGTATCCTGATTTTGCTTTGTCTGTTAAAGCACTTTGTAAACCCTGTTTTTAAAGGTGCTACATAAATAAAGTTATTATTATTACTCTTTGCATCTATTTATTTTTCTTTAAATGAAGCAAGCTCACATTTTACAGCTTTATTGTGACTTAGTTGCACATGTATGAAGCACATTTTGACATTCAAAGATTAAAGATACAGCAAAATATCCAACAGATACAATGAACTTACAATGCAGGAGCACACACACACACACACACACACACACACATATATATATATATATATATATATATATATATATATATATACACATTGGATGCTCAGACCTGGGCTAAATTCGGCCAATCATTTTCTTATGAATACAATCATGACTATCTAATAAATTACAGTAGAGGAATAGTTGAGAAACACGAACTGTAACCAAGCCAACAGTGGGGTGTCCTTCATTTTCTTAGAGATAATGCTACAAAAACTTTAAGCGGTAAGCTTATGCCAGGATATATTTTCTCTTAAAGGAATAAAATGTCATCACAAAAATTGATGAGGCTAAGTGCTGATCTTTTAGAGCAAGCAAAATAGCTAAGTTCAGAGGCTAAAGATAAGGCACACAAAACAAGGCACAAAACACATTTTCTGCTTTAACTACTGTATAATTATCAGATTTAGACAGATAAATACATTAATAGTTAGCTCTACATTAGGAAAATCCCTCACAAGCCTTTGATTTTATTGATTCTGATTGATCTGGTGACTCCTATAAAAGCTACAATAATAAGACAGCAAATCACTCACATGAATTTGAGGATAAACTAAAAAATGCATAGTTATGAAGCTAAAAAGACAACATGATGTGCAGAGGTTTACACTATAAACATTAAATTGCACTAACCAACAAAAGCCCTGTTGTGTAGATATAATGTGTTACTGTCATGTGAGCTGTTGCCTTGGAGTCATCTGCCCAATTTTCACATGTACCAGCATTTCAGGCAAGGCGAGAACATTGCAGGTTTAAAACACTATAAACAATTTTCAACATCTCCTTGATGAGACGTAGCATCACAGCTGTAAGTTGTTAAAGATGTGGAGTGGGTGTTTTGGTGTAATAATAGTTTCTTGAAGCACAAAGTTCAGCTTTACAGAACAGTAGCCGTGGATGTTTTTTACACTGTCAACCATCTTGTCAAGGAGAAAATACTTTGATTCAGTATCTTCGAGTGGTGAATTACAGAGGGTTATCCCTGAGAGGTTATTGAATATTCTACATGGGTTTTTACTGCCAAAGTGAGACTCTTCTAAGATATAGACTATTCACAAATTTACAATATAGCAAAGCACCAAACTACAATTCACATAAAACACAATTAGTTTAAAACAATGCTCATAATGCAGTTTGTTCCCACAATAATAAGGGACAATCACTTGTTTTCATTCTGTGCACAAAATACCAGTTGATCTTTTTATGCATGTGAGAACTATATCAATCACTTTTATGTGAAAGCCTATTGGACAATTTCCAGGTCAGTTAAACAACATGTGATTAAGCTACATAGTAAAATACTTTTGGTTTGTCTTGTCTGGACATCTTAATCATCAGAAGTACATGTTTTGAGTTAGATTTCAGCTTTTTAATACATCAAGCTACAGCTTCTTCAGAAGGGATTTTATACATTACGAAATACTATACAGTGATTTAGTATCTAGCTGGGCTGTGATCCCAGAGGCATCTTTCACTTTGACAATCACTGTCTCATGGGCTTTTAATCTAAACTTCATTGTAATAGTCTAATAACAAGTCTAGTGTTATTCTATATTTTTCTAAATGTAATCAAATCCCACAAAAAGACCAAAAACAACAATGTGTTGGTCTGTCTTTCAATACTATGAGTAACCTGCCCTATCTCGAGCACTTTGGTTCTCACTAAAGACATAAATCTTTTATTTTATGTGAAGTCATTTTCAGACAGCTGGGTACTGTAGCATTTTGTTAGTATTACTCTAACAAGAGTAAATAGTGTATTTATTTTTAGGGCGATTTTCAGCGGAGGATTGATACACATTTGGTGGCCCAGTGAGTATTTACATCTGCAAGACAGCATATGTGGGATTAACTCAAAACAAGATACAGTGCCCATCATAATGAAGCAACATGTCATCCATTGTAACAGTCTGACTCATTTATGTTTTTAATAGTTTTTGGACAACAATGAAGGAATAACCTGTATCAGCGTTTGGCCACACAGGGAGGCTCAATACCTCGATGGTTTTGGTCTTTTCATGGGATTTGCTGACAATAAAAAAAAAAAAGCTGAGTATCACCAGATTATCCTTTTAGTGAACATACTTTTGGATTGTCTGACTAACATGCTAGATAAATAAATAACACCTATCCCTCTCTTTACCCTCTCCATCAGATGGCAGTGGTGATTTGAGTCAATCCCAGGTCATTGGAGTCCTCCCAGCCCTGATAGGGCATAGAGGACGTGTCCATGGCTAGTCATACAGGCCTGGCCTGCCTCATATCTCCCCGGGCTTCTGTGGGACACGAGTGGTCCCGCAGGGTGCTCCTCACCCGGCTCACCCCCTGACAGTCTCTGTGTCCCTGGGCGCTGGGGCAGCAAAAGTCCCTGAAGCACCTCTTGAAGTTCTCATCCAGGAAGGCGTAGAGGATGGGGTTGAGGCTGCTGTTGGTGTAGCCCAGAGCCACGCAGAAGAAGTAGGCGGCCATGACGGCGGTGGTCTCGGGCACATTGCCGGACAGCGCCTTGACTAAGATGAAGATGTGGATGGGCGTCCAGCACACCACGAAGACGGCCACCACCACCAGCACCAGGCGAGTGATCCGGCGGAGGTTGCGGTCCTTCTCGCGTGAACCCGACAGCAGACGCACGCTCTTCAGCCGCATGACCATCAGTGTGTAGCAGACAGTGATGATGATGACGGGTGCCACAAAACCAAAGATGAAGACACAGATCTTCATCAGGGTGTCCCAGTAGGCGTAGGGTTCGGGGAACTGTAGGGCACACTCTGTTGTCCCTGTTACATACCGAACAACAGAGTCAGAGGAACCAGTGAAATAAAGACACATTTAATACATTTCTACTACAGCCGTGTTAGTGGCTCTGTGAGGCTGAGGACACAGCGGTGCTATGAGCTACATTCTTAGGGCTAATGTGAACCATTACATGGCAATCCATGCAACAGTTGCAGAGACATTTCTACAAAAAACTAAAAAACCTCACAGCTGACATATAAGGAAAAGTCAGGGGATCAGCAAAGTCATTAGGATACATCCTCTGCGGACCATGAATGTCTGTACCAATTTTCAGGGCAAGCCATCCATTTGTGGAGAGATTTCAGTCCGGACAAAAGTGGCGGACCAAAAACTTACCGACCAACAGTGCCATCCATAGAGCTATGCCGTTCGCATGGCTAAAACGTCTACTGTCAGATCCTGTGATGCAGTAAGGTTGTCACTGAGGTAAAGGTATGAATAAGATTCATCGGCTAGTCTAATAGCACCGATTATAGTGCACTGTGCTTTATTTAATGGAGGCTCATTGTGAACATGAACAATCTATTAGACTGTCGCTGAAAGAAAAAAAATCTCTCTCAACATAGGAAGACCCATTATGCCTGTCATAATTCATCTAGTCAAGTAGCTGCAATGTAGGCTCTCAAAAAAATCTAGAGAACATCCTCTTCATGGAATTTGAAGGGAGGCATCCTGCAGCCAATTGAGATAATTCAAGGCAAGGATGTTGAAACGCAGTGGGGCTTCAAGTTTGAAATTGCCTGTAAGCGTGCCTTTGCCACTGATGAGGTCTTTTGTCTCTAAAGACACAGAGATGGAATAAACCAGAGAAATATGAAGAGAAAGACTTAGATGAGTAAACCCCAGTTAAATATCAAAGGTGGCGTCATACCGGCGCATAACAGTGTGAATGTGTGCAAGCTCGAGGTACCGTTATTGGTCTTCGTGCTCCCAAGAACCATGGCAGGGATCCCAGCAGCAGACGACAGCACCCAGATGATCACATTGATGATCTTGGCCTTGACGGGCGTGCGGAAGTCCAGGGCCTTGATGGGGTGGCACACGGCCACGTAGCGGTCCACGCTCATCATGGTCAGCGTGAAGATGCTGGTGAACATGTTGTAGTAGTCGATGGAGATGAAGACTTTGCAAGCCACCTTGCCAAACGGCCAAGAGCTGAGCAGGTAGTCGGTGCTCTGGAAGGGCATGGTGGTGGTGACCAAGGCGTCGGCCACAGCCAGGTTGAAGATGTAGATGTTGGTGGCTGTTTTCATCTTGGTGTATCTGTTGCGGAAGAAAGAAGGAAACAACGGAGGAGTTGAACGGATTTGACTGTCGATTTTGTCACTTTTTTGTCGTTTACATCCTTTAAAAGAGGAATGAGGTTAATTAAATCACTTTTCGAGATAAGGATTAGTTACCAAGCTGCTCAGCTCCTCTCCTGAATTAACAAATTAATGTTAGCGGCCAAAATACTTTATACACACAAGGGGAAGGGAAGGAAAATAACTCTTTTCCGCTGTCATCATCTCTTGCCTAAAGGCTTTAAAATGTAATCTATCAAGGTTGACCTCACAACCAATGCTCGAAATGAAAAGACATTCACGAGGCTTTAAACAGACCCTCACATAAAGTGGAACAGATGAGCTTTGAGGGGAAGTATTGACATTACAATCACTGCAAACCGCGTTACAATCTATAATGCACTGTCCACATTGGTGAAGAAAAACAGCGCAGGACTCAGCTGGCTTCAGAAGTCAGTTTACCAATAAAAAAAACACGTTTAAACTCGTGCACACGCACCAGAAACAAATAAACAACCAAACTCCAGGAGATACACGTACACGCAGGCGGGCACATTTTTTTATAACAGCCTACTTCGTTTTTTAAGATTTCCTTTCGCACTTTAAACACGGAGGGACCTGAAAAATGCAAGCGATCCTAAACTCAAAAGCTTCCCTGCAGCAGCAGCAGAAAGAGCCCCGCTGCTGTTAACTCACACTGTCCCCAAAACAAAAAAAAAACTAACACCCATCGCTCATTGTGCAGCACACGAAACTCACCTGATGATGACATACATCACCAGGCAGTTGCCCGCCAAGCCCACCACGAACACCACGGAGTACACCGCGACTATGATGGGGATGATGGGCGACATGGGCTCGGGCTCGGCGTCCCAGGTGCCGTTGTTGGGCGCGTAGCCGAAGCCGTCGGACGGAGCGGGCGGCCAGGTGAGGTTGGCGAGGGCGCCGCACTCCTCCGGCCGCCCCGGGGGACAGCGCTCCTCCTTGTAGATGCGCACCACGCCGCTCTCCATGGAGCCGGAGACGCCGCCTGGCGCGCCCGGAGCCGCTGGGGCGTGAGGCGACCTCAGCCAACTTCGGCAGGGATCGGCGGAGACCCGAAGGGGGGTTGTTTTCTGACGACTGCTGGAAAAAAATAATAATAATAAAAAAAAAAAATAATAATAATAAAAACAGAAAGAAAGAAAAAACACAGGAACAGCAGATTTCTCTATAGTAGCGCAGATTGCGGTTCCCTTGGACAAAACGCGCTCAAGGACGCAGCTGCACAAGCGCAACACCAGCCCGACCTGTTTTTTTTTTTTTTGTTTTTTTTTTGTTCCTTCTCTCCTCTTCCCAAAAGTTCGTGCGAATACAGTGATGGGGAGTTTCGTGCAGGACACACTCCGCCACAGATTGCAGATCCGGATGCTGGGAAATGTGGCAGGGACAAAAGCTTTGGTGGTTGCGGGCGAGCGGAGAAAAAAAAAAAAGAAGAAGAAGAAAAAAAAGAAATTG
The DNA here is from genome assembly GCA_031216445.1 of Lateolabrax maculatus. Lineage (NCBI taxonomy): Eukaryota > Metazoa > Chordata > Actinopteri > Acropomatiformes > Lateolabracidae > Lateolabrax > Lateolabrax maculatus. The sequence continues at coordinate 9,111,016 of CM062203.1, forward strand.
CACCGCCTGTGCCACCGCTGCGTCCCCGAAGGTGCGCACTGGCAGCCCGCACTGCTCATTCAGTGACATCAGAGGCTGAGCCAACAGATATGACAGTATCCAGCCGGCAGAAAGGCTGTAACCATATGCATCTCAGTCGGCTGGAAACACGTTTGCCACATACATTTAAATGTGTTTATTTATTTCTCTGGTTAAATGCACCATTAATGGCCCCGCACACTCAGAGCTCTGACCGTTGAAACACCAGCTTGTCTACGCAGCCATAGTAACATTAAAAATAAAATCTTATTTTTTTTTTTACATTTTGATGAGTTCATGGGTTGCCTGTGGGAAAAGTGAAAAAAAAACTGTGTGCTGCAACATTGTGTGCATGTGAAAATCACATAGTGAAAATGTTTAAATTCCCATCAATGCTGCCATCAGATGTTCCCTAGCAACTCCTGTGAGAACTACCACTGCAAGACAAAAATGCTCTTATCAGATGTTGAAGAGGTACAAAGTAAGAAGGACCCTTAACAGCAACCTTCAGATGATTGTATCTCTACCCACCAGCAGCACCAGATTATAAAGTGTAAAATAACATGGGCATGAATGAGCACAGAGGCCTTCACATACAAATTGCTCATTGATTGCATGTATTGACTCAATTTTGGTCAGAATTTTTTTTTTATTGCAAGAAGAGAAGTCATTTTCAGAATTTCCTTTCAGCTCTAACAGTTCTCATGTGCATTCTTTCCATTTTATCGCTTCAGTATTTTCCAATTGCCTTCAAACTTGAACCTACTTACTATAATACATTCAACAACAGTGGTGAACAGTGAAAAAAAGATAGCTGGTTGCTCTATATATTCCACACGTAGAGCAGAAAGGTGTAGGGGGCTCTTGGAAAATGGTGAAAAACAGGATAAACAGGAAAGACAATCCAGGCACTCGAAATGATCAAAATATCAAACGAGGAAGGAATTGTAAAAAGCCTTTATTGTGATGGCTTAATCATCAAAAGAGCAACATGTTTCGACCACTGTAGGTCTTCGTCAGGGCTTTTTTTTTGTAGCAGCACTAAGAGCTCAAAATGAGAGGGAAATCTAGCTCTGATTCAAGAATGTCGACAGAAATCACAGCGTATTCTTCTCTAACCAGTGTCCCTATTTTCTCACCCAACAGATAGGAGACAGATCTCAACCTGCACGTAATTAAGTGGGCGCTGTTTCCTTTCCCTCTTTCATGCACTAACACACGTTGCTTAGAGACCCATCATGGCCAGGTGTTGCTTGAGTGACAAAGCCTTTTTGTAGGTGTGTTGCTATTGTTAAGGGGCTGTACAGGCGTGACTCTGTGAGACGGCTGTGTTTGTTCGTACTAATGTCTGATGCACCTTCACTGAGGTCCTACCTCAACCTTGAACTGGCAGTGATTTAAGGGTGAAGCACATCTCTCCTCGAGTGAGAGCGGCAGTGGAGGAAAAGACAGTTACAGTATTTACCCTTTAACACAATAACAGTACCAAAGGTCTGTTTGCGCACGGATACAATCTGCTACTCTTCCTGTGGCACTTGAAACAGGTCATTTTATTTGAGTTCCAGAGGAGCAGAGGAAATATTTGTTATGTAACCTCCCGAAGATGAGGTCAAGAATAAATTCCTTTTTGGGATTTTACTGCCCTTTGCATAATGACCTGAGGTGTGCTCTGTTCAGTAAAATGCTTCAATGAATGGTTTCATGATGAAAACAGGTATTCAACGCTAAGATATTAGAGCCTGCTCATTGCATATTTGGAGGAAAAAATATGTTACCATGGGAGCGAACCCAGCGTCCGTTTTTTTGCTTACCCCAAATGATTATGCAAAAATCCGTGGTTTTTCGAGAGTGCTTCACCAGCCGATTACTGTCTCATTTGGGTGTTTCATTTATCCTTTTCCATTTGAAAAGTCTCAAGGCTCTCCACATGCATGATTACTTTCCTGTGGAATCCCCTGAACATTCTTTGCCATATTGCATCAACAAGAGAAAGAGTTGCCTCAATTTCTGAGAAGCTTTTTAGGATAAAATAAGCTCTTTCCCACAGTAGCAAAGTGTGGATTTCAAAGGCAGAAACCCTTCACCATCTGCAATGCAATACTCATTTGATCCCACTATGAAGTTATTGATTAAACTTCAAAATATCGGCCTCCCCTCCCACACTCAGGCCTGTTACACAAGGAAGAAATGTTGTTCACTGAGTACAAGTGTGCACAATTTGCACCTGATTTAAGCCTGTAGGTCATCACCTTGTTGGAGAAATTCACTGAAACAGAAGATATTAAACTTACACGTACTTGTTTCTCAGTGGGAAACAAACCGAGAGAAATAAGCCGAGAAAGTATGAACAGCATAAAACTTGGTTTGACACCGACTGTGAAACAAGAATTGGAACAGAATTATATTTTAGTGGGTTGTGAGATTTGTCTCTTGTCCATAACTCTATCGCGTCAATGCTGTATGAAATGTTTGGTTATCAGACCAAAGAGCTAAACTTACACTTTTTCATCTTCGGATTATTCTTTATGTTTTATTTTGGTTGACTTCAGGGTGCTGAGGGCTGTCCAAATCCCCAATTCATCAAGTCCACAGGGGGGGCCTCAAGTGGACTTTCTGCAGACCCCCAGAGGGTCTGCTTGGGGTGCAGACTTCACTTAGAAGATTACCCATTGCTCATAGCAAAATAATACTACCACTTTTTAGTTTACTGATGTAATGAGGTTTATCTTGCATTAATTGACAATATCAGTGCTGTTTGGAGCGGTTCAGAAAAATACTTTGAAAAATTAGTGAGGTCTTCAGTCCCATCTGATTGTGTATTTTATCCCTTTGGTATTTGTCATATGTACTACTGAAGACGACGAGGGCTCAGTCCACAAGTCTGGAGAGTGCACATCTGAATTCAGCCTAACACTATACTTTTTTACTACAGTTACTTTATGTACTATTAACAGTTGATTCTGGTCCCAGTTAATGGTGATAATTGTAACAGCAGTTATTTTTCTTTCACTAAAAAAAATCCAATTATTCTGTCTTCTAAACCTGAAAAACGTTCACCCACCCATTGCTCTCTTCACACCCCATCTGGAGCAATGATCTGAGCAGGGGGGTGAGAGTGTCAGTGGCCGTGGGGTAACCACAGGGGTGGGGAAGGTGGCGGTGTGTTTGAATGCATCTTTTAATTTGTGAAGTGGATGTTTTCAGGCTTAAACAGGATGTGATGTTACCTCTTAAATAAAAGACCCATCACAACGTAATTTTGTAGCAAGACTAAATTTGATGTTTTGATTGTTTTTTTATGCACATTTTTCATATTGTAAGGACCATAATGAAAAAAGAATGTATATATAATGCATGAGGTCATGGGATGATCAGTAAATCAAGGCAAATTTGCCTAATTTAAAAAAAAAAGATTGCACATGAAACATACAATAATTATGAGCGCTCTGTCTCGTTGGCTATAAACACAATTCTTTTTTGAATCATATGGAGTAAGTCATCTATTCAGGAAGATGTAGATGTTTAACTGTATTGACAGTGGGACCATTTTTATGAAGCCAGTATTTTGTCATGGCATTTTCCCAAAGGAAGGACCAAACAATACCCTTTTGTTCTACACACTGATGATTGGCTTTAGTAATCTGTTCTTATTGATGAGATGTGGTGTCATTTCTTGAGTACTTTAACTACAGATTACACCCATCAAGATCCACATGCATTCATGATAGAGCTTGTAATAATGTCCCATTAAACCAAGATTTATATTCATCACAGCCCTTTGTTTGAAATCTCCCGAGATTGTGAAAAAGAAGAAAGGGGGGTGAAATGGCATTTGTTCATCACTGTCCAGTGAATACCACATCTATAAAACATAGATTCTTCCTGAACCAAAGAAAGAAGGCTTGTTTTAAGCTTTGTGGGAGTGCTTTTGTGTTAATGTAATGTCTTTTAATAGGTAATTTTTGTCTTAGAATTAGGAGAGTTTATCTGAGACTTCTCTTTAAATTTCTATCATTTGGAGACACATGGAGATACAAATAGTTATCAAATTGTCTGTATTTTCACTAACTTTCAATAGGGGGTCTTTGTTAAGATGACTTTGCAGCAGGAGACGCATTAATCCATGCACTTTAAATAAAAAATGTCTCTAAATTGCTTCTGGCATCGTACCAGATCAGTATGAGAGTTGATATCCCCCATGAGAGGCTCCAGCAATTTTCTGGCTCAGGAACTCTAAGATTTTTGAAATCTGCTGCCTCAATATTTTTCAGGTAAAACACCCAGAAAATTACAATATTCTTACTAAGGGGGCTTTTCTTAGAGAAGCATTGTCTATTCTTGTGTGGCAGAGGTGCCATTACTTGTACAAAAATTTCCTAATCTATCCAACTTTAACTGTTTGCATGTGAATACCATTATATGAACATCACAAAGATCGTAGCAGCATAATAACACCCTAAACATTCATGGGCCCCATTTGTGAAAGCAGCTTTGTATGCAGACACTGTTCTGCTTCACAAAGATCATCACCCTCATATATATAGGTGTCCAGATGGTGTGGTCACTTAAGGAGTGCTTGTCTGCTCTGGATGAGAATGACTTGGTTTGTGAAAATGTGATCGGCATGTGGCACTGACATCGTATTTCTACCTAAGGACAGAAATTTGGAACAAAATGAACGAATGGTCTTTTCTTCTGGTTGTGCTTGTTTGGACAATTAAGCAGTAGTGACATCTCAGCACTGAGGACTGTACACATTGAGTCAAAATCTGGCAGTTACTGAACGAGCAGTGCGTACTGTGCATATATTCATTCAGACACTCTTGACAACACCTGTCACGGTCGGCACACAGAGACACGGGGGACACGGGGAAAGCACCAATGGCAAATACAGAAATTGCCTTAAAAAATGATTTATTAAAATACAAAGTTACAAAATCCAAAGAGGTGCACACTACACAAATGACAACGACCAGACAGAGAACAAAGGTAAACCAGCAACATATATGCACAGACAATCACAAGAATAAGACACAGCTGGGGGGGGGGCAGGCACTGGAGAAGGAGGGCCAGGCCGCGACACCCAACTGTGGGAAACACTTCCTGCCTCTCGCCACCTTTCTCCAGATTGCCAATTATTGTTTGACAGAGAGACAATTTAAGTCTCAAGAACTACATGGTCTGTAGATTGTGCTAATTTACAATTTTCAGACTACAAAAATAATATTTCACATCTGAAGAGCATCCTCTAAATGTCCCCCCATGTTTTGTCGGTTTTCTATAATGATGGAATTGATAAGATTAAAACAATTCAACAGGTGTATTAGGTGTATGAGAAAACTGTAAATGCGTTTACATATGTCACCTGATGGTTGCTATGCTTCTCATTTACACACATGGTGACATCGTTCAATTAGTCTCTGAACTAAGCTTTATTATTAACTAATCCATTCATCAGTTAAAGCTGCATTAATCAGGTTTTTCGGGCCACATATTTTGATGTTGTAAAATGGATATGGCCCATTTACACATCCAGCAAACATGGAGCAACTTCATCATTCATTTGGAGTCGTGTTTCTGGTCACCTGGTGAATGTACGGTCCATGTTCACTCTCCTTCTAGCTCAGTTTTGGCCTCCACCAACTGCTCAGAAAATCTCTGGCTCTCTAGCTGCTAAATGCTCGACTATGTTCACCAGCTGGCTGCTGATTTTGTCTGTCTACTGTTTGTTGCTGAACAGGTAGCGTACATTGGGTTTATCTTATTTGGTTTTGGTCAACTGAATTTTGTGTTGCATTATTAAATGGAAGACTGTGTAACTTCCTCAATGCTATACAGCCCTATGGCTTTGAAAGTCTGACCAAAATCACTATTGAATGATTCAGTGACACTTCAGGAACAATTTATACTTTAAACCGGGTTTACTGATTTGCTTAAACATCGAGGTAACAAAAGAACAAACTGTGTTTTACAAGGACAGTACAGCCTGAGACTTGACACTGTGACTGCACACAGCCTGACTCTCAGTCATTAAGAGATCTGAAGTCCAACTCTGAAGGTCTTGGGAATTGGATAATTACAGTGTCCATACAGCACAGTTGATTTCACAGCACAAGATAACAGGTTTCCACAGTAGCATTATTTTCAGGTTTAAGAGTGAGCAGTTAATACGCTGGCATTTGTGATTCACCTAACATGCAGCCTTAAACCGAGCTTCACACCGTGTGGCTGTTGGCAGAGCCTTGTTTTGTTTGTCACTATGGGAACGGACGGTTTCTGACCCATGGTTACGAGAGCAAAGGGATTTGATCGATGAAGCCAGACAACAATAATCTTCTCCCAGTGATAGCCTGCCAGGCTGAGCAGATGAAGATGTCGAACACAAACATTTTGGAAGCATGAACCGGAAACTTGTCTTTATTTAATCTTCACGTGTTTAATCGCCCGAATATTCATGAAATATGGCGACGTAAAACACCTCTCTGAGAGAAGGGGGGGACAAAACTGAATTGAAAAGTTGGGACAAGACAGACACAGCTATTGTCTCAGGGGGGTTTCATCCATAAACCCAACCTCAGAGACTGACTGTGCACACAAACAGACAGTTTCACCCTCTGCCTTGACCCTAAACAACAAATGTGGGTAGCATAATAAAAAAGGCAGTGGGGGAAGAAAAACCATCTGTTTCAGGGTCCAGAGTTCACTCAGTGGTTGCAGGTGAGCATGCACAGGGACCACAGAGTGCCATCCATTGTAAATAGCACTGGGAGACTAAAGCAGGGCCAGGCAACTGCAGCCAGAGGCAGTGAGCCTCTACATAAATATTGACCCTGTGTACATCCCAGCTCTCCAGACCTTTTATACGTCAAAGCACGGGGGCTGACAGCATCAGAGTTTGCAAAGACTGAAGCCTGATTTGAATGCTTGCTTATAAAGTTAAAGGACAGTCACATGCTCAGGAAAACTGTAGGTGTTGATGTTGAATGGGCGCTTTATATCCACCAAGGCTGAGAAATAATTTTCAGAAGACTGTCGAGATGGTGAAAGGTTTAAGCAGATTTGTGTTTTTAAGTTCAGTTCTGTGTTAGTATTAGTGGGATAGTGTTTCCACAGAGGATTCAGAGGTAAAAAAAAAAACATGTTTACTCTCCTCATGAAGTTTAACTTCAGCACTGAAGGCATCTGGAAGCAGATTACCCATGGGTATGCTGCCGCCAGCATGGCCTTCTGGCTGGCTACGCAGCTGTGAGTGCAGCAGACAGTAGCTGTAGTAAATACTAATGTCTCCAAATTAAATTGAATTTAGTGCAGATCGTGTCGCAAATGTGACATTGTTCATTATCGCCTGTACGTGCTGAATATTAAAAAGCATCAAAAAACTGAGCTGAGCAATAATTCAAAATAAGAGCTTATCATCTTTCAGTGGAATCGTGTTGTGATACTATGAATATTATTATATTAGACTACGTGTATATCTGTATAAATTCTGAAAAAAACTGGATGATACACTCAATTTCTTTCTTTCTTCAATTTCTTGTTATGCATTTGTAAAGTTGTATATAATATAGTGCATTAGGCAGTGAAACAAGGCTCATACAATCAAAACTAATTTGATTAGTTTATACAGTATGTGAATTTCTTTAAAGGGACAGTTCACCCCAGAATCAAAAATACATATTTTCCTCAGTATATGCCATCAATCCATCCAGCTTGTGTTGGTGTGAGTTGCTGAGTTTTGGAGATATCAGCGGTAGAGATGTCTCTCTAATATAATGGAGGTACATTGTACTCGACTTATGGTACTCAAAGCACGGAAAAAAATAATTGGAAAAAACTCAACAGCAATGTCTCTTTCACATCACACACACACACGAAACCAATTTAGATGGATAAATAACACTACAGGTAAAATTAAAAATGGTTAAACAGCTGTACAGCTTTATACAACATATGCAGCAATACTCCCTGAGATCTATAAAAGACTTAGATATGTAAAATCAGTGGAATTGCCCTTTAATATTCCCAAATACATATGCCTATTAGTATACAGTATGTACTAATAATGTGTCTGTGGTCATCAACAGTTTATGATAGAGATCTCTTTAATTTATTTTTTTATTTTTAAGATGTTTATTGGCGAATGGCAATTTATGTAAAGCTAAGTCATTATTTGGAGAAAAAAACCCAGAATAAATACACCAATGGATTTCCATACAATCGTGTTGACGTTGACAGAACTGTGTTCATTAAAGAGAAAAAATATATACAGAACATGAACTTGCTAGGAACAATTAACAGCCTTGGGTGCTGTTTTATATTCCTTCTCTTATAGCTGTCTCTTCCCCCTATAGGAAGCCTGCACCTTTGCGACTGATTATTACAACTACTGTACTGTGTGTGTAATGAGCAGAAATACTTAATCATGAGTACATTCAAGATCAGATGAAAAAGGTCAAACACCTCAAACACCTAAAATACTGACTGGAGCACACGGCAACTCACTACAAAATTTGAATCATAATAACTTACTTGTAAGGTTGTCACAAAATTGTTTTCTTTTAAGAACAACTCATCCAGAACAAATGGGTTATTGTAATTTTTAGGGGAGATTGCAGATAGAAGCAGTGAATATTGTTTCAAGCTCTAAAGGTTTTGGCCTTTCGGTGTGACAGAGAAGAGCTCTGCAGACTGAATTTCCTTTGCCTGGGTCCAGACCTTTGAATCTGCTCTCCACTAAGGTGACGGCTTCTGAAGATGGTAACTGAATGTAACTAGTTGACCATTCTGTCTGATATCAGGCAAAAATGTCCTGCAAAATGCATCTGTTTAAAATTGGTTCAACTTGAGGCTTTTAACATCCAAATGTTAATATAGTCTTCTCAACATAAAAAAAAAACCTTTGCGTATTTGTCAGTTTGGATTATTCACTGTTACGTTTTTTTTAACAACACAGGCGTGACGTTTTTATTGTGTCAAAAACTTGGGAGACTTGAGTGTTATTTGCTTTTCTGCAATCATCAAAAGGATTGGACCAAGATGGCATCAACGATTGAACCGCAAATTATTCTCAAGGACCGGAGGAGGCCTGAAAAGCCTAGTTTTTTTCAGACTGGGTGACAGAGTTTGGAAAGGTTGCGCCATATGAAAGTAGGACTGATTTCCTCAATTAATTGGTTAATTATTTGGTCTATAAAATGCTATGAATGGTGAAGTCGTCAACAGTTCAAAACCAAAAGATATTCACTTTACAATCTTAGAAGGCTAAGCAAACCAGCAAATATTCACATTTGAGAAGCTGGAACCTATAAAAAAAAAAGATTAATTGTTAAAATTGTCACCAAGTAATTTATTGTTTATCGACTAATCCTTGCAGCACTATATTAAAAGAATGCCGTATAAGATGTAAAAAAATATCTCCAGAAGTAGGGCGTGTACAGTCTCCATGTTATTAGATACAACTGTACAATCCAATACAACTGTTCTGCCATATGATGTTTTTAGGTCATAAAGGTTTTCAATTATGTTTTAGCATTGAGGTCATGGTTAGTGACCTCAATATCGCAAAAAAAAACCAAAAAAAAAAAAACATAATTAACTTTGTAAAAGTAGAATTTAAGGCAGAGCAGTTGTATTGTATTGCATTAGATTGCACAGGTGTACCTAATAAAATGACCAGAGTGTGTAATTCTTTCATAACTGAAAAAAGGATGAGGTGGAAGAACATTGATTTCCATGTAGGAGTTATGCTTTTGTACATCCAATATTTACATTATTGATGTTATATATAAAAATAAAAGCACTATATACTTTGCACTTCTCAACAGAGCACTGGATTATTACATGCTTATAATTTCTAAGTTATTATTTGGCATGCTATTTTTGACTCCCTACTACAAGCACAGTTTTAAGGATAAAAAGAATTTTGTTTCAAAGTGAAGGTTACAGTCAACTTGAGCCTGAAGGCAGATGAGAGTAAACATGAAGTGTCTTTACTCAGTCTTGACATGTGCTGCTGTCACTACTGGAGGCCAATTCAAAATTGTCTGATAAGAAAACTCAGTAATCTTATCAAATAAAACTCAGTAAATCTCTTTGTTATTCAGCAGCTGCAGCCCAAATAACAGCAGAATCCTGGACAGGAAATGTAAACACAACACAGGAGCACCATAGATAAGGATCTTTATTGGGATACATAGAATGTTTTACAGGTAAGACTTAAATAACTTGCAGTTTTGTACATCATCACAGACATAAAGTGTGACTTCAATCACCACACATCACTTAGCTGAGAGGGCACGACACGGAGCACGACAGTCAAATCGAGTAACATCGAGGATCAGTTGGGGCGCAGGTGGAGGGAGGAAACCACAACGTTTGATTTTCAAGTCATAACACAAAATGAACAGCTGATTATTAAAATGGCAAAGACCAATGTACATACAGTGCACACTCATCCACACAGTAATACACAGACACACATGCACAGGAAGAGTTCAGCTTCGAGCTGCCACGGCCGGAGCCTGCTGCTGATCAGTGGACTGGAGTTGTCTTCCCAGGTACTCCCTGTAAAAGAAAGTACACAGTTCACACAAACACACCTAATGCTGAATTAGATGCAATTTAACTACGAACCACCTCATGGCCTTTAATATATCTTTAATATACCTTTAATATCCTGAGACGGAAAAATGTCACATTTTGGGAAATACGCTTATTTGCTTTCTTGTCGGGAGTTAGAGAAGAAGATTGAACTTTCATGAGTTTATGTTCTATATGAAGATACATCCAGCAGCCAATTATCTTAGCTTTGACAGGTAGCTTAGCGCTGTTCAAAGGTTACAAAACTGCCTTCAACACCTCTAAAGCTCACTCGTTTGTCTCATCCGTACAAAACCAACAACTAAGGATTATTATCATGATCGATTCCTTTAATGAAATGTATTTCAGTTCCCATTCAGTTGATCATTGGGGAGGAATTTGTGCCTTCAATACCCTTAAATTTCACAGTAACTGGAAGTTTTAACTGGCTTCCTCATTTTCGGAATATGAGCTTCTATTCTGACCCAGACATGTTAGTCCAAAAGTCGAAATATAATGTCATTATCTTGAAAGGTCACACACTCTTTGAGGTTTGTTCTTGGCAGTAATATTTTCAGATATGATAACATGACACTCAACCTACTGCTACTAGAAATATCAAATGCCTCTCACAAGGTAAAAATGAAAACGGCTGGCAAATACATTCTAACGGTGGTAATTATGTTCCCCTAAAAAACTAAAGCTCAGACCAGTCAGTGCTGATAAACATAATATGTCAATATATTCCTACAAAGCAACAAAGCTGATAAAATTTCATTATGAAACTTTTTCCTACCTCTATTTTAAGGCTGTAATTTTCTTATATTTACACTAATATAATTATGAATCACAGCAGTGAGTTAATATAGCACAATGTGCAGGCGTCATAGAAAGCAGCAAAATAACATTTCTGATTCATAGAAATGTTGAGTACTTTTCGGCATATTTCCATTTTTGTTCTTAGTTCCCTCCTTCTAAAAATAACAAACATCTCTCATCAAATTTAATGTTATGTCTCATTTGTTGACTACTGACCCAGTACAGTACTTTCCTAACACCTGGGGATTTCACTGATTAGAACGCCGTTAATTAAAAATCGTAGAAATATGGTAGAAATGAAAACCTGCAAACTCTCCAAGATAAATGATTCCCCATACCTACTTTAGAGCCATTCAGGTCTATCAAACACAACATGTTTTAAGCTTCTGATCTTTAGATCACTACTCCCCATTTCCCACAAGAACTTACTCACACTGTCATGGAGGATTTTAGCTTTTAAGAGAAAAAAACCCCATTCAACTTGAAAAAGCTCCGCGCTTTACTGAAGTTGTCCGTAATAACCTTTAGCTGATCTGCAAATAGCAGCTATATGTTGATTCAGAGTACTTCCAGGGTTTTAATAAAGGCAGATGGCAATAATTGGAAGGATGACCCAGAGTTATGAAGTCAGCGTTCTGCAGCCAGAGGGCTATTTGATGTACGTATCTGCAGCTGCTGTATAAATCAATACCTACACAGCAAAACGAGTCCTGGAGGTTAAACACAGCAATATATCTGTTGTACTTAAATCAAAGGCTATATAAGGAAATACCTATTGAATGACTATTTGAAAAATAATGCAAAGATTGTGCTTTGGATGTACAATATGATTCATCATAAATCTGAGTGAAGTGGAACAGACAATGATCAGGTTGTATTGTATGTGAAGATGGCACCACCCACTGAGAGTCAATCACAACAACCTAATTTACAATGCAGCACATACTGAGCCTCAGTGCTGAAGAGGAAAACATATGTAAAGGCCCTTTACATTGAGCGCAATTTCTTTTGGCAATTCATTCAATTCACGTTATTTAAAGATCATCATAATTGGATTTAATAAAACACACAAGGTGCAATTTCAACCTGCTGAAATGTCCCATTCAAGTTACATTTTTTGTGTTTTCACCTATAATAACATTACATTATATTACATTCATTTGGCAGAGTCAAGGAACAAGATTTCACTGCTGCCGCTACATAAAAAAGTAACAACAATGGCAAATCACCTTATTGTTTACGTCTGGCAGCAGCTGTCGCTCTTTTATTACGCTGACTAAACCTGCAGCTAGAAATCGGCACTTTAAACCCAGTTAACAGTAACATTAGAAAGCATGTTCTTACAAATAAATGCTTGCACCCTAAATATTTTCATTATTAAAAACTCAATAAGAGGTGTGTGTTTCTGACAGTGGGTCTGGGCTGGTCTCTTCTTTGTACACATTGACTTTCCATAACATGCATGAGTGATATCAGACTCTTCTCAAATGCACCTGCAACTCAAAACGTATTCACCATCAGCTGGTTCTTTTGTGGTGTGAAACTATTGAGATAATTGGGGCATTCTCTTTTAAATTTGCGTCGCACACTCACTTGTTAAATTCAATAACGATTTGTTCTTCTTCAAGGTTATCAAGATCTTCCCAGTTTGGACATGAGATTTGGACTTACACTCCCTTTTTCTTATATAAATAAAAAACACTTATTTGCACAAAATTGCACACTCAATCATTTATTGAAAACAAGCCTACTTGTTTAAGTCTACTATTTATTTCTATTTTCCTTTCTATTCTTTGCATGTGGTAATCGTCTAAGGTCCCTTTTGTGATTGGTTGTTACAGTAGTATAAAGTTTAGTACGAACATATTTCACATTGTTAATTTGATGCCTTTTTAAACCAACATCGCAATGCAACAGAATGCAATTTTGTTTTAACGTTACACAATCTAACCAGCCAGAGGAACACCTGGCTTTGTGAGCTTCACGTGAACGCACACTGCCCTACGCTCCACGTGACATACATAAGCGAGAGAAGATGAAGAAAACAACTTGTAAAATGCCACGTGCAAGCTTTAATACTGGCAGCACTACCGTGTGAAAATGGCCACGGCTGAACCGAACACCAAAGAGCAATCCACATGTTTATATACTACAAGGTTTACAACGAGGCTTTGAGTTATCTAAATATTTTTAGAGTGGTAAGTTAGAGCCATAGTCAGTGTGCAGTTTGTGTGATCTGTTACAGTAACTGACTGGAGTTCAGTAAGATTCATATTTATTTTTCATATATTAATGTCCACATTAAGAGTTTCATTTGGGATGTGAAAAAGAGAAAAAGCTGTAGTGTAGTGATTTGACATAGCGATTTATATTACTGCCATAAAACTGACCTGAATTCTGTTGCTTTTTTTTCCATCTTCGGTTTATAAAACCTAGAGAGTAGAGCATGTTTTGCTCGTATTTCAAGAAGCTCTATCAACTATAACGTAAGAATAAAAATATGAACAAAGTTCTCTGGAAGACAGCATTCGAACATTGGAAATCCACAGTTTTTTTCTCAAAACCACAGGACAATGTATTCAGTGAAAATGTCAGTAAAACGAGGACTGGAGAGAAAAATATGAATGTAAGAGCTCCCTCCCACTGGCCTTTTAAAAGGAGTAAACAGAACAGACATTTGGGTATTTTGGTGGGCCAAAGTGTATGAAATGCAATCTAATAATATATCATGAAATGTCAACTATAGATTTCTGTAGAAAGGACTGTGCTTCAGTCTAGACATTGAGGCCAATACAGCAGAGACACAGAGTGTCTGTTAATAGCTAATGGGCTTACAACAAAACCATCAATATGGAGCTGAGTCGCAAACATTTCATTATTTAACAACTTATTCAAGTTCCGGAAATGGCAAGAAACAAGTTAAAGAAAACTACTTTTCAAAGCAGACTAAAGGGGCCAAGGATAAATATCAGTAGTTTCTCAGTTCACATATTCATTTGTGCTGTTGTCATGACAGCAGGGGCCTTCAGTAAGTAGGGATGACAAGATCTTCTCCTGGAAACAACGGCAAGGCAACCCACTCAATGTGACAGTGGGTGTGGTGAGCTGCTTTGAAAATATCTTCAATTTGTGCATGAATGAGACCTCACCTTTTAAAAATAAATAAATAAATAATAGCACCACCCTCAGTATTTCACTCATCCTGCAGCAGCATTCATACATTTCTCTTTTCATGAAGGCAGTGAGTGTAGGCAGCACATTATTCACAGTGACGAGGCAACCTTGAGACAAACGGGGGGCTTGCATCAGATAATCTCACATAATACATACTAGTGGAAAAGCAGCCAGCACTTATCAGAGAAAGCTCACACCGACAACAATGCTCATGTATTTTCATCATTGTCTCTTTCTAACCAATTATATTATTTCAACACAAAAATGAATCAATTATCGCGCTGCTGCGTGTGCGAAGCTGAAGTACAGCATGTCGTCATCTGAGTTCATCAGAGGAGAAGGTGTGAACCAATACAGACTTATAAAAAGAGCAGAACTGAAAGAAAACACAAGAGCAGATGCATGTCTTCAGAAGTGATTTGTTTTATAATTTGATTTGGTTTTTAAATGACACGCTGCCACTTTCAAGTAGCTAAAAACCAGCAGTGAGTGATGAAATATCCGTCTCCATAATAAATCAAATCAATTTTGTCCTCTGTATAAGCTGGTGCTTAATTTTGCATCAGTTTTCAACTTTGACTATAATTTATATGCAACGTATATTCCTGCTTTTCCTTTTTTGTAGTAAGATATTTATATGCAGCGCTCAGGTTTTTCTTATCTTATCTGCACACTTGTATATATACACTGTATATATTTTCTAAAACAGGTATCTAACTCTGAAAGAAATCTCTGGGCTTTAAGCAAACTTCTCAAACTTTTTAACCCTGCATCTGTCCCCTCTCTTATCAGATTTTTCAGCCTATAAGATGTTATCATAATTAGAAAGCAAGATGCATTTTCCCCACTTCAGCTTGAATAATGTAACTGTTACTATTTTAAGTCTGATAATGAGAACCTGCTTTTCTTTATTCTGTTCCTGAAACAAGACTGAAAACCTTTCTATGCTACAGTGAATAAATAAACTTCTGCCTACACTTCAGTGAACATACAGTTTACACAGAACATTATGGTCACTTAGATGGGAAAACAGCACTACACTATGATATGAAACACAATACGTCCATCCACAGTTGCTCAGGGAGCAGAGTGTGTTTTAGATAGTGGGAGCAAAACAAACACATTTTCACTTGTTGCTTGTTGATTTTTTGTGTTTCCAAGCAATCCAGTAGACAGAAAAAGCACACAAAGCGGTGGGCACGTTGAATGTTTGGACCCAGAGAAAATCTGAGGTCCAGTGCTTCAGTAAAACAAAGCATATAGAGTTTGTAATGGTGCTGGTTAGAGGTTTTAATAGAGGATTTTTAAGGCAGATACTGATATCTATATTTGAGAGTTTGAAAAATATGGTCTGAACATTAACAAGGTTTTTGGATTAGGGTCGCTTTCATTTTGTTATTAAAGAATTGTGACCTTGTTACAATTATTACAGTTGAAAAGTAAACTTGTCACTTCTCTCTTGTGGACAAATATATCCATGTGAAACACGGATTCTAAATTACCGCAAACATATCTTTGGAATTCCTTCACTGACATTTCTTCTTACTGTACCTACTATTATAGCTATTTGGGTTTTTTTTTGCAAATTAAAGCATTTTTAAGTTACACTTTGTAAGACTGAAATGCGGGCGATAAAAATTAACCACAATAAAATGTTACTGTGCCAATGTAAATTACAAGTCCAAAAAACTGGGAAATGAGAACAATCCAGAGATTTATTTTCCCTCCATTTTGTGGTTGATAAAAGATCGGCCGTATACGCAGCCATGGCAAACCCTTACTGGTATTTTCAGTTACTTTGGCTAATAAGACCTCTTCTTAAACCTCTTCATATGTGCGTAAACAGACAACTGACTAAAAACGTGACCCAACTGCAAAAAATAAAGAAACTGCTTAAACATTTTGCATTTTTTGCAATGAGTTAAGGAACGCCTGCACTCGCCAAGCATTACACTTGATAGCTAGCTGCCGCATGCAGAGATGTAATGTTTAGTTTAAACTGCAGCCACACGGACAAAGCTGCGGCAGCACTAAACAACCATAAAGATAAACCAGCAAGCAACAGATCCACAGCATCAAATCAAAACTGACTCACTACTCCGCCTTGATGTGTGAAGAAAACAAAAAGGTACAAATCAAAATCATCAAAGAACAAAAGATCTTCTCACAGTCAGAGCAGAACCCTCAATAACCAGACAAAGAGCGTCTTCTATACGTTTCCCTTTGCATGAATAACAAGATTACAGTCAAAAGAGTTAGATAGTTGGTAAGTTGTGACATGTTGGACGTCACTAAATGAAGCCACAAATACAGACTTTAACATTTGAATACCAATGTCATAAACAAATATTTAAATATCTCAGTTAATCTTTAGAGGCCTTACCAATACAGATGATTTCACTTATTTTGCTTGATTAGACCTTTTATCAGGACTGTGTGGAAGTGTACAGACTAAGCTGGACTGTTTACATTGTTGGACCCTTTTACTATTCTTATAAGTGCACGAAGTCCATTGACCTAACATATTTTCCAGCATATCTCCGCCCAACCTCAAACTAAGCAGACATGTAATCAGAGGGTGTGCAGGGCTTTTAATCATTTGTATGCAAAGGATGTTATTTGCTGTCAGAAAGCCTGGTTCAATTAAGACTTTAAGCGCTACTTTTCCTAATGACAACACCTGGGTGATTCACATGAAGTGGTTCATGTTAAACAGAACTGCATCACATCAATGTAGCTACAAATTAGTTCATACCAGTTGTGGACCATGAGCTTCTGCACAGCCAAGAGGGCGTTGTAACGGACTAGCTGGTCCTCGTGGTGCATATGATTCATCACCAGCTGTTTTCCACCCAGCTGCTCAATTACTCTGAAAAGGAATAATGGAAGAAAGCCGTTATCCACCAGCAACAGGGACTATTTTCATGTTTTAGGTCACTCAGTGGTCCAGCACCAGATAATAGAATCCAGCCTGACTGCAATTTTCGATGTATCATGTGAAGGGTCACTGGCCTTGTAAAAGGAAATAATGCTTTAAAAAGGAAAAACAGAAAAAACAGACCTGCATAATGCATTTGATAATACAGTGTAACCAGAGCAAAGAAAAATAAGTGAAAGTACAGGAACTCCGGTTAAACAGATCACAGTGGGCTCTAATGACCAACTTCAGGCTAGAATGGGGTATTTCAACCCAGAGATGTGATTGCAGGGTAATTAGATTGATCTAGGCAGCCAAGACAAACCATTAATGTCCTCCAATCACACAGTGTCTTAAGGATACCAAATATTGAGGGGAACCTAAACAATTCATGGAGAGGATAAGGAGGTGTCCAAACAAGAATTCGAAGCCTCAGAAGATTTTAAAAGTTGGAAGGGACAGACACCCTGAACTATCTCAAAGAAACCTCAGTATGGCCCAGTATTTACAAGTACTGGAAGAAAAGATCATGAAAGTACACAAAAAATACTCAAAAGGAGTGAACCTGTTGAAACACATACAAAGGACGTTGCTTACTCTTCCGGTGCCTGTAAAACTACCGACACCAATTTATTTTAAGTAGGTTCAAAAAGTTAAATAGGGTGCGCAACAAGCATTCTTCCTTTTGTTAACCAGTCCCTTTAACTAATTGGACAAAGCAGATGTACACAGTGTAGTAGCAACTGTACATACAATCTTAAAGCCACTATGTGATTTACACTACACGATTTTCTTAACCCGCAACAGTGGGTAGGGGAAATAAAAGTTACTCAGCCTGCTGAAGGCAGTATATCTTCCTGCTGCTGCTGACAAAACAGGACAGTGATGGAGGTTGTAGTTGTTGTGGACATAACAGACTGGACGCCTCAGTAGTGTTTACGCGCCACTATTATCTCTCTTTTGATATGAATTAAGTGGGTTTTTGCATTGCCGTTTATTGTAAGGTCTTTTGATACTATTACAATAGGGTGCAAAACTCAGAAATTCTACACTTAGTGGCTTTAAGCTTTGATATGAAGTGTTTTTTACAGAAGAATGCCTTACCGTTTGCCACGTGGGTAATGTCGCACATACTCTCCGATGTCGTGAGCTGCCACTGCAATGACTTGAGGATCATCAGACACTTCTAACAGCCTCGTCAAGATCCTATTAAAGAACAATTGAAGGCAGACATAAGAACAGGCATTCAAATGGGTGGTGAGGTCTGTCTGCATCCAAAGGCAGATTTCATCAAACATTATAAAATCACATATTTCTCAGATGCTTTAGTCAAAGAATGGGTGTAGAAATGTGCTGATCCCTCTGAAAGCCTAGGTTAATGTTGAATTAAAACTGAGGTAAAACCCAAAATCTAAATCCAAGGACATGAGACATAAGGCATCTTCTGAAAAAGTGACACCTCGGGGCTCAAAGTGAGACAAGCATGGCTAAGAGTCGGGGAAAAAGACTAATAAAAAAGGAGGGTAATTTAAGCTGAGATGATGCCTGAGCTGATTACAGAGAGAGGACAGTGATGAGACAATGAGATGGGTAGATCAGGATTTTTACTGAAAGTCAGAAGGCTGAACAGAGCGTGTGACTGGAATAACAAAGAACACAGACACAAATTGATGTCTTATCTCTTGTGATCGGAGTCCACAGATTGGACACACACACACGCACACAAACACAAACACAACAAGATTGAGAAGCAATGTTAAGAGGCTGTGCAATCATCAAACATGATTCTGGTGAGTGTGTGCAGTTCAGTCACTGTTAAAAGCACAACCCGAGATAGGTGACAGATGTGGTGTTACCAGAGACAGTTCAGAAAGGAGACGGCCCACTCAGAGTCAGTTTCCACTTTAGGAGAGTGAGTCTATTCATTCCCATGGGAGAAGTGAATCTGAGCTCAGATTAAGACCGAGTCTTTCGCCACATAGTCACCAAAGTAGATATTGGACCCATTTTTGACAAGCCACATATCTTCCGAACATTCGGACACTAAAATGGCATTTTTTTCTGATACACAAATCAGGAGAAAATTAACTTTGTTCTAGGCCTGACACTGTCTCAGCAACATCTCGCTGTTGGCGCTGAACTGTCGGTCTGGTTTCAATGCACTGCTGCCGATGTCGCCCACAGAACTGAGTGTGAGTATGTGACCAGTGACATTTAATACTGATTTGAATCTAAATTTAAGAATTAAATAGGGCTTCTAATACTTATTTGTATTTATTTCTGTCATTGTGCTGCTCCAACAACCAAATTCCCTGCTGGGGGATCAATAAAGGTTTATCTTACGTTATTTTCATATGCAGCTTAGAGCAGCATAGACATGAAACGAAACCATGTCACATACAAATTCAGAATACATACACAACATTTAAAAAAATGTAATTATTTAATTCCTCTAGTGGAGATATCTTAGTCTATGATAAAGCATATTTTGTGCCCTTGTGTATCCGAACAACCTGTACTTTCAACAGGATTGCTCTTTAGCTGTTACTAAATGTCAGAGTAAGAAGAATCAGTTTTTCGAAGGCCATGGAGAAAATACACTGTCTCGTTGCAGTACGTGCTTCATCTTACTTCAGGAGCTCATAGTTCTTCTCGTTCAGGCGGACAGCGTTCTCACGCCAGAACTTTTCAGACTTGTGCACAGGACTCCATTCCAGGCGGCCGGACTTGAGTTCAGAGCTATACTCATCAAATGAGCTGTGGATAAAAGAAATACATATACATTAAAAAGCTTTTTCCGACAAATAAAAGAGGACAGTGCAAGGCTCTCTGTAGCAGATACTACGTAAACTATACTGTAAATGACTGCAAACTATTCATGAGAAGAAGTTCAGTGTGTACCTGAGATCTTGCACACTCTCTCCCAGCTTCTCCAGCAGGAACTTAATGTCCTCAGTGATGTCCTCATCATCGTACTTCTGCTGCTCGAGGTTCTCAAGTTGCTTCAGCACCTTGCACTGAATCATGGCCAACGCGTACTCCTGACGAGTCTCTCTCTCTGCAGACTTCTCCAGAAGATTCTGTCAGAACAACAGTGTGAGGAACAGATGCTTCATATTAATAACTTTACTATATGTGAGCAATTTGTTTGAGCAATGAAAAAAAAAAACAAAATACAAATATCAACAGTTTCACAAAAATATTGAAACTGTTCTGTTGCATGGGCCATTCTTAATTACTGAAGATTAGTCAAATGCAAGTAAGACAGTTTAGACAACCTGTTAGACTGTTTCCACGGTAACAATCAGTGACACCAGTGGCAAAAAAGAGGAAAACACGGCTCATAACTGTGGTTTACTAACAATGGAGCGAGTGGTTTCAGAAGGTGAAGTAATCTGTTGGAAATATACATCGTCAATTATAAATGGCTGGAATAATATAGCGCTTTTATCCAATGGCAGTGAAATACTGCTGCCTCCTGAACCTGAGCTGCCAATTCATATGTTAACCTACAAAAAGAGCTTAGCCCACCATCCAGTTGAGGGAAGTGATACAGTAGGTGATTTGAAAACAGTTTCTCAATTGATTTTCCAAAACATAAAATTCAATATACTGTGACAGAGGTTTTTATCCAAATCACCCACTCCTGATATCAAATAACATCATTAAAATCATGAATTTCTTCCAACGGTAGATACTGCATTTAAAAATACACCTCTTAAACCAGGATTCAATTGCAGGTGTTGTCAGTTAGGTGTGAAGGGGATGAAAGCAGAGATGTGCTGCAACAAGTATTATAAAAGCTATTTCAGTACCAAATCTCTAGACAAAGTTCCAAAAACTCTGGAAGAAATTTGGTGGTGATTTTTTGGAGTGACACATAAGAAAATTGCCTTCAGCAGCAGGACTGGCTACATACTCTGATTGAACCCTTTAAGCCACCACTGATGACATAGCTACAGTTAACTACAAATATCTGACAAATGTTCTCCTGGAGGGACCTGTGATGTGTGCACAACATCCCTCTCCAATGGAGAAAATAGGCCAAATGTCAGCAAATGTTTAGAGCTTGCTTTGCCTTTGGCTAAAAGAAATTTCATGTTTTCTGAATATGTTTTTAGTAGCATAGTAAGGTTAGTGCGACCACATCACAAACACAGCAGTCCTGCCTTTGAGGATATGTTCAAGGACTTCCAGATGGTCGAGATAATTTAAGTCACATTTACAGTCCCATGTGGTGAGCAGTACATTTGCATAATTAGGACGTTTGGGAAAACAGCAACATGGAGAACAATATGAAATATTTTTGTAAAAAGGTTTTGTAGGGAGAGAATTCCTATTACATAACGATAATCCCAATTTCCTCAAAATCTGCATGAAACACTACATGGGGCCCTTGGGACTCAACAAAACAATTATTTATGTTTTCTCTTTCCTTTACGTCAAACTGTAAGGTAAGTTGGACGACTCTGGGGAAAACCCACTCAACGTCAAGACGTTTCATGGTCTCCCTTCACTGCCCACCATTGCTTTTAATTAACTGTGATATAGCAGAGCTACAAACTTCTCTGATGTGACAGCTCTGCTGGCATGAGAGGTGTGATGAATGAGCTTTGGGGGAAATTCGAAGCAGGAACACATGCAGTCCATTGAGGCAAACATAACAGAGTACAACTAACGTATTCTCTGAAATTGGGTCTCACACTCTTTTCTTTCAGTAAAAAAAAGACAAAGAAAGGTAGTCCATCAGGAACACAGACGCTTATCTACTGAGATTACATTGAAATACTGATGGAGACTGGCTGACAGAGAAGGACAAGCAACCTTAAATGCTTTCCTTACACTTAAGCTGGGAAATCAGCTTTCCTCCAGTGGTGTTTGAGCTCATGTTTCAATCATGTAATCAATGCCATTTACCACACCATTGTGCTCTGAGCAAGGTTGATGTCTGGTGTTGCCGGGTTGGACAAAGCCAGAATATCACTAAAGCTTTTCTTTTAAAAATCCATATTTCTTCTAGGCCATAATTCGTTGACTCGACATGAATATTTTGTTTGGTATTCAATATGATGTGTGTTGAGAGAGTCCAGGACTGCAGGCTGTTGACTAGACAAATGCATTGTGTTATTGCAGAGGATTATTACTGTACTGTATGTTAAATAAGAGAGGAGTGTTCATCGGCATAAAATGCTCAATATTGGTAACCAAGCAACAATTTCTATACTCTTTCAAAAGACAATAATCATCCCTCCGAGGACCTGGAAGTTATCACATTGATTTTGAATGTATTTCCCAGATGTTCCAGACCTGTGTTGGTGCCGTGTCAGACTCACTGACAAGTTCCTCTAGTAAAAAAGAAGCAGGTATGGGAAGATATGATTTAATGAATGACATCTATTTAATTTTGTCAGGGCTTAGTAACAGGAATTCATTACCTGGCATAAACACAAAACAACAGAGCAAGTCCAGAACATAAATCTACTACATTAAATATTCAATACATGTTTTGAGCAATTACAGCAGGGAGCTGAAAGGGCAGAATGATCATAAATCTTATTTATGTATCTTTAACGTGCTTGGTTGTTTTATAAGCTGCTTCATCTGTTGTTTAAGAGTTGTCATTTCAGTTTGCTCTTGCTGTGATAAAGTATACAAACCAATTAAATACAAATGTTCAAAGTGCTGTGCAAGATTTTGAAAAATACACATGGACTGTCCTGTATCAGTATAAATGTTCTGGCAGGAAATTATGACCTGCAAACTTCTGCAAGTAATTTAAAAGTTTTGCCAAATACAAAAAGGACTTTGAGACCATTAGTTTCTCAACTTTATCAAACCACAGCAACCCTTCATTGTGAATACTTTTTCATGGTACAACTTCATACGCTCCTACTTACAGTGACAGAGCAGTAACAGAATTTTTTTCCAAAGTGTTCCTGGAAAACAACTTAGCTTTGGCCTGCCTGCTTATTACCAGGGTTAATATGAGGATTTCAATGGTGTTTATTGCTTATTTCTTCCATTTGATACTTTGAAATATGAAATATAAAATGCAGCTGTATAAATGTTACCTTGTTTTACCTTTTACTTTGGGAACCACTGTTTTAACAAAGGACGACGATATTGAAAAGTAATTCAGTCAGTGTGGTCAAAACATTTTCAGTGAAGAGTGGCATTTCAGAGACACACAGAACGAGTGAGAAATTATCCACATACCCTGAAGGCAGCCAGAATGATTCGAGTGACCTTCTCCTTGACAGACTCCTGAAGGATGTCGGACAGGGCTGGCACTACGTTGTAGCGTCTCAACTGCTCACAGAGCTGAGGACTGAAGGCCAGGAGCCAAACGCAGAAGATCATCTGGTACTGGAGCTGGAAGCCACACTTGTTGCTAAGCACCGCGGTGATGCTTAAACAGAAAAAAATAATATAAATGAATAAAACTTGAATGGAAAAAAAACAAATAACACGCAAAGTGGTGGGAAAAGGACCCACATCTATATCTACCATCTGTTTACTAATAGAGCAGCTTTCACAGATGTGTGCCTACATGTTGCTCATCCATTATCTCTGATGACAGCCGAGAATGAAATGTTCAGAGAGTCTTTAGATAACGGAAGAGTTGCTCAAAAAACAGAATAATAATAACGAAAGCTAGACAGCGCCTTGAACATTTACAGAAATAGCTGGTAAGTGCAGAGATGTGGAGTTCATAGATGTGCAATAATTACCTGAACCAAATGAAGCAGTAAGGCTAGTTTTACATAATGGATCCAACAACGATCAAACAATGAATTGTTGGATTTACACAACCCTTTTTTAAGTCCATTATTGAGGTGGGGTGCAGGGACATTTTTTTTGTTTGGTGTAAATTTAGGTTAAGACAAGACAAGAAATTAATCAAGAATGTGACAAATGGAAATTAAGATTTTACCCGAAATTGTGGCCTTTGAAAATTTAATACAGTTAATGTTGCAAAGCTTACAAGCACACAAAGGGTCAATACGTGTCATGTCGGGTGATCTCACTGGACTCCCAGAACCCCTTACAAAGTGAGGTTAATTTGCTTCCATCAGGACAGAGATTTCACCTCTCTAGAGATGGCACTAACAGGTACAAGAGGTCTTTTATTCCACCAGTAATTGGCTTTTTAAAGAAAATGTAATTTGGCCTGATCCTAGCTATGGATTAGACAGGGCAGTCCTCTAGTTTCTGGCTTCTTCTTCTTCTCGCTGCTCTTTCTAGATGTTTTTAGTGTCTGATTGATGATGACAAAAGTTGTGTTGGCGCTGACCTGTGCACTTCAGTTATTATTGTTTTTACTCATTGCTGTACTTTCTCTATTTCATTCTAAATCGACGGCTGTCTGTACATTTTTTTCTAGACTGTGAAAAACTGTAGTAATCCTATTTATAAGGAGTCATTACTCACCAATTGACTCCATCAGCCTCCACCCAAGCAAACCTATATTCATTGACCCTCAGCATCAGCTGAAGGCACCCAGCCACGCACTGGACGTACTGAGAGCTCTGCAAAGGACAGAAGCAAACATTTACTCAAACAGAAGCGTGAGCCTTAGCTGTGTAAACAGGAAAACAAATAAAATGTTAGAAGGTCAAGTACAATTAGTGCAGTTCTGAAACATGGAGTAGTTGACAAGCAGATACAGCACATGGAAGAAGGCCAGTCCAAAACTTGCATTACCGTCACCGGTCAAACCTGAGGCATTGCACATGCAATCTATAGTATTATACATCAACACATGCTAGATCACAGACCGAATAATACAATACAGAGCAATAGCAGGGAAAAGTGTCCCTTCACACCTGAGCAGAATAATGTAAATTGAGATTAGAGTAGAGGAAGCTGAGAGGAGAAAATAGATCACATTAATTTGTTAATTAAAAGGAGGTTGAAGAAAAGCAAAGTCCAGCAGAAAGAACAGGCAGCAGTGACGGCAGAAGAGTGGAGAAGTGAAGGTTACCTGGTTGAAAATGTAGAGGAAAAGATGATGTTCTGTTATTAGATAGTACTCATGTCAATAGGTTTCTGAGCACACTTCTCAGAATAATCCTGTTATGCTTGGTAAATTATGGGATATAAAATGGTAGGATGCTGCTGCTGTGCAAATTCTATTCCAATCTTCCTTTGTTATCCTAATGTACTAGTAAAGCTGCGTTACCATGCGGTTTCAGCATTAAGGAGAAGTGGCTTACTGCATGCAATTTCCATTTGCACTTAAAACCAACCAGAAGCAGCAAACACCATGCTGTCTAAATGGAGAATTCTTGGTCTAACAGACTCAGGTCTCCAAAAATCTGCAATTATTAATGAAAAACTGGAGTGCAAGAACAGGATGGGAGAGGAAAAAGAGGGGAGAGAAAAGATGTGAAAGTCCACTGACAGCTGACAGATGCCAGCTTGATGCCATTTACGGGTTTCATTTTGGAAGCGCCATGGTGACCGAAGATGCACTTCACACATACTCACTTCACTGGGGGAAATAGTTCCTGCTCCTGAGCCTGTTTCTGGACCTGTACCATGTAGGTTCTAATGAGAGATAAACAAAAGAAACAGGTGCACAATTGTTCACAATCCATCGCGTCAAACTGAATTACTGTGACACTGGACTACACAGTATGTGCTGTAAGCTTGACCAATATTCAGTGACAGTGGATGCTCACTGATTCGTTGATGGGCTGTTGAGAAGAGAAATTAATATCAAAACGCAATTTCAAGAAGCAGCTTAAGGACATATTTTGCAAAGACACAGAATGTTTAATGGGGGAGAGACTGACAAAGTCATGCTTTAGGTAGAGCTGGCTATACCTGCACTGAAGAACACCACTGGATATTTTAGAAATTCTGTTTTGCAAATGCAGAAGTACAAAAGAAACTAGGAATCAATATTCAGCTGTTTTACCAGCCCACTCTTCAGTGAATACATCTGCCAAGTCAAAGCCAGAACTTTCAGCGTCGATTTCATCAGACATCTCAAGTTTTGACAAGCCTGCTCAAACCCAATATGAATAAATGCATTACCTTCATTCAGACAAGGTTTTCACTGTAAGCCCAAACAATAGAATTTAATTAAGGGAATGGGACAGAATGTAGAAATCACTTTGGCATTTTAGATGATAAGACTTTTCAAAAAAAGGGACTAAATTAAATTCCATTTGAGAAAAAAAAAGTCAATGTCGCTAGATGCTGATGACCGAATGTCTAAGAAATTAATAACCCATGATGTGATAAATTCAAAAGAAGATATAAAAAAGTTCATATATTTCAAAACTCAATTACACAGTATGGTGTGCATATGTACAAAATTTGATTTGCACATTCACGCTATCCAGAGTGCTGCCATTCCTGCAACCATCATTATAAACTTTCAATTTTACAAATGAGCATAAACTCCATATTTTTATAAAATGAACATGCAATATTCACCTTGAAAACTATTGGCATTGACAAGAATACATTCAATGATTTTGGTGAGCACCTTTCTTCAATTGCCACTATCAGGCAAGATGTTTCCCCTCACCTTATACAGCTAACCAACTGCATTGTACCCTATTAGTCTGTTGTTAGTCACATAAAACATACAATTTGTAGTAAAAAAGGCTCTGTAAATTGACAAAATATTTGACAGATCAAATGGCAACACTGATCTGTTTCACGAGCAGTTAATTACTTTTTCTTTTGTCTTGAAGGGAATGACAAAGGTCACTGAAACCTCCCATGTAATCCACATATTTAGACAGACTTTTAATTATCACAAGATATTTTAGCAACAAAACTCTGATTTACATACCTGTGAACTGAGTTGGCTTTTGATCCAGTTGAAGTAGTAGTTCAGATCACTTCCCTCCATCAGATCACGGCCCCAGGCAGCCAGCTTAGCGATGATCCTCGCCGCCTGATAAAGGAAGAAGGGAAATGCATATTGTTGTACATAAACAACCTTTCAACAGTATACGTTTCCAGCAAGGCCATAATAAACAGTATTGAAAGATCACGGTATCGAATTTGTTATTACTACAGTGGCAGTAATGGCAATCATGTAGACTTATAAAGCATTTCCTTGAAAACCTTCCTTTATGATGTGAAATGTGTAAAATATACATACAGTAAATGTATATTTGGAGCAACAATAGAAATTTATTCAGTTGCTGCTTTGTTTTATAAAGGAGAACTAAGATAAGGACGAGCGACAAAAAAATATATAATTTTTTTCCATTTGTAGCACTGGCTATATGATCTTGACTTCTTTGATGATTTACAGCATCTTAAGTTTAAATTCTAGGGAGAGGAAGAAATAAATAAGGGTGAAGGCTGCGCACATGGAGATAACAAGTCCTTTGATTTAAAATATCTTGTCCTGAAACACCAGCAAATACTGACTTAACACAAAACATGATCTACAACCCCATTTTAGTACAAAAATGACTGAGGCCATATCAACTATCTCATAAACAATTTTGGCTTGTAAAGTGCCTCCTGTACCCTGTGATGAGACAGGAACAAATTCTGATCTCCAAATTTCCTCCTTGCCAGGAGAGCATGGGTCCACATATTGAAGCTCTAATTTAAAAGAAAGAGTCAACATGACAGCTGGACTGAGTTAAAGTGCTGTGTAACAGTCTTGGGGTCACATTATGCCCACCTGCTGAAGGCCATCTGGTTGGTATTTTCAATTAAGCTGTGGGTGCCACATCACAGTACTCAGTTTGATGTTGGGTGATCATCATTTATTTGAAAAGGGCGGCAGGTAGAAACCATTACATTAATTGCCTTGTTTTTTCTGGAAAAACGGTAAGGTTGCTTTGTGAGGAATTATTGATACCCTGCTATGATTAGAAGCGAGTCACACCTGTGAAAAAATCATGGCTGTGAAAAATCTTATCGGTCTTATCTGTGAAAATCAGATTATGCTTAATTAGTTTATGTCACTAATACTACGCTACTAAAAATAGCGTAGGTTGTGGCACTGCGCTGTGTTTGACATGCACTGACTAATCTAATGTTACATGGACGTCTTGAATTCTGATATGTCCTGTATTTGCATTCTTCTATACTCTGAAAAAACAAATAGTATCAATGTCTCTTAACTCACCATGTGGACAGTAAAAAGGTCCTGACGATTCAGCATTGGAAGGAAGTAGGACCAGGCGGTGTTCTTCGTCTTTTTGGCGTAGTCAAAGAAGATGTTCACACGCTGATGGTTCTCCTGAGTCACAGTTGAATTAACATCTTAGATGAGCTCATGGATTGAAAACCTGGATTCAGATTCATTTTTTGCACAGCTGGGGTAACTGACTGACAGCGTGGAACACAATCCATCTTTAAAAGCGAGACATTAATATAAATAAGTCATGTAAAAACAGTGTTGATAGAGTCTGATGTCTTCATCATTAATCATCGGCTGGAAAGTGCAGCCATTAGTGCCAGTCACCTCTCTGTTACATCAAAGGCTGCTGGGCTTTCAGGTTTTTTATTGCTAGAAAATGCTTTACAGCCCAGGCCCAGGCATTGAACTAACCCCAAATGAATGTCCCTGCAGCTCTTGAAAGGTGGAGGGAGCTTCCGACTGAAAAACTGTATCTGTTAAATGTGTAATGATAACTCACTATAAAGTAAAACTAAGAAATTGTAGTCAGAAAAATATCAGAAAACAGATCACTTAGGTTTAAACTGCACATTCACCAATTCAACTATTCACTTTTTTAAACTATAACTACTGTAAATGGTTTGATATGCATTTCAGCTACATGAATTTAGACTACTACATGTCTGTGTTTGTCAATACGTTCATAATTGATTAAAAAAGTACTAGGTGTATTAATTAATTAGCAATAATTACTAAACTAGCCCTCAGTTGTGCCTAAGGTCTGAGCACTAGAGAGGTCTTCAATATTTAGTTAACAATTATGTCCTCATTCATTGTTTGACTTTTTTAAAATCATTACATTGCCCCAGACTTTGAATGCACACAAAATGTATATCAAAACTCTTGCTTGTTGGAGGTTATGTTATGTGATCCTCAAAGATTTTAGGTTTTCAGACCATGTCTTGCTGTTTTCTCCAAATGTATTCTCTATATGTATGTACATGCATGTCCTATTTGTCCACAGTCAGTGGGTCTGTCTGTGTACCTGCAGAGTGTCATCAATCAGAGTCAGGATGTACTGGACTGTCTGCTCCTTGGAGATGTGGGCCATCAGGTTAAGAAACGTCTTTGCACACTGAGTAAAAACAAAATAGACAAACACAAACTCAGACACAGCACGTATTGACATATTGAACAAACTGCCTTTGCTTTTATTGTGGCTGGTAACTGTAAACACAGTCCAGAGACTAATTCAGGTCTGCAGAATGTAAGATAGTGTGTCTGAAGTGAGGTTTACAGAAATGAATTTCACAGTGACCAGTGATGTTACAGCATGAGGGTGCTTTCAGTCTAATAATAGCACTACAGCAAAACAAGACAAGAGGATGCAATTGGGGTGGGCATGTTAGTATTGGGTACAGGTGAACAATTAAATATGAACCAGGAACTCCAATTTAAACGTGTTGCAAAAGGTAGAAGTGCACAGCTCTATTGTGCATTTGTACATAAAAGGCACACATTGTTTTTGCTGCACTGCCATTATTTATCTGAAAGGGTTTGCTTAGTTTGGAAGGTTGTGAACTAAAGAACAAGTTGAAAACAACTGTGAAGAAAAAACATAAAGGAGAACTGCTATAGCATTTGTTGGATTGATGGAGAACATTATCTGAACACACACAAATGCACAGATAACATAAAAGACTGGATACCTGATGTCCTTCATTGGTCAGAATAACCTGTTTCTCCTCAGAGTTGGCCACCTCAAATTTCTTGATGAATTCACAGTCCTCTGCTGAGATCATCTGACTCCTACAGGAGAATTCAAGACA
Organism: Lateolabrax maculatus; assembly: GCA_031216445.1. Classification (NCBI taxonomy): domain Eukaryota; kingdom Metazoa; phylum Chordata; class Actinopteri; order Acropomatiformes; family Lateolabracidae; genus Lateolabrax; species Lateolabrax maculatus. The sequence goes on from CM062203.1 coordinate 9,141,458, forward strand.
ATATGTGTACTATCAGCTGAAGCAAGACATTGTATATTTTCACTTGGAACAACAGCAAGGCCAATAGTGGGTTGGCTAATAAAGAGTGGTGGTTTCTATTGATAAGTCACAGGCATTAAAGACATACAGCATAAATGTAGGCCCCCTCTGTCTCCTCTCACTGGAGGATTGACCTTTGCCTTGTCACTAGCATGCCGCTTCTAATTACAAAGACAGCTTACACAATAATGGCAATTAACCTGGCAATACCACATGTTCTAGTTAAGACCAAACACACCATGGATGGTCCACAGAGGTAGGCAGTTGCAGTAAAATGGTTAGTGTGTGTCCATAATAACTGAAACAAGGAATTAAGTCATCGGATATTTTTTTTTAAATGCTGATGTGAATCATGAGTCCGATCGGCTGCATTAAAACATACAGACTCGAAGAGGAAGTATAACTCAAGACAGTGAATCACAACACAGGAACTAGGGCAGAGCTGCTTTTAAATGCACTTGATCTGCAATTAATACATTTATGTATTCAGAAAAACATTGATGCAATAATGAGTGCTTAACTTGTCAAAGAACCTTTCGACATGCTGGCTTTAAGAAAGACTAAAATATCAAGACTTGCTGAATCAGAAGAGTCATTTATGTAAATAGGGTGGACACAGCATTAGAAACAACTTTCAATATAATGCAGTCTAGTACAACACGACCACCACCACTAATCTCAATAATAAACTTAAAATAGCATTATCATATTTTTTTCAGACTGTGTCAACAAAAATCGAAAATTCATGATCTTCGTAAAAGTAGAATTCGTGGAAACGGTCGTACTGGATTGCATTAGATGGTATAGATGTACATATTAAAGTGTCCAGTGACTGTATATTATATACAGATGGCATATATATTATATATATATATACACAAGAAGTACTGTTGCAATGTGTACTTACTGCAGGTAGGACTGCCAGTTGACCAGATTGGCCCGCACCTCAGCCGCCTTTGCAGCAATGATGTTGGTGGGGACTGCAGCGTCCACTGCCCCGCGGATATCCATCTTGTAATATATCTACTACAGTAGCTATATATATGTATATATATATATATATACACACAGTCAAGTATATATAGGTCCAACTCCACCTGGATGCAAACACAAGGATTAACATCAGCACACTGACTCAATATCAGAGGTTTTCAAAATGTCTGTGGCCTGGTTTTGTGTGTTTACTACAAGCTGCAAACTCTACACAGTGCACAATAATAACCAATAACCAAATACATATGCAACAATAAAACAACAATAAAGATTATACAACAATAATCTAAATCTTCGCTGTGACAGGGCTGTAACCAGGAAGAAAGCTACCAGCTACAAACAATGTACCGTTAATACCATGAACACTTCGACCTTTGGCCTAAATATCGACTTTACAATTTAATTTAATCTCAGAAGTTTAATTCTGACTTTAGTTAGCAGGCCATCAAACAGGCTGCAGCTAGACGCGCTAGCAGCAGCTGAACCCAAAGTCACGACGTGTTCCGGTGGGTCTTTCCCACATAACGCAACACGGTGCGCCGCCTCGGACATCAAACTGCATCGCGACTGTAGCGAAACACAACGCCTGCACGTAAAAACCGTCGAATAACGAAGCAAAACGGGGACTCAGGTGAGCGTCGAGCGCTCACCTGAGCTAGCCATGCTAACTTAGCCTCGCGTCCGTTCCGTGAGCGAGTCGCCATGGCAACAGCCCCGCAGGTATAATAACAATAACGGGCAGAGTCCCGGGACCGGACCGGGAGGCGCCGGTCAGACATTTAAATCTACCTGACGGGGGACGGAGGGGTAAAGAAGACGAGTTCAGGTCCTCACCCTGCTCCTGCTCCTGCTCCTGCGTGAACAGCTGACTGACGACAACACGGCCTCACGCTCTGTCATGTGACGGCGGGTCACGTGACGTCCGGAAACATCCGCGCCTCCAGACAGGAAGGACTCAATAACACCAAACTGTGTTTCTGTAGCACTAATTAGAACAGTAAATTATAAGATAGAAACACAAGAGATAAATAATATATGTATATATAGAGAGAGATGAATAATGAGTTCTTGATTACATCAGTATAAATATAAACCCAGGGTTGGACATTGAAGAAGGACTGGTAAAATTAGAAAAAGGGCTCTCTAGTAAAAATGAGCTTAAAGACATTTTTTGAAAGGTTTGCTGATTTGGTTTGCCTGACATACTCAGGCTAACATTGTTATTCAGTTTTAAAGCTGAGGAGACAAGACTGGAAAGGCCGGGTCACCCTGTCACACTATTATTGTCTGTGGCTCAAGTTAATGTCCCTGTATAAAAACTCAACATTTAGGACCTTCTCTTGCATCAGTGTGTCTCTTGACTTTCTAGAGCCACAAGTCGGTGACATATAAAAACAAAATAAGTGATCAGCGTGTCAAGGTTTAAAATACCATGTGGAAGTTCTAAATATGTCTGTGTGAATGATTTAGAAACTCTACTCCCCTGTTGTCTTTTTATTCATTCACTAGCCTTGCCCAAAATGTCAAATAGAAAAAAAGAGAGGGCTGCTGCAGTGAAATATGAAATAGATAAAACCAAGGGGACTGTCTGTGACCCTGCTGCCAAAGCTCGGACAGGACTACAAATAACCCCTACAATCAAAACAAACCTTGGAGAGGGGAGAAGGGCAGACAAAATTAATACAGTGAATTTCTGACTGTCAGAAATATTTTCAACATCCTGAGATACGGCAATCAATTACAATCATCTGTGTTATCAGTAGACGGCGTACATTAACTTTGTGGCTTTGTGAGGATGACAGAGAGCTGAAGTCAGTTGATTGCTCACACTGAAGAGCTTTGATCAGTGTTTATCCTTGTGAGTCTGTAATGAGCAACACGACCAAGTACAATGTTAGAGGAGACTGGCACCACAGTTGCCAGTAGAGAGTACATCTAAATTAACGGTGCTGCATGTACACTGTGACCATATGTTTCCTCTACAAAGTCAATTTACCAATGTGTTTTAATCCATTGTATTGCATGGAAATTCATCAAGGAGCATATACAATCACAAATGAATCCACGTCTGTCACTAGTCTTCCTCTCCATCCATCTCACTCAGACACTAAGACCTCCTGGCTTAATCTGGCCTAAGCTGGTGAGACGCAGTAAAGCAGAGAGGAATCAGGATTGCATCCAGTGGGAACATTGTCCTAATCCCCTTCTGCCCTCTCCTTTGTAAACACTCTTCTCTTCGTCAGGGTCACCGATGCTTTTTTCCCCCCTCTCTCGCTGTCACAATGTGCTTCAGAAGAGACACCGGGAAAACATAGAGGAAAGGAGCAAGGAGTGTGGATTTTTCTTATGATCTAAAAGAGACTTGAGCCTCACGTGGCGAGTGAGGCCTCATGGTCGGAGCATGCCATGTGCTAGAGCGGTGAGGCAGTGGGAGATCAGGCCCACGTCTGCTCTGTGGGGGATCAGACGCACCAGGGCCCTGATGTGGCAGCGGATACGGAGACTGGCCCGGGCCTGCCGGCATGGTGTGGGATACTCAGTGAACTACAGTGACCCGGTCCAAGAGGAACAGGAGATGGTGTGCCTTGAGGTATGGGCATGTTATATATATTTATTTATTTTTCAATAAGCATTACTATGTTTGATAATAGCCTCATTATTATAAACATACCACTGATTATTACTTTGGTGCTAATTTTCAGTTAGTAAATAAAGTCAAAAGTCACCAACCAGTCAAGTAAAACTAAAACTAACTGTTTATTTTGCTCAGAGTACATATTCCAGAAACGTTTTGAATGGCAGTACACTGATCAGTGTGTTGCCTGTTTGTTGTTGCACTAATAAGCAGCCACAAATAAAGAAATAACAAAAGTCTGTTGTTAAGAGCGTTCTGTCAAAATAATTTAACTTGTGAGATTCAGAGTAGCAGTATATCTCCGCACATCTTTCAAATGATATTTGTTTCTTATCATCAGCTACCGGCAGTAATTGAAACATCTTTCATATGGTCATTTGTTGTTGTTATTGCAACTACACTACTCTTGTCTGAGCGTCAGCAGCTCTTTTTGCTTGCCAAACCTCTATTTAGGGAACGCTTCCTGTCTGAACGAGGCTTAAGAAGATTAAAAGAAAAAGATGGTGTGTCTTGAAATAGTGCAGTGCCAGTCATTAGAAGTCTAATAAAAGTTGGGCAGTCAGTCACCCACCCAAAATACATGACAGCCAGACTGGACATCCCGATGCAATATTGAATGAAAAAGTACTTAGTTAGAGAGTTGTGAATACATGCAGTTGTTTCTAAAAATAGTTTGAAAATATGATTTGCTTGTAGTTTGGCAGCAGAACCATTCTTAGTAAATGGATATAAAAAGACTTCCAATAGCTTTCTTTAGTAAGGAGAACCATGTTACTACTCACAGAGGGGAAGGGATTGTAAGAGAGCCATGAGGACACTCGAGCTGCTCTCAGAACAGAGTGGGAGGACAGAAAAGTCAGTTCAGGTCATAAACGTATACATTATGCAAATGTGTAGCTTGGCCAGGTGTCTGAGAGTTGAACTGGAGCTTGTTGAATTCCTAAAAATATTTTGCATTTTGACCATAACTAAATATAATTAATTTAAATAAGTATATATAACTGGATGAAAAGACCCATTACAGTAAAAGAGTACTACAGTACTACACTGATTCAGCATTGCACTACTATAACATTGTAAATAAAGGATCAAATCAATACAGCAGAACCAGAGATGTTTTCTTATCCAGGCATTTTTCTTCCAAACCTCGTGACTACATTACCCACAATGCAACTCAACTGCAAACAGTTTGGTTGGAGAGTCAGATGTAAACAGAATTTGATGTATGAAAATTGGTAGACTTCCCCTTTAACTGAGGAAAACATATGTTTGTACATAATAATATCAAGATAATAAAAATCAAGACTTTAAATTCAGACAGTGTCTTATTTTTCCCTTTTTGCTGAATATGTTCATTATGTTAGTATCAAAATCATACAGACATTTTCCACAACAGACATTTATTTAGTCATAGTAGAAAAAGCCCAAGTGTCATTAATAACACTAACAAAAGTCAGTTGTATAAATTGTACCAGCATGCACAGTACCAGGACTCCGTAACTGTGTCAATTAAACATTTTATTGATTACCACACAAACAGATACATCCATAGTCACACCTGGTTTTCATCGTAACAGATTATATGATTGGCAAAGCAGTTTAGATGTTCACAGATTTACATACCTCCATTAGACCTACACCTATTTCCATGTATGTGTAATACCATAGATACACTTTCATCCACACTTTAATAAATAGCACCCATTCACAAGCCACTGTATACCTTACGTTCCAATTGTAATTTTATGACTTTTATGACCCAGTTTAAAGATTGTTTGTTATGAAAGAGCCCAGGCATGATTTATGAAATGATAACTGGCATGTCCTCATAAAGACCATACCTCGCCTTAATTTCAGAGTCCTTGTCAGTAGAGCAAAGAGACCTATGGTCTCCTTCCACACAGTGACTATTGCTGGTCTCAAGAGCTTTTGCACATTTTAAGAAGAGAACTATACTGCCAGTGTGCACAGGTAATTGAAAGTATACACGGAGATATGATACGATATGATTATATTCTGTTCAGGTCAGTCCAGGTTCAGTGCCTCTGGAGCAGTTTGGGAGGTTCAGAGACTTTTTCATAGTTTAATAGAGCGGAAGGTATTAGGGATGGTGTAAATGTAATATCAGCCAGCCTCCACACAAAACAGTCACAGCAAAAAAGAGACACTTGAAAAAGCTTCTTCCCTCAAGTCATCAGGAACTCATCTGTCATCTGATCTCTGTATATCCACGGCCTTGTCCAGCACATTGCCCTCTGTGAATCCTTTGAATTGCCTTGCACATTTGCATTTAAGCATGTACAATATTTTATTCTATAGGTTACCATAGAAATGTGACATACTGAACATACATATATTGCACAGGCCACCTATTAATACTTATGTTACACATATTTATATATTTTTTTCTTTTAATTTTTATCCTTTATATATTTTCAATTTCTTGTTTTTAATCTTATTCCAATTAATATTTGTTATCATGCATTGGCCCTTTTAGCACAGTTCAAGAGTGTGCCACGATGCACTGCACATATTGTCATCAGTGATGCCACAGAGATGGACTCAAGTATTGTAATTCTATTACGTATTTGTCAGTTGATCTTTGGTGTTGTCATTCGTGTTTGATGTTTTTTTTTTATTCCCTGTCTGCAAACTGAATCTCCTCTTGAGGGACAATAAAGAAATTAATGTTACATCAAATCACATTACAATAACAACAACTTCCTGCAACATTTCTAATGATAAAACTCAAGAAAAAGGTCAGATAGAAATCACAGCAAGCAACTGTGTGTGCAAAGCTACAAAAATGTTTCTCCTACAAGGTTCTTTAAATGACCCCAATAGAATTGTGTTTACCCTTAACTTAATGTAATTTAGACAATCAGTTTGCATGGACACTTATCGCCTAGAGTTCTGTTGATAATGTGATGTTCAAGTAAAAAACAAAAGAACAGTTGACCGTGTAACGTGTTTACAAGGATTTAGACAATGATTGCGTTTTATTAAATTGAGCCTGACATTTACAGTACAAAGAGCAACTTGATCAACACACTTGGGGGAAACAGAGAGAAATGAATTAGAAGAACAATAAGGTCAGCAGGAAATCAAATGGAGAAAAATTATGCTTCCAATATTCTGGTGCCACCTTTGTTGCTGCGCTTGGACAACTCATCTTCACCTTCAAAATGCTCACAGATGCCATGCATGAGCTCTTGAGGTGTGAAGTTGGAAATACACTTCCTCTCTAGTGCCTATTTGCACTTTGAGCTGCAGTGATTGAATCTACAGTTAATTCTGTCTTCCTCAAAGCTTCGCAATGCTTCGAATCTCCTCGATCACAAATTGAAAATACTTTATTCTTCCTGTCACCCAGCTCTGGCGTCCTACTCCTCCGTGTGACCTTGTGTGTTCAGACACCCTCCTCCATTTGGCATTGTGCCCTGAGAGTCGTCGAATAACAACAGCATAAAGTATCATTCGCTGCTTGCGTGTATGTATCAATCTCACATGGCTATTTGTGGGTCTGTGTTGCATAACATGAACACAGGGGAAGGTGTTAAATGAAGTGTTGTGGAGAAAATCACATGTCCATATCTCTGGAGGGGAATAAAGATGTGTGGATGCTCAGGGCATGCCCCAGTTCAACATAGTCAGAAAGTAATCAATCTGGAGAGGAAAGAAAATCTATTATTTTGCATTTTTTTGGCAAGATAACAGAGTAGATGAATGCCTGAGTGGTTCAGTAGGCAGTATCATGGACAGTACCAGGTCTTTACAGACACTGTAAGAACAGTTCTCCACTCAGTTTTGTATTAGAGGCGCTCGCATTTTGCGGCACTTCTTATTACAATGTGGGACTGATCACATTCATTTCCATTGCATCAAAGAGCATCTTGATTAACAATGTGAGGCAGACAGGCAACAGCACTAATGTGTTTCTGTAAATTAAGTAATTACATAAAAAACACTATGTTGTACTAGACTTCTGCAGAATAGGCAGAGTGCCATCTGGTGTTTGTACAAAGCAAGACATAATGTGCACCTAAACGCAAAAGTATTTATAAATGCATATAGTAGATTAGATTGAAAAATATGTTTGAAAATGTACATCCCACTATCTCTAGCTTGATACTGTATCAAACAGCAATTTCACTGGCACAGGATAATACTAATACAAGCATGTAAAATATCAGGGATCATATTAAATGGGTCATATCTGGCAACCATTGCCATGCCTTTCAGAAATTCATATGAACATTGAGGCGCTATAGGTCAGTCAATGATTTACCATCATGTGCATGGAGGACATCATGTTAGTGATGTAGTTCGAGCTACCTTCAGATGGCAGTGTTGTCATCTACATCGTTATTGGTTGCAGGCCTGTGCTGTAGATTGCAAGGCACACAGGAGCCTGGCAGTCATCTGTAAAAGAGAACACTGAATGCTCACATGCAATGGGCCAGGACATACTGTGTTTTATATAACTTGCCAGGGAGAAGTGGCAGCCTATGATTAGACTGGAAGTTTACTTGACAATACAGATAAACTTTGTGCATCGAGAGAAGCGATGCAACAGATGTGATGTCCATCATCTACTAACTTGGATTGCAGCTGCCAGTCCCCGAGTAGTCTTTCAAATTCAGTTCAAAACAACTAAACAAACGAACAAATGGATACAACAGATTCAGGATAAAAACAAGAGGAAGAGATTAAAAACAGACTGTGTGAATGTGTGTCTGCATGTGTCCATGTGTATGACTTTGCACGCATTCAGAGAGTGTGGGTATATGTGCAAAGTATGTGAGCATAAATCTACGTGACAAGTGGATTCAAATTCCAATTCAAAGTCACGCTATCCCTCAGCAAGGTTTGGTGGAAACCGGTGCTGCACTCTGTCAGCTTCTGGCTGGTTTCAGCACCATAGACAGCAACTCCAGCCAGAGGCTCAAGAGCGCATGTGCCAACCAAAGCCTTACTTTTTTTTTGGGGGGGGGGGGGGGGGTAATATCTCTGGATATTCTTTGAAATGTTTTTTTTTTTTTTTTTTGAAACAGCTGTAATGTGACAAGAGCTCAAGGGGGGGGGGGGGGGACTTCACGGATGCTTCTCCGCCTTCGTTCTCAGGCTTCATTTTTGATCCCTCTCCCCCCTTTATTATAAACTGACATCACTCTGCCGTTTTTTTTTTTTTTTGTTGTTTTTTTTTTTCTCTCTCGAGTCTGTCGCACGGCAGGCAGGGTGAAGGACCCGCACTGGAAACCTTTTGCCACACTGTCGGGCTTTACGCTCTCCACTGGGCTACTACGAGTCGGAGAGAAGACGCATGCGTACTGACTTGAAGCAGCCGGTCGGGGAAAAAAGCCTTATGTGCCATCGGATGTAATCAAGGCAAAGAATTCCCTCTTCTCGCTGTGCATACATGGTGAAATTGTAAGTACTGGTCGCGAACCGATGTGTCGTTGCGCGGTGGTTTGGTGATCGGGGCGTTTTTTGAGGCCGTTTCCTGGCGTTTTTTTTTTTTTTTTTTTTTTCTTCTTCTTCTTTAAATGGCATGTCAGCGGCTCTCTGTGCGGTGGGCTTTTAACAGACCGAGGCAGCGTCTTTTTCTGCGGGTTGTCCGGCGCGATGGAGCCGCCGCCGCGGCTCCCTCTGCGCTGACGGATCGTCCGGGAGCGATTGAGGAGGAACGCTTGCTTTATTTCGGCGTTATCGTGATTTATCCTTTGAATGGATACGACCACCACCACCACCACCACCCCCCCTCCTCAACCCCCCCTCATTTCATCGTCTATGGCTGTTGAGTCAAGCCATAGCTTACTGCAATTGTGTCGGCTCTGAAGTGCCCGCCGCGTAAAATATGCCATTTGGCAGGACGCACGAAATGTGCGGCCGAAGCCAGCTCCAGGATCTGAGCGAAGAAGAAACCGCGAGCGGATCCATTTTAGAAATGACCAAATGGAGTTGTATTCACTGAAAGCCTGTGTGATAGAGCGATGCTGCGGTTATAGATTTGCAAGCTGCGCCTTCGGGCCCCCTCCTCCTCCTCCTCCTCCTCTTCCTCCCTCCCATGTACCAAATCTCCTGACATTTTTCTTTTCTTTTTTTTTTTTTTTGTGAAAGCATCGTTTCTTGTGTCAGGTAGCCGGATGATGCCGTGTGTTTGGAAGCGACAGCTCTGTTACATAAATGATCTGACAGGATTTGGCAGTGTCTGACCCGGTGATGACACATTTGTTAGAATCAGACAAGAAGTCATTTTTCTGTGAGCGCAGCTTGTCTGTAGTCTATAGGCCTACAACCCCTTGATGGGGATTCTGTTGAATAAGCCAGAGAGCTGTTGTCACAGTTGTGATACAGTCATTCCCCATGGACATGATGCATGCAGCCTAAAGGTGCACTACAAAGTGACACCTGACAAGTAAAAATCCCAAAATGACAAATATTGACATTATGTTCATGTGTATTTAATGTATTGGGCCCAGTGAGCATTGCAAATCCTTTAATGCACTTTGCAATTTTTTTTTTTTTTTTTACGCTCAGGCTTTCACAAATGTGATATTTCAAATGTTGGATTATGGACATGGAGCCCATGATCAACAATCCATCCCTTTTACACATGCAGTCCACAGTGTTTAAAGGGAACACGCAGCCAGTTTGAGATTAGAGGGACTGAAACGTGCTCGGCGGGTGTGTTTTTTCGGCGGCAGGAAAAACAAAATCAGCAAATTATTCTCCCATACTTTTGCCCTGAACAGAGCAAACAGCATACCTTTACAGTGTGACCTCTGGGCATGCCAGCGCAGGCTCCGACCAGAGAGCAGCAGCACACATAACAAATACATAGGTGTCAACTGGTGAGTGGTAAATGAAATAAACCTAATTAATCGTTACCATGGTAAACGTGATTAAAGTGCTGGTAAAAATGGCCGCACTGTCAGGATTTCACACTGGTGTTTGGTCTCATCACAGTACACCCAGTGCTGTCCTCACTATCTGTGCGGCACTGGCACTCGTTTGTATCATACAAATGCGTGCGAGATAAAATCTCAGTTAAATACTATTCCTGACGTCTGAAACTCGGTGCCTCTCCCCTCTCCTCTGTCTACAGCCCATGGGATCAGAGCGGATGGAGATGCGAAAGAGGCAGATGTCGGTGCAGCAGGAGTCGGCAGCGGGGGGAACTGCACCGGCCCAGCAGGGCCAGCCGGGCCAGGCCAACCCACGGGGCTCAAATGCATGTTGCTTCTGCTGGTGCTGCTGCTGTAGCTGTTCCTGGTAGGTCTTCGCCCTCCCGAGAACTCACTCATTGTGGCCCAGCATGGCTGACATTATTGCACACAGGACAGCACAGTCTGAGCTACTGTGTCTCAGCAGCAGGCTCCGGCTTATGTTCTTGATATTTTTTTTTGCATGTGATCTGCGGGCTCTTGTCCAGCCTTGTTACAATGTAAAACATGTTTCAACGTCGGTGAGTTATCTGACTGTGACTGTGAGAAATGTGAGCTTTTGAAATATCTGCAGTTCATTCAATTATATTGTAGATTAAATCAAACCAAATCACAATCAGGATTTTTGGCCTAGGAACAGCTTAACAAATATGAGCAATCTTAAACATAGAGCTATTATATAGAGGGAAGAACTGGACAACAGTATCTATAATATCTAGACAATATCTGTATGTATAAAGAGCGTTTCATAGAATAAGATAAATAAGATAAAATGCAGATATATTCTTGATTAATCTGTAGTCTATAAAATCACAAAGAATTGTGAAAAATGTCTTCAGGTTGCTTTTTTTGTCAGACCAATAATCTAATCTGTTATGCAATGATTATGTTGCACTGTAATATAAATAATAGATACGTACATTAAGATGATTATTGTATAACACATTAATAATTAACTCCTTCAGAAAAATGATGTTGCACGCTACGTTTCCATGTCACCATTAGGAATGAAGACCGGGATGATAGGAACCGAAAGGCTTCTTACGACGTCAAGGAAGGGACCTCCGACTGTGAAGACTGGTCAGTTGATTTCACTGCACGAAAAAATGCCAAATCTACTAAACATATTTGTGGAAGTCAATTTTCAAAAATCCCTCACGCCCAATGTCGCCCCCGCTCTCTGCAGTCCTAAGCCCACGCTGGAGGAGGTGCGCTCATGGGGGCAGTCGTTTGACAAGCTGATGTGTTGCCCAGCGGGGAGGAACTCCTTCCGACAGTTTCTTCGCACGGAGTTCAGCGAGGAGAACATGCTCTTCTGGTTAGCCTGTGAGGAGTTCAGCAAAGAGGCCAATAAGAGTGCGATAGAGGAGAAGGCTCGGGTCATCTACGAGGACTACATCTCCATTCTCTCGCCTAAAGAGGTCTGACCGCTCTCAGTTTCACAGTGTTAACAGAAAATGATCCGATTTCAGGGGTGAAACTTCTTGATATCGGACAAATGTTCGTCTTATTCTCCCTGACAGTAACTTAATAGATTGACATTTTGTGAAATGCGCTTAATAGCTTTCTTATACAGAAATATATGAGAAATTTATTCCTAACTAGTTTCTTTGATCCGTACAAAAACAAAAAAAAGTGTAAAAACGACTATTTCTTGGCTCTGAGTGGTTGCCAGGCGACCCGCGTGGACTACTGGAAGTTACTTGTCCCAGCCAAAAAATATAAAATTGTCGTGTTTACACTTCAGTTTGTGAACGGATTAAACAAATGAGATGTCATTTGTTACTTAATAAACTTTAGATGTCCTAGTAGGCAGATTCTGTCAGATCTTTGCACAGAGTCGGGCTAGCTGTTCCCCCCCGTTTCCAGTCTTTGTGCTAAGCTAAGCTAACTATCAGCTGACGGTAGATTCATATTTACGGACTGAATTGTGTCACCCGACTCTCAGTAAGAAAACAAATAGGCCTTATCCTGAAAATGTCAAACTATTCGTGTTAGAGAGGTGCACGTGCTGTTCTTCCTAATTTCCCCCTGTTTCTTGACTCCCAGGTGAGCCTTGACTCCCGCGTGCGTGAGTCGATCAACAGGAACATGCTGGAGCCCAACTCGCAGACGTTCGACGATGCCCAGCTGCAGATCTACACACTAATGCAAAGAGACTCGTATCCCCGCTACATGAACTCCCAAGCCTACAAAAACCTGCTCAACACTCTGTCAGAGCAGTCCCCCGAATCTTAGGGTGGTGATGACCTGTGATCTTTTAACTCTCTTTATCCCCCCCCCCCCTCCCCTCCATCCCCCCATCCTTAAACCCTTTTTTAAAATTTTCTTTGTATGTTCAGTGTAGGATTACATGAACCGGGCCTCGGGCCTGGCCCCTCCCAGGGATCTCAGCGCTATTGTGATCTGCACCTGACCGAAGACACTCAGGTCTCAAAATCTCCCGAGGGCTCGACATCACAAGTACTGCTACAGATCAACATAGCAAAACACTCCAAAGGAATATGAATACATTTTGTTTCAGTTTTCTTTCTTTTGATAGAAATAATCTATTTTATTTGTGTTCAGAGTTTTTTATGGTCTGTTGTTTTTTTGTATGATTGTTTGGGGGGAAAATGATTCCTACTGTAGACTATATATTTATGAGTTTGTAAATAGTAAAAATGGAATTGTGGGTATTTTATGTAGAAACGCCTGGTTCTATTTACTGCGTATGAAAATCAAAGCTCAAGTCAAAGGCTACACGTTAGCTCAACTTGCAGGCAGCTTTGTGGGGTACTGTATGATTTTACCTTTGTTTCACCCTGTTTTGTTACCTAACCTCACACTTTGGTACCTGTGACAGCGACTTGGCAACTCCAGTTCATGTAGAAACTGTGTGATTGAAACTGCTGTAAGTGTGGTTATCAGTGAAGTAACGGAAAGTAACAATAGTGCAAACAATGTGCAATTTGTTTTCTTAAGAAACTCAAATTGATGATGGAAGGGTATTTTAACTTTCTTTACTCAATCTTAACCACAGAAGATTGCCTATTTAAGAGTTTTTTTTTTATTCAAGTGTTACTCAGTGCACACCTTATAGGTTTAATATAGTTTTACCAATGTGACACAAGAGTTTAAGTAATTATATTTACCAGATGAAGTATTTTTTATGTATTCATATCTATTGCCAATACAGAAAAAAACACAAATTATATTTCAGTCCTACGGTGGAGTAAACTAAACTGTTGGAAGATGTAGAAATGTAGGTGACACTTTATTTTTTGGGTCCGTAATTTCCTAATAATTTCATGGAAGTTTCCTAAAAGAATGAAAGAAGTAATTTGGGATTAATTTAGGGGAAAATAAGAATTTAAAATAGAATCTGACATTTTTTCGTGTTGAGCTGACAATTATTTAGAATGAATGAATTGGAAGTGTATTAACTGACTGCCTCTATTGTACAAATAATTAGTACTTAGAGACAGTCCTTGTCGAAAGAAATTCCTCGGAAATTACTTCATAATTACAGACCACAGAAAATATGTGACTGACCATTTTTGACAGCAGGTGAAGTTGTGTATCATCCTGGAAGATTTTGACTTAAAAATCTGTTTTAAAAGCCCACCTGCAATATGAAATTGACTTCTGATTGAGACTGACACTGGGGTCTTGCCAGGTTAGCAGCAACACCAAAGCTACCATGTAAACTGTGTTCATACGCTTGTCGAGAGCGTTTCCATTGACTAAAATTGGAGTTGCCAAGTGTTAAATACTTTTATGTATTCTAATAGTTTTAGTTGAATTACTTTGTTGCCTCACAAACATGTCACTCAAAGACAAGATCCTCACATGGGGAAGTGCCTTGACATTCAATTTTATGACATCTTTCTCATGGGCAACAGTTGTTTTCAGACTCTTGCCATAAGGGTGGTTCCTGGAGCACGAGACCAGTTTACTGGAAATTGTCCCTCTCTTTGGCCAAATTATTGCATGTGTTTTGTCTTGATTCCTTAGTCGTGACTAGAACAGTCCATTTTGGTAGCGCTACCAAACAATATGGCGGAGGGTGATGACAACACGTGTATTTATTTGCTGAGGGCAAACAAAGATCAATGGATAGGGCTGGTTGATCTGAACTTCTTGCCAACCTGTGCTTCACGGTGGCACTTCTACTTGTCTTAGAGTTAACTTTAACTTACTATGTGCAATTTGAGCTGATGGATACACCGCGCAGATCAACCTCAAAACACAATCTAAGCCAATGGTTTGGAGTGATGCCTATAAATGTTGTTTCTTCTTCTGTTTACTATATAAAATGTGTTATTTTGCGCTGAATTTACTGAAGAATACATTTTTAAAAAACAAATAATGTGAATGTTTACAGTATATGGTTTAGTTTTTTTTCTGCTACTCTCCAAGAAAATAATGACTTGTGGGCATTTTGATTGAGATAAAATAAAGCACAATAATTTTACGGACTCTGGTATGATTTGATCACAGAACCACACGACACAACCATCAGGTACTAAAACTTTCTTGGGAAAAAACAAATCTAAATACAGTTCTGAAAGGATTTTCACTCAAGTCACTTTACCTCAAAGTAAGCATTACAGGATGTAATGTGTCAGCAGATACATTAAAATATTGATATCAAGGTAGAAATGTGCAAAATGACTACTACCATCATGCAATTTTAAGAGTGTCTGTAAAGGATGATGCTTGCCCAAAATATTAGGGACTTTCTCCATCAAACTCACCAGGTGAATCTAGATGAAGAAAATTGAAAATTGAAACCAATTGAAATGTTGTTCATGAAATGGATTAATGAGATTAAGTATTCTTTGAAGGTACAACTTAATAACGAATGAAACGCTGCCCCTCATTAGATTAATACATACCAAGACGTGTAGTGAGGCAAAACATGTTGCACACAGCATATTACTGTATCAAATTAGTAGTTATTAGAGGACGTTTTAGCCATGCAGCCTAAATCAATTTACTCTTGTGTGACTGGTCTGGGTTCAGTTTGTGTGGCAGCACAGCTGCTTGTCAACACAGAGTGGTTGCACCTGGCAATTAAAAAAACCTGGAGGAAAGGGAAACAATTGTGTGTCTTCCCTTGTTCGGCCAATGACATTATCCTGTCCCTAGACAGATTAATATGCATACATCAGCATTCACTTTGATGTGATGAATATTCCACCAGAGACAAATGTATAATCCTCGACACACACACACACACACAGAGGTTTGTACAGCTATACTTGTGAGGACAGTCATTGACATAATGCGTTCCCGTAGCCCCTTACCCTAACATTAACCATCAAAACTAAATGCCTGACCCCAACCCTTACCCGGACCTGAACCTTAAAACCAAGTCTGAACCCTCAGTCTCTGAAGGTGTGTCTGAAAGTGAGGACCACTAAAATGTCCTCACTCCCATGGTCTAAAACCCAAACTGGTTCTCACAAAGATAGTTTATACAAGAGCGCGCGCACACACACACACACACACACACACAAACACACACACACACACACACACACACACACACACACACACAGTGTTTGTCCTCTCAGATCCTTAATTGCATCAGTATAATGTTCAAGATTCACATAACCAGAGGAGACGAAAGACTAATGAAAAGCACTTATTTTTTTAATCAAATGGATTACACTTTATTGGGAAATTAAATAAAACAATGCAATGTTGTGAGGGGAAAGCAAAACAACATTGTCCAAAGTGTTAAAACTACATATAAAAAATGCAGATAAAAGAGAATGAGACAAGACTGATCGCATATACTGTATCTGACAGTGAGAAACAACTAATAACAATAGTAAAAGATTTTGGGGGAGGGCATGGGGGAACTGACAATGAGCTCAATCTATGAACAGGATATTTATTCAAACGGTAACCGCAGTGGCATCTTTGTATGGCATATTTTGCACCATGTACCACAGAATGCAAAGCTCCAATCTTTTGCAGAGAGAAAGAACCTGGTCCAGGAATTTTGCTACTTGTCGAACTGCCATGGAAATACTTGGAGACTCAGCAGAACTAGGACACACACACAAAAAATAAACACAAATTAATACCCAGATAGTGGAGTTTACATTAAACGCTGATGAACGAGTCATAAACAAATAGCTGGAAAAAACAAAAACAAAGACCTGTACCAGCATCGCTCTAGTGTAATTATTTTCCTAATTTTTCCACTCTCAAATTGCTTGAAAGACACTTTTCACAAATGTCTAATGAAATAGATAATTGATTGATTAACTGTATGGTGTAAATGTAACACAAATGTGTCTGAAAGTAACAATTATGTTAATTATCATTTAATCATCAAACTAATTGATGCATCGATTAATCATTTTGGTTTCATAGCATTGATTAGTTAAGCACTGGTGGGGCTTGAAATATAATGTGCAGGTCATCAGCCCATCAGCTAACTGTGCACAGTTAGCTGATGGGCTCCAGGACTGAGTCAACAAAGTGTACGTTAACCAACATACCTTCCATCTATTTCCGCATTCATTGCAGAAGACAAACGTGGTCATTGGCTCATCAGCACTGCGAGTTTGAACCTGGGAATGACAAAAACATGCACAAACCATTTATTACAATATCATACTGAACAAGTAGGGCTGCTCAAAACCGTCTTAACGGTGTCACACAGCATCTTTGCACTATGTATGCTTACCTTTTTTGTCCATGTTATATGTTTATTTGTCTATTTTTGTGCATGGACGTTGAGAGCAACGGAAAAACCGGAGTCAAATTCCTTGTATGTGTACGCACACATGGCCAATAAAGCGGATTCTAATTCTGATTTAAATCATGGAAAAGTGCCCAATTTGCGCTCAACTTACTTGATGAGCATGCTGTCATACCAATACTTTAATGCACTCTTATTTTAATCAAACCAAGTCAATGGAGTACATGCAGAGGAGCACTAATGTGATGTCTATGCTGGTGATGACTCTAACAGTGGTGATTAATTGATTATATCCACACCTGTAACTTTGTGTAGACTTTCCAAAGTAGATGTCATTTCTTGTTATACCAATTTTACCATCAACCATAACATCCGCTTGCTACTGTCACAGTTAAAATGAAGCATAAAGGGCAATCCGTACCTGTGTGTAGGTGCAGCATTTCCCCTTGCACTTGCCACAGGTGAATAGATCAGTCTGAGTGCCTCCAGTGGTGGCCATCTGGTGGTCCCTGACAGCCTCTTTGGTCAAATTCTTTCTCATTTCTTTCAACTCATCACTGGCCATTTCCTGCAGAAAAAGGATATAATGTATGATGCTTTTAAGTAAACTACTTGAAATGTGTTCCGGCTGTAACAGGAGGTATAGACTATATAATCAAGTTATACCAACATGGAAGTAAAATGTAAGTAAAATGTGCAACTACAGCAACTCTGAACAGTGCTGGATTATCTATACTACCGACTGTGTGCCAATTCAAGGATCTTTAAGATAAAGCCATCAGCAGCCAACACACCTCTGCAGTCATTTTAGCCATCCGCTCAGGGGTTACGCTCCCGCATAGTACAGTCCTCCTTAGATTAGGGTTCTTCATATCCTTCAGATTCGAGATTCGGCTCCGCACACGATTCTTGTATTTCATGTCTGTGTTCTTAAACTCTTGGAAGATGCGTGACAGCAGGTCAAGGAACTCAACTTTTTATGCTTCATTATAAGAAGAAGAGCCTATTACTACACAAATAACTAAACTTTTAGTTAATTTAGTGGATTAATTGTTAGTCGCTTGGCTGAAAATGAATCCACAACAATCTCGATTTTTTTAGTGTTGTTTTCTTTATGTTTAATATTTTAGGGATTTTTACTGTGGGTCAGACAAAACAACCAGTTTAAAGAGGAAAGACGTTATTACAAATTCGTTAATTGAAAAAACTAAATTATGTTTAAAAGAATAATAAATAATGAAAATGCCATCCTGAAGTAACACAAACATCTGCTTAAAACAAATTTTCAATTTAATGTAAAGGATATATTCCTCGACCTGCGCTCCAAGTTCATCACAATCAGCACCAATAGCAATATAATCATCTGGGGAGGGTCAAAAGGTGGACAACATTTTTTTCAAATTATTGTAAATGAAGCCAATAATAACCAGCCACAATAACACACATCCTATTTTGGAAATGTGTCAATATTATTATAATAACAGGATTACCTCCAGTCTGTAGAGCAGTGGCTATCAACTCTCTGCATTTGAGCCTGATGGAGTCGGAGGTACCGGGGGCGCGAGGAAAGGTGTTGATTAATGTGTTGGTTGAAACTTCAGTAGGCTCACTCTTGCTGCTGGAGTTACTGCTGGAGCTGCTACGGGACCAATAAGAGAAGAGAACATGAATCAACTACGGACGCAAACCACATTTGAAAGGAAAATATGAAAACATAGAGAAAAAGATTTCAATGTCTACATACGAATGGCAGAACACTTGTGCTGACCGTCAGTAATGATAAAAGTATCAATAAGCAACGTAATTATCCTTCTTGTTACCTTTCTTCTTTTGCCTCTGGGCTTCCCTGTGATGGAGAAACAACAGGTGTCGTTTGTTCTTTCCTCTTTTCATCTGAAGGTTTCTCTCCACCACCAGGCTCATCTGGAGTACCAGTGACAAAAATCAAGCAAGTAAGAAAACAACATGAGAGTGACACAAGAGAGGGTCAACATAGAAATGAGTATGTCAATACTTTCGTATGCTTGGCATTAAGAAAAAAACAACCAGCCACATATCTTTCCTTCAATGGTTCAGTATTAGTGTTGTATAGTGTTTCTTTATAATACAGTTGTGGAGAATTTGTGTCAGATTTGTTGGCATTTTAGCCTTCATTAACAGCAGATTGTAGAGGCAGACAGGATCATGGGGAGTGAGAGGGAAAGAGGGGACAGACATGTAACAATGGTCCCTGATAGGAATTAAACCGGTTTCGTTGTGATAATATGGTTTGCCTCCTAACCACTTGGCTACCAACAGTTCGCCCTTTAGAGTAGAACTGTTCTGGCAGAAACATTTGGGCTGAAATTGGAAGCCTCTATTAAACACCAGCATTTCAGTTCAATAATAATACACGAATAATTGAATGAAACTTTGCATAACATAACAGAAACTCTTACACTTTGGATATTAAGAACAGTATCATGATATACAATGCCTATATTACACAATAACTCACAACCTTTCTTTTTAAAACTTAAACCTCTGGCTGACGCTTTCTACCAGTGTGGATGTCTTGACTGAAATTGGCTGCTGTTCATTTGTTTGTGCTGCTTGAACACCTCACTTACTCACAACACTGTGGGTTGAGAAAAGATGTCAGTGATTGATTTTTTTTTTTTACCCAGAGCGTGATGTGTTACAAGAAGCAACGGATCCAAATTGGCTTGGCCTTCATCAGTTCCAAGCAAAATGCTATGATCAGCTCCCATACAGTCATGCACAACGGCTTGGGACCTCAAAAGCAACAATTACCCAAAAGCTTCTTCCACGATTTGATCAAGGACTTGGCTAGGGAGGTCACCTCGTCGTCTGTGCTCTGCTTGCGGATAGCGTTAACGGACATCCCAATTCTGGTAGACTGCGGAGAGACATTGTGTCAGTTGCACTTTAGGGTTTCAGCACTACATGTGACGACGATGAGCCGCACGAAGACAGTGAGCCAAGATACCTGAAGCAGCTCGAGAGTCATGGGGACACTGCGCAGCTCCTTCAACAGGTCCAAAGCCCCGGCCTGCAGAGGAGAGGAGAGGAGAGGAGAGGAGAGGAGAGGGAACAGAGGGGCATTTAGATACGTTTTAACCCAACTCACACTGAACTTCTCCCTGGACGTGCTGATTAGTTGTAGGTGGACATTAACTACAGCATAGACATCCTCAGATTTTACACAAATCTTTGTTTCTTATGAATCTTGACATATTCTGGGCTACTCTACGAGAGTTAAGTTAGATATATAAACAGAAATATTTCAGATGTAAGTAAGTTGGGCAAAGGTGATTACTTAAGGAATAGTTAACTAGTTATTATTCTTTGAATGCAGGAAAACAGTATATTAAATATATACAATTGACCAGTCAATACACAAAAAATGAATGTTTGTGTATGTTTGTAATGTTTTTAATAACTGATTAATCATTTAAGTGAACTCTAAAGCAACAATTACAAACAATAGCTTGTACAAGCCTCCCATATGTGAAGATCTAAAGCTTTCCTTGTTCTGAATTATATCAAATTGAACATCTTTCGTTTTTCAGACCTCTACACTCAGCCACAACAAAACATGTAAATACATAACTTTGGCTTCTCTCACAGGCGTGTGTCCCTATTTTCCAACATCTTAAAGACGAGAACGATTACTCGAAAAACAAACCGGCACATGGCCGGATAACGACCCCGATCGTTAGTTGTGTTTATTTCTTAACGTTGTTGATAGATTACCTGCAGTATCGATACAGTCCCAGCAGCTAGGCGGCTAACCGTCAAGCGTCCACAACAGTTAAAGCACCAACTGCCTCTGAGGCACAAACCCAACTCAAATCTGACCTTAAAACCGGGGTTTGACATCAAACTTAACTATTTGGTTCGGGTTAACTTTAGAAAAAAAAAGCAGCACATCCAACCTGTTATTGACTTAGCGAGGCACTACAGCTATGCGGCTAACGGCTAGCACCCCCCGTAGAACCGCCGCTCACATAAACACACCGGCTATAGGCAACTACGGGCATATTAGCCGCGGAGCTAAGTGATGCTGGCGGGGGACAGTGTTGACACTGACAGAAGTGGCTCGGAGGCTCAGTGGAGCGGACAGCGGGCGGCCGACCGACCCCGCCGCACCGTGCGCGCCAACGCTAGCTCCACACCAACAACAACAACATTGACCCGATCGGCTGAGCAGCGAGCCGGTCGTTCTCCACCGAGACATCTCACCCCGTTCTTCTTCTGCGCCATTTTATCCATCTTCTTCGCAATTCTGATGATCTCCTCTTCCTCCTTCTTGCCCATGTTGAGTGATCCGATGGAAAAGCCAGAGAAACCAGGAGACAAACGGGAAAGGAAAAAAAAGAAAAAAAATGCGCGACAAAGACCACGCCACTGAAGTGAAAGCGGCGGCGTCTACTTGACGGACCGGGACCGCACACTGACCCTGCGCTGTGTAGCAGACCTGACTAGTCGATGCATGCTGCTCGTGATCAGGGGCAGTTAATCGAGACGGATGCCAGGATTCCTGCGGGAGCTGTCGGGGCGGTATTCACCTCCCAGTGCGTTAATCGCACAAGGGGACACGTCTCTGTTGATATCTAGATATAACTAGATTTATGTCTGTAGTTTTGCACGAACATCTGTTCATCCTGTTTCCAAAACAAAGCCTGTGTTTTGGCAATATCGCTGCCCGTCGTTAGGTTGCGCCAAAGCGGCAATTGCATCTCTGCTTGGGTCAACAATGGACTCTCATAGTTCACAAATAAATGTTTGCTTCCTGTCATGTTATACATTAATAGTTAATTAGAAGGAAAGCTTTACATGGTTACTGTCCACAGCTGAAACGATTTGCTGATCGAAAATCATTAAAATGGCAAGTGGGCTCTCAACTGTGATGCCTTCATAAAAAAATCCATACCGAAGTCCAGATGCATTTTATACTGTTTATAAACAAACAAACAAAAAAAGGACTGACAAGCAATCGTTGTTCTGAAATAATTGTAGCAAGACCTGGTGGGTCAACAGAAAACACTGGAGCCCTATTCACCCCCTGTGTCTGAAGAACCCGACATACAGGTGAACAGGTAAATAATGTGGAACCCTCCACGCCCATGTGTCTATTACAGGAAGTGCTATAAACCAAAAAGAACGGGCAGCCTAAACAAATGATAAACAACAACACTTATTGTGCTGTTTTGTAAAGTATTTTATGATAATAAATAGTTTGGGACAGCTGATTCGACAAAACAAGCAATTTAAAGACCTTAACTTTGGAAATTGTGATGAGATTTTTTTTTCCTTTTTGTTTTTTGTTTACTAATTTCTGATTATACACCAACAGCTTAATCGATAAAATACCTGCCAGATTCCTCAATAATGAAAATAATAAATAGTTGCAGCCCTAGTAAATGTCCAAAAAACAAGGGCTCTAGGGATAGCAGAAAAATGATCTGCTTTTTTTCTCGCAAATTACCGGATGAATTTACCTCCTCCCCAGACCTCTAAAAGTTATGCAAATAAAACAAGAGAGAAAAACATCACATTTTGGTGGACAAGGTCATAACTTATTGACATATAGGCCTACAACTGGTCTCAATG
This sequence comes from Lateolabrax maculatus, assembly GCA_031216445.1. Lineage (NCBI taxonomy): Eukaryota > Metazoa > Chordata > Actinopteri > Acropomatiformes > Lateolabracidae > Lateolabrax > Lateolabrax maculatus. Next base: position 9,164,391 of record CM062203.1, read on the forward strand.
AGTCACAAGAGGACATTGCTTCATTTTAAGGGGTCACAAGCCAAAAAGGTTGAAAAACACAGATTTAGGATTTTGTTGGAACAGAGGTAGTCAAGTCAATTTTATTTATATAGCGCCTTATCATAACAGAAGTCATCTCTCCCTAATTATAAGCTTTGCCAAAGAGGAATGTTTTAAGCATTAAATGTGGAGAGGGTGTCTGCCTCACGAACCCAAACTGGGAGCTGGTTCCACAGGAGAGGACTTTACGTAGAACTTTTTTGTTACTGTCGCCATTTTCACTCCTAGAATAATTCAGTTGCAGGTACACAGGGTGTAAAAATACAAATTTTGCTCCAAGCAGCAGTTGAAAGTTACCACTGTATTATTCATTGTAATTAAAAGTCAGTGAAAGAGCTTCTGGCTCGCTAAGGGCCTATGGCAGGACTCATGGCCTTTGATGAAGGCATGGCTGTCGTGCAGATCAAACCTGTGACCTTTGAGTAACAGGATCCGTGCCACAAAGATGGCACACTGATCTTATACTGCATTTATGCGGCACTGATTGACTCGCTAATTTGGATCTAACTAATCCAAACAGCTCAGCAGGTGACATTGCCCCCTAGTGACTGAAGGTTAGGCAATCACTGGAAAATGATTTGAATTATTTAACTGAGCAAATACATGCAATACTTACAGTATATAAAATATACAGGACAAAAATGTTAAATACTGTGTGAAAATTATTATTATAGAGACAATAGTAACACACTAACACACATATTGATGAAGCTTTTATTTGATGCTTATTCACACTTTGAACAATGTTCATTACATCATAATTGACATTTCCTCATATTTGACTCTGTTTGTCCTACACAGGCCCTTCCTTCAATCCCCCACCAGCCAGTCTCCGTCTTCCAGGACACTGCACATGTTAGTGGGAGGTATTATCAGCTCTTACTCAGTCAGGGGCAGTAGGTAATTGGCAAACTGTCTGGTAACTGCAGTATAGTGACACAGCTTTCACCCCTTGATGCAATTAGACCATTAGCCACTGAACAAAATTCAGGTCTACTGCACGGTACAAACTTTTGGATATACTGTGTTAGCCTTCCAAGTTTGGATACAAAGCTGTAGTATTCCCACCATTAGGGTCACATTTCATTTTGACTACATTCACCAAGATATTCAACAAGTGTAAATACTGATATACTGTGTGTTCTGAAATCTGATGGTGGATTTCCAATACCTGCTGTGAGGTAAAAGTGCTCTCTTAAGACCTTATTCTGCCTATGCTGTCAGCAAGTGCGCAAAATCTTTAACCTAATCCCTATTAGGCCAAGACTTCTCAAATCTGATTATGCAGGCTGCTTGCTAAGAGTCCAAGCCACCTGCGGTATCTGTTTGGAGCGGTAAAGATTTACAAATATCATCTGACCCAGAGAGTTCATATACCTTCATAAACTTTCAAAACCTCATTCCTTGTTTACTTTATTATTCTGGTACTCACTAAGTATTTTATCGTACTCCTTTCCTTGCTCACTTTGTCTTTTAGTGAAATGAAAAGTAAGGAAAATATGGCGGATGAGACAGAGAGGACTTTCGGAACATTTGTATTTTCTTATTTTTTATTGGAGCTTACAGGATACATTAGCCATGATGTAAAACTGTCAGCTGACCATATAAAATTTAAGTCTTACTCTTACAGAAAACCAATATTACCATCCATTTTTGATTGAATCTCATGCTGATAAAAGTTCACATTTTGAGTCTGCTGTGGCACAGTTCCTCTGTGTTTCCTTCATTTGTTATCTTAGCTTGATATGCTGATTAAGAGTGAGCAAAGATTAAGCAAATTGGCCATGATGTTGCACGTCCCAAAATAGCCCTCAAACGCTGCTGAGAGGCTTTGACCAGCGCTCGGAGGAATACCGGGTGCACGCTTTCTGTTGCTTTAGCCGTTATAATTTAGGTGAAATGTGAGCTATAAGGTAAGTCATGATCATTACATTTCTCGACATGTTTGTTTGCCTTTTAGTTTTTTTCTTGAGTATCTACAGGGTGTAATTTGTCAAGTTAGGTGACATGTTTCAGGTGTGTTCGGCCTTTGTCTAAGTCTGTGTTTACATCTAGTTAGACTTCACAGACTTCATAGATTGTTCACAGTAACAATAACGGTTATTATTTTAACAATGATGTAGAAATTGTTATGAAACATTGTTCCTCAGACTGACTATGGTCACTTTACTGTAGACTCTTATAGCACTTATGAAACCTCTATAACAGCCTAAACAACAGAGGCTCTGTGCTTTTCTGCTGTTCTGTAGCTAGGCCTACCTATATTATGCAACTATAATGTCAACTACACCCATATGGTCTGTTATTGCATTAATATGAATCTACAAAAGAAATGAATATATACAAAATATTACATGAAAATGTATGTATGCTTAACAATTTTAGAATAGTACAGTGGATTTGATCAATTTAAAATATACTGTACAATATACACATAATTTACACTGTGCACAGTATGACAGCCTATTTAAGTAAAAATGTAATGTGCAGCTGCTTCATGCATGTTTACAGTTCACTTAATACTCAGTGACGCAGTGTATGTATGCCGAATACTGCTTACAGCGTTGTTTTGCTTGCTCATGTGGGTTCTCCATTTTGAGATCATGATGGAACAATCTTTAAAAAAAGGAAACTACACAAGAACATTTAGTAAATTTACATTTTTACACTTTGTACCTCGGTGTAAAGGCATGTTGGAGCAAAACCTCAGACATCAGATCACAAAGCTGCACATCCATGGATAAACTAAAGAATGGGCAACGCCTGAGGGCTGCTCAAAGTAAATCATTTTAGTTCTTTAAGAAAAGCTGATGGGTTGTAGGATTTTCCTTTTTCAATCGTTTATAAGCAGTGTCAATCGTTTTAATTTTATTCAGTTTAAGTGTTTTAAAGTGCTGCATTAAAAAAAATAAAAACTTTTAAACATGTTAGCTTCATCAAACCAGAGAGAAAATGGAGTAATTACCAAACTGGACTAGCTGTATGTTTGTAGTTTACAGTGTACATGGTTCTAGGGGAAAGGTAAACCACATTTCTACACTGTTATGATAATTACAACCTTACCTGGTGATGCCAAATTAAATTGACTTTCCACTCAAAATCTGTTTTGTGAGTACTAATATCTTAACAAACCTAATTGGTAGGGAACAGCAGTCAGCCTGAAATCAGTCAGTTTAATTTGATTGACATTTTAACATCTTTTCCCTACCTGAATACTTGTCATTATTGGACTGACTGAATCTTAAAGCTTATCACAGCCTTGCTGTGTGAGAGCTTGCACAAGTTTATGATAAAAGAAACAAGTTTTGGTGTCACTTCTAAAGCAGAATTTATCATAATTGAACTTAACTGCAGTAGCAAATTATTAGCTTTCTCCCCCCTCTCTGCTTTCTTTCTAGCCACCCCCACACAATATGAGCAACACACCCGTCCAGGAGCCAACTGCCCAGGCATTGTCCTCTGGCAGTGGGCAGACGTTACCCTCCCGACCCTTTCAGCCAATCTCTGACCCCTCAGCTTCCAAAAGAGTATGTTTCTACAAAAGCGGTGACTATAAATTCGGTGGGCATCGTATGGTTATCAGTGCCCGCACCTTCAAGACATTTGATGCTCTACTGGATGCTCTGTCCAAGAAAGTGCCTCTGCCATTTGGAGTGAGGACCATCACCACACCTCGCGGGACCCACCTGGTTAAGGCTTTAGATGACTTACATGATGGGGCATCATATGTGTGCTCTGATCAGAAACGGGTGAAGCCATTAAACCTGGATGAAGTGAGCCGGCGACAGGTACCGTGGAATACCACCAGACCCTTAAGCGCAGGGCGACGAAGGGGTCCAAGACTCCAGTTTGGTCAGTCTGGCACAAGGAATGAAGTCACCAGACGACCAGCAAAGGTCACTGAGAGGGTGGCAGTACGGACACCAAAGAGGCTTGTGGTCATCAAGAATAGGGATCCTACTGTTAAACGCACAGTTGTGTTGCAGAGAAGAATAGCGCCAACATTTGAGGCTTTACTGGATTACCTTTCACAGATGATGCAGTTCCCTGTGTTGAAACTCTTCTCTACAGATGGCAGTAGGGTAAGTACTGGATTGTGAAATTAATGCCAATTTAACTCCTGAAAATATTATGAGCAGCATCTTATGTGGTATGTGTGTAGCTTAATCTGGTCTCTATAAAGTTTTTATGGGTAATTATGTGCTTAAAAAATAAATAATAATAATGGGAATTGAAGATGAGGAGTGGGAGAGGTCCTGGATGTCTTGGCATAAATGTTTAAGTAGCCCAACTTGGTTGTAATTAGATTTTTTTTTCAACACCAATCCAACTATGACATGTACCTCTAAAGGGGTTGGGGAAACATAACCTCGAGACATCCAATCCAGAGGGACATTTATTTTGAAAGATGGTCTCTATATTGTACCTTGCAAAGTGAACATATTGATACATTTAATTAGATAATTTGGGGTGAGTGTGAAAGTATGTACCTATGTCTCTGTATTGTTACTTAGTTTTTATATACAAATATTATTTGTGTATGCAAAGTCGTGTGAGACATATTGTCAAGGTTTTAATAAATATTGAAAAAAAGGGAAATTTAAAAACAATACACGTATTGACTCAATAGCACTCTAATGACTGTCAGTTCAACATGAAGCCAAACTCAGGCACACCACCTGCCGTGAAACCACAAATTGTGTCTTTTCACACTTTGGTTTTTGTACAGATTAAACAAATGAGATATAAAGTGTTAATGAATGAGCTTTAGAGGTGCTGGTAGGTGGATTTTGTTACCTTCAGGGCCAGGCTTGCGGTTTTCCTTGTGCTAAACTTAACTCACTGGCTGCCTGCTACAACTTCATGATGAACGGACAGATATGAGAGTGGTATCGATCTTCTCATCTAACTCCAGGCAAAAACAAATAAGTGTATTGCCCACAATGTATGTCCCAAAATGTACATATCGGACGGGGTTTAGATACTTGATTTAAATTAAATCATTCAAAGTGGCTGTGGTTTAGTGAGGACTGTTTATCTCCACCCACACCTTTAGCAAAGGTGACAATAACAGGTTAATCTTTAAATGTAAGGCCGAAGAAAGTTGATGGTCCACTTACTGACTTTTCCCCCCGGAGCCTTCATATCTATTTATCAAGTCTATAGAGGCATGAAGATTCAGATGCCATCAAGAAACTGACAATGAACTGTTAATGTTTTGATTTCTGTTTTGAGTTCTGATTTAGCTTGTGAAGTGAATTTTGATTTCATCTCAGTTTTGAACCCCAAAACACCAAAGAAATAAAGAAATCACAAGATGTATGCACAGCATCAAAAGTGTGTGGAGGACTGCTGCCCATGATTGTAGATATGTTTTTTAGGAGATACCATATTCATGTGCACAAAACTGCACAACTACAATAAATAACTATCAGCGTCTTAATTTTAACTGTAATTGGTATTACAATAATTAGGAATCTAGGCTTTTACCTTGTTACTTTACACATTATACGTATTCCAAGAAGTGCTAAGAAGTTCAATCTCTACCCCCTGGTAAGTTATCACTCTGTAATCCCTCTTTCCACGTGTCCTTAAACAGCAACCGGCTTCCTGTTAAAGGTCATGAGTGTTGAGAACCTTTAAATGGATCTTATTCCTCTAGAACTGCCTTATCATCTGTAATCTCTGGTCTGTCTCTTTAGGACAATGTGTGGCCTAAAGAAATCTAACGTGTACATGCAATTTTTGATACTGAAAATTGAAAGTCTCTTTTCCGTTTACATGAATCTAATAGTGTGATACATAAAGTCAGTGCATGTATGTGACCAACTGAAAGTGTTTCTGCTCCTCTTTCAGGTTGATGGTCTCACAGCACTCATCCTGTGCTCTGGAGTTGTTGTGGCAGCTGGCAACGAGCCATTCAGATTAGGAAACTACAGTTTTCACAGAACGGGCCAGGTGGCACAAGGGATGTACACGGATACTGCAGAACCATCTATGTTGCAGCCCAGAACTCGTGAGTGTTAATCAGTAAAACTGTAAATTACTCTGTAAATTATGGCATTCTTTATGTAAAACATGTATGTGGTCCACAGTCAGGAATTGTAAATGCAAAGAACGGAGAGAAAGAGTGAAAACTTGACAGGCAGTTTGACAACATGTTTATACACATGTTTAGACACATATATTTTGTCTGCAGACATGCATTAAAACATGTAATAGTCCTATGGGGACTTTTACAACAAGTTTCATCTTATTGACCTGGTGATCAGTGTAAAATAACAGATAGAAGAAAGTACAATCCAATCACTTCTGTTTATCTATGATGGACCTAAAGTGAGCTTCATATTTTAAATTCAATAGTTATTTGTTGTTAAAGAGGCAGTTCACCCAAATTGTAAAAACAAAACCTATTTACTCACGTATTTCTAGTGGTATCAAGCTGTTGTAGATAATCTTGGTTTTACCTGTCCTGGCTTTGAGATATTTATCACTGAGTGTTCTGCCTCGGCCCCGGTCCAATGTAACTGATTACAAAGGATTGGTTGTGCGCTTATTTGCCAAGAATCAGATAAGAACCTCTCTTACTCGGTTAGCTTAGCACAAACACTGGACAATGTGCCTGGCTCTGTCTAAAGGTAACAAAATCTGTCTACAAGCAACTATAAATCTCACTAATTAACACCTTATATTTTGTTTGTTTTATCTGTACAAAAAAACAAAGTTTAAAAACTTTGTAGAAACAAAGTGTGGCTCTTGTATGGATGGTTATGTGCCAGACTTTTTCCTTGACCCAGAGCAGTGATTTCCTGTCTTTGCTGGTTGCCTTGTCAGCAGGGTGCTATTAGGCAACCTTTTTTTTAACCTTTGGATGGAGCCAGGTTAGCTGTTTCCCCCTGCTTCCTGTCTCTATGCTAAGATAAGCTAATTGGATATTGGCTGTAGCCTATTTACAGACACATATGACAGTGGTACAATTTCTCATTTAACTCTAAGCAAATAAGAGTTTTTCTGAAAACAAAAGTCAAACTATTCCTTTAAATATTCATACCAAACCCATATGAATACTCAATGATGCTTTTATAATGTCCTTAAATATATATATATATATTTTTTTCTTTGTCTCTCCCCCTCCCTTTCCCAAACATCAAACACCACCGACCAAAGAGAACAACAAGTCTTTCTCGAGCGGAAGAGGCTCAAGGAATTTTTCCTTATCATCAGAGAGATATATTGTCGACCAGATAAACAAGTCTCGAAATGGAAGCACGAATGGCCACCTGCATCACCACAACAGATCATTTGAAACAGAGGTCAACCATCATCACACATCCAAAGAGACAGGTGCAACTGGGAGGGTAGACAATGAGCATCATACTTGCATTGTACCTCAGGACGATGACATTGAAAAGTCTTTCTGTGTGAATCAAGATGGCAGCATGACAGTGGAAATGAAAGTTCGCCTAACCATTAAAGAGGAGGAGATGCTCCACTGGACTACCACACTCAGCCGCTCCAGCCTTAGCAAGAGGACAGTTTGTGCCTCGATTTCTGAGTCGGGCAACAGCTCACCTGACTCAAACAATGCCGTTGCCAAAGAATCCTCTAGCATCAGTGAAGATGAAACGAAAGAGGATAACCATCCTGCTAGTGCTGGAAAGGGTGTCGACTTTCACGACGAGCGAGTACACGAGGGCAACACTTCTGCAGCCTTGGGAAAAGCAAAAGCAAAAACAGGTTTCAGACGCACTCCTACGCCAGGTCCTCGGCATGTTAAGAAGGCGTCTGTTGAGAGTGTGAAGATGGTGACTGAGTCAGGGGTTCAAGAGAGCACCCTAGGACATTATTCCTACATGGAGAGGAGGGCTGATGGTGAGACAACTGAGGGATACTGCATTGTCAGACACAGCAACAGCAGCAGCAGCAGGCCAATCCCCAAACCCCGGAAAACAGCTTCTTCAGGGGCGACCAACAAAGGCTCCCATTCGTCCATCAGGTCGTCAGGAGTAGCTGAGGTCCTTCAGATTCAGAATAACGGAATGAAGGTTACAGAGACAGTGATGCATATTTACGAGAGTCAAGGCTGCTACGACAATTATTTTGCAAATGACGAGTATAGTACAGACGGTGTACCTTTGCATGGTTCCACTCCAGCATCAGAAAGCAAACCGTCCAGCAATGATTGTGACATAGATTTTAGCTGGCAGCCACCCACCGCTGACTCACTACAAAGGAAAGAGGAGATGTTATCATTGTCATCAGAGCCAACACATGACATTACGAACAATCTGTCCTCAGTGACCGAAAATGAGGCCCAAACTGCAACAAACTCTCGAAAACAGGAGACGGGAAGAAAAGGCAAAACTTCTAAAAGTGAGAAGAAGAAAAAGATGATTAAACCTGCAAGGAATCAGAAGAGTTCAACTTCAACAAGCAGCTCAGATAAAAAGCAAAAGGAAAGCCCAGCAAACACCTCAAAAAATAGCAAACCTTCAATTACAGACAAGCTCAGCAGCGGCACCAGCGTGGGAAAAAAGAGTTCATCAGAAAGTGCTAAAAGTGGTCAAAAGAGTAGAGGAGCAGAAAAGCCTCAAATTAAGAAAGCGAGTAGGGATGAAAAGACACCCAGGAAAGAGCTAGCCTTACTAGTTAACACTGAAAATGCGAAAAGGACCCCACCTAAGCGACTAATTATGAATAAAGCAGCTGCTAAAGATAATGACCATAATGTAAATAGTCCAACTGGAAGGCCTCAAATGAAGAAGAACATGTTAGATATTTTACATCCCAAAAAGTCACTTTTGCCAGGCAAAAAGACAATTAGCAAGCCCAAATCCATGACTGAAAACAGAATATCATCACCTAAAAAGTCTTCAGAGTTGAATGAGAGTTTGTCTATGCCTTCTCTCAATCCTTCACCCTCTGAAATCCACCGATATGTTGAGAACTGGTTGGAAAACAGCCCGGACCCAGTGCCATACACCGAGGAGGTGACCACAGTTGAATCAGAGCCCCGGGCAAAGGTTGTGTTTCAGATAGGTGGTGATTCGGAATCAGATGAAAAGAATGAATGCCAGTCTAATCATGATGAGTATTATCCAACGCCTGGTGATGTCAAGAAATCATCTTCTTGTCTATCCGTACCTCTTTGTCAGGATCAGCGAACTACAACTCTGCCGCACAATGAACAATATGTGAGAGGTTTATGTGTTTCAATGCCGTCTGTGAGGGTCAATCCTGTAGAGCAGGAGAACAGACTGAGGTCACACAAATCTGCAGAGGCCATCGATCCAGCTGACAATGAATCATCTTCATCTACGTCCAACATTTTAAGTCCCAAAGCAAAGATACAACCTGTCCTGCGGCAACTTTGTTCATCGATTCAGTGCATCAGAAGGGCGTCTGACACCAACACAACATCCAATCTTGAGAAGTCCAACAGCCTTCCTGATTTCCCAACACAAGTGGCTTCAGTGTTCGGCTCGTCATGTAAAGCCTTCCTGTCATTCTTATCAGTGATGACACTGCGAGATAACCTAACAGGATCCGCGCTGGGAGATGCCAACCAATCAAGAAGCGCCTCCGAGGCCATGCTCATGATGGAATCCCTGCAGAAAATTTCTGCCATCGATGACGAGGAGGAGCAGCGGGCAAGTTTGACGGATTTGCAAAGCAGAACGTCTTCTCAGTTCAGAGAACGCTGGAATGATTTCAAGATTCTGAGGGAAAGGCTTGAAAGTGAACCGCTGTCTCCCAAAGTTTCAGAAACAGAATTTGCCCTGGATGTTGTTTCCGAAGGGGGTGATGCATTTGAGGATCAGCATTTGAATATTGATGAGCTGATGGATGAACTGAATATGCCACAAGACCTCAGAGCAGAGATTTCCTCAACAATCCATCAAGCTAAAAGTTTTTACCCTGTAGAGGAGAGCACTTTTGTAGAAACTGAAAGAAACCAGTCAGACTCAGAGGAAGATGTGGAAAAATTTGTTGAAGAATGCAGTGATGAAACAAAACAATCACCAGAGCCCGATAGTACCTGCTTAGCTGAGGACGTTACTCAGGCAAAACAGGATGATGATAATAGAGAGATAGATAGCCTAAAGAAAATGCAATCTGTATGTTCTGAAGAGGCCAAAATGAAGACAGAGTCAGAGCAAGAACCTGATGAAGTTCAGGAAACAGGCATTGATGTAAAAGAATCAGAAATATCACAGATAGAAAGAGATGAACCTTTAAAAGACAGAGATAATGAAATGGAAGAAAAGGAAGAAGAGGAACAAGTAGAGGTGGTAGAGGAGAATAGAGAGGGGGTGAATGACAGAGAGGATGGAGATACAAAAGAGATAGATGATGATGATGATGAAGACACTGAACAGGTAGGAATGGTAAAGGAGGAAAAAGCAGAAAATGGGGCAGTGACAGAAGAAAAAATTGATGACATGGGGAAAGAGGAATGGAAAGCAGAAAAGGGAAGTGAAGAGGAGGAGGGATCTGTTGAGAAACTAAAGGAAGCAACAGAGGAAGAGAAGACAGTGGATGAGGATGAAGAGAGGGAGGATTTAGAAGGAGAGAAAGAAGTGGTTGAGGAGACAGAGGAAGGATTAATGGAAGAAGAAGATCAAATAGCAAGAGAGGATAATAGTGTTGAGGAGACAGAGGAGGAAGAGGAAGGGGAGGATGAGATTGAAGAGGAGGGTGTTGAGGAAGAAAAGGGAGAAGAAGGGGGAACAGAGGAAAAGCAAGGGGAAGAGATTAAAGAAGAAGCAGATACCTCATTTACTGAGGAAAACGATGAGGCAGAGGAAGTCAAAAATGTCCCTGAAGAAGAGGAAGAGGAAGAGGAAGAGGAGGAAGAGGAAGAAGCAGCAGATGCTTTTACTGAGGATGCAGAGAAGGAAGCAGAGGAAGGTATTGAGGTTATTGTGGAAAACAATGAGGAGGATGAAATGAAGGAAGTTATTGAGGAGAAAGAAGAGGATGAGGAGGTACAAAATATAACTGAAGAGATAGAGGCGGAGGAGGAGGAAGAGGAGGAGGATGATGATGATGATGATGATGAGGAGGAGGAGGAGGAGGAGGAGAAAGTAAAAACAGATGCGGTCACTGAGAAAGATGTAGAGGAGGAGGTTATTGAGGAGGAGGAAGAGGAAATGGAGGTTATTGAGAAGGACATCGAAGAAGATGTTGAGGAAAAAGATGGGGAAGATGACAAAACTGAGGTGGTTAGTGAGGAAAACATTGAGGAGGAAGAAGAGAGAGAACAAGAGGATGTGGAGGATGGTGAGGTTAAAAATACAGAAGAAAGGGCAGATACACATGAGGGAGAAACAGACAAGAATATAGTAGAGGAAGAAAAGTGTGATGAGGGTCAAGAGAGAGGGAAAGAGCTGGAGAAGACAGAAACTAGTCTTGAAGAAGAATCAGTAGAAGGGAAAGACATTGTCGAGGAGATTGAAGAAAATATGAAAGCAGAGCAAAGGCTAAATGAAGAGGAGACGGAAGACGATGAAGAACTTGAAAGTAATGAGTTAAATGAGGCGTTAGACCAGGAGGAAGAGCCAGAACCAAAGGATGAGGCAGAGGAAGACCATGTTACTGATGATGCGGACAGTGTTGCTGGTGGTACATATTGTAAGAACCTACTACAGGAGGCCTCGTATTTGCAGCAGCAGAGTAGCTGTGAAGAGGGAGCAAACGTTGAAACTAAAGTAGCAGAACATAACACTGAATCACCAACCAAATATTCCTTTGAGAGTCACTGTGAGGATGATAAAGGTAATGGAACAGACACGGTTAATGAACTTGAAACAGACGAAGGAGGGGAGCATCACGAGGAAAGAAGCAGCAGTCTACCACATCTAGTGGAAATATCGCAGGAATTACTTGACTTTGTTAACTCTGCCCTTCAGTCCTCTTCACTTACATTCACATATGACGCTGTGGGGAACATCAGGATAGAGCCAGATCATGCTCGAGTTATACAAACTAAACAAACTGTCATTCCAAAAAGTAGAGAGGATAGTTCGTACGGCTTAAGGCGTCTACCGACCCCGAGCACCTCAGATTTGTCTGATTACAGGCCGGAAACATCGGAGAGTGGTGGATATAAAACTCAGGAGTCTGTGGATATTGTCACAGAGAGTGGAGAAGAGGCTTCCTCTCCAGTCTGCAGACATGGGACTGATATCCCTAATGGGAGAATAAATGTTGAGCGAGCTAACTCCAAACTGTCCGTTGCAAGCAATGCAGAAGTCTTGCAAAATTCCCCATTGAAAAGTGGAGGGAGTTTCTCGTCTTATGACTCAGGCACTAAAGCCTCAAAGGAGGATCTGTCTTATTTCAGTGCTGCAAGCTCCCAAAAGGCAGACGCCGAAGCTGCCACAGAGGCCGAACAGTGCATTTCGCATGACTCAGCTGATGGGGTTTTGATTGACCAAGGTAGATGGCTGCTCAAGGAGAACCACCTCATCAGAAAATCTCCTCCAGTCTCCCTGGGAATGTATGACAATATAGATACCACATCTATAGATACAGGTCAGGATAACACTAGCGAGGATTCCCTGCCTCGTAATAAAACCCAGCCCGACCTTCTTGCAGCAATATCCTCATCAGAGCTTGAGGAGATGGCGAAGCCTCAAACCCCAAAGTGCACCTACTACAACATGCCACACGATAGCGATTCTGACCCCTTTTTGGATGATTCCAGTGTCAAAAGTGGAAAAAAAGAAACAAGCAGTGTCAAAGGGAGAGGCGTCAGGGTGTCACCTACGATTGATACTTCCAAAACCTGGGCAAATAAAAATGGTAGTCTGTCTTCATTTGCATCAGTTGAGTTTAAAGTAGCAGACAGAAAAGTGCATCCTGAGGGGGAGTCCTCAGCTGTGACACAGGCAAGAAGGACATCTAGTGGAGGAGGGAGTGTACTGCGAGCACAAGACTCTATGGAAACACTACATGTGAGATGTGGCCAATACTGTCCCATACTATAAAAGCAGAGCCATCATGTTTCTAACAAATATTCACACATTCTGGTCCTGCATGTGCTATTAGTCTTGTGGGTATGATTGTTTTGTTGTAATGCAGCTTGTCAAATAATCAAGAACAAAAACTTTTCTTGCAGCCCCAGCAGACCTATACAGTGATTGAAGAGAGTTGTGCCTCTTATTTATGTTTTATTGTAGTCAAAAATATAAGTTTACACGCACAGGATATTATTTTTTACTAATTCAATGCTCCTGACTGTACATCACTGTGTTATCTAGTATTACAAACTACCACAAGTCATTAGTTTCTTATTGGATATAATGCAATACATCAGAGAAATGAGTGTCTGTCCGCCAAGGAAATCAGATTTTATTGCTTTTTAAATTTAATTTATTGCTTGTTTCTTCCAGATTGTGTAATGCATGTTCAGTGATTACTTATTACTACTACTTCCTATGACAGCTGTGGATACTGTAGTGTTCATTTTGTTGCTCTGCAGCTACTCTCTGGGTTTTGACAAAGGACTTCTGTAAGTAAATTAAGAATTTATAAAGATGTGAGAACTGATTATTTTGTGAAAACTAAATCCCTACATTCATTATAAGGCAGCTTCTGACAAAATGTTACTTTTGGCTGTAAGAATATATACGGTATTCAATAAACAATGTCTCATTTTTTAAATTGTGTTTATAGTTGCCATACTAAAACAGATAAAGGGGGTAGCCTTTATAAAGTATCTTATAAAATTGGGGGACTTGCATGAGACAGATTAAAAAAAGAAATGACATTGTCTGGATACCTTGAGTTTGTACTAGTATGTATCAAGCTCCAAAAAACACTGGCTCTCACCTTTACCACAATGCAGCTCAATAGTGTCTTTTGTTAGACCCCCGTCTGTACTGTACTGTCTTTCTAACTTCATGGCCCAAGTTTGTAACAAACTTTCTTTTATAAATGTGAAGTCTCTGAGCCGAAAGCAAGATAGGAAATTGTTTTCACAGGCTGACTAATATTAAACTTGACTGGTAAACTGATCTTTAAGTGCATGATCCTGTTAGTACTAACGTTACACAGTGCTCACTAATATTGGAGGATGTGATTTGTCTAAGTAGAGTGTGGTTCACCTGAATGTGCGGCTCCCTTCAGCTTTCATCACAGAGCTTTCAGTGAGTTTCAGCTCCCTGTTCATGTTCAACATTTACTGTTTTGCTTCAAGCTCACCGCTCTCACAGCATCGCTTTCAGCCACAGCAGGGAGCTGTTTCCAACAAAAAAAAAATGTATACTAAAAACCCACCATACCCTACCTGCTGTGCACCAAACAGCAGCCACATGGCAACTAACTAGTTAACTGGTGATCATCCGGGTCACCTAGGTAACCGTCGGTTTAAAAGATAATTAATGTCTGAAAAACGCAGAAAGTATTTTTTTTAAAAAAACTTACCTTTGTTATGAAAAGGCATTTCCAAATCTTTTAAACACTCTTATAATCATGTGAATGATAGAAAGAAAAAAAAAAGAGAGAGTTATAACTTGTTTCAGAAAGTTGCGTCACTGTTTCAAACAAAGATGGCCGCCCACCGGCCACCTGGACAGGAAACGGCTTTTAACAGAGAAGGTTGTTAAGAGTCTTTCAGGAATCTGGAAATGTCGTTAAAACAGCGGTAAGAGTTTATAAAATGACCCTCTGGTTGTGTCAAACATCGCCGGTTAAATAACGATTAATTATAATTGTAAATTGTCTTTTAGAGAAAGTTGACGTTAGCCTCTGTGACCCGGATGTGATAATACACGCGGCTAATGAAGAACATGTTATTCCTCTCAGGAGAAGTTCAAGGCCAGAGACAGAGCAGAGAGACAGTGAACACTGGACTTACAGTCTGCAGGTGGACACAAACACGACTCCAAATGAATGGTGATGTTGCTCCGTAGCAACTTAAAGGTGATGAGGTGTCAAATGTTAACCACTTGTTTCCGCTGTGAGTGAATAGAAAAGTGTTACTGCACCTTTATTCATATAATCTGCAGTTACAGCAGATGTCACCTCAGGTTAGAGGATTCTGTGCATAAATGAAACACTGGATAGAAACATTTTTACCTCACAGATGTAGTAACCCAATGCAATCTGTCCCTACACCAATTTCTACTAAGATAAAACATCATATTTTCTACACAATTCAATTACAAGCAAGTTACAATGATAATAACATCTGACACCGTTGGACTAACTGTTGTTTTAAATAAGAAAACACTGGTTAGTGTTTTGGAGGGTATCTCCCGTGCTCTGCCGGGTTAAATTAATGTGTTTGTCAATTGAGTCTGGTGGCTTTGAAGAGATGGCTGTTCCTAGTTTAACTAGAAGGTCTATGTCTGAAGGAACATTTTCAATAATTTTGTCAGACGCCTAGAGTAACAAACTCAGCATGTCAGTGGCAAAAACATGCGCTTTTAGTGGAGTACTTTGATGGGCTCAAGCCTTTTATGGCAGCTGTTGCAGCTTGTCTCGCAGCTCCTGCTCAGGCGACCTGCTGGACCAGTTCCAAAATGTTTTGTAGCTATTACCAAAATATTAAAATATGGACCCAGGTTTAATAAATACCAGAGTTAACCTTTGTCAACATGTTTCTGAGTGTCATCGTGAATAAGCAAATGTCCAATTTTCTGAGTTTTAACTCATTCAGCCTCCATGCTGGATATGTAGCTCAGGATGCTTTCCGTATACACAGTCAATATTCAATATACTTTAAAAAGGCTGTAGGAAGTATATCTTTGCTTTGTCTATAAAAGTTTATGGATGTACAGCTGCAGAAATATGTTGCATGTGGTTTTAAAACTGTTAAGCTATGAATTTATTTCAACATCACAGTTTTGCAAAAGAAGATTTAATAGTTTAATTCACCGCTGAAGTCATTACATCAGTCTGTCAGTGTGTCAACTTAATTGTGAATTATGAAAAAGATTTGAACCACAAATTACATTACTTAGGCCTAATTGAATTGTAAATTCTCAATTGAAGCCCAGTTATACTGCAGATGATTGCAGTAAGATACAATTATGTTAGCCTAATACATTTTTTACATTTCACAAACATTTTTTATAGTATAGTAACAGTAATTTCCTGTCTCCAAGAAATCACATTTGTGGTTGAGTTACAAACTGGGTGAAAAAATCCCATTATGATGATTGCCTAAAAGGATCTCTGGACTGTGGTGACATTTGACTTTCATAAGGTTATTAAGTAAAAAGAAGCACGTGAACTCTGAATGAGCCTTGGGCTTACAATATTCTGGTTATTCTTGGAACTAGAGTGCAACAGAGTGCCAAACTCCAGCCCAGACGAGACTCATAGGAGGTTTCTTTCAAATCTCTTTCAGTCTCTCAAAATCATGTCAAGATTTCAAAGAAAGATGATTTACTTCAATACGAATCAGACTTTGGAGACAAAGTTGTTATGGTGAGGTATGAAAAGGTATTATTAGTGGATGTTTCTTTCTCGTTTGAAGGGTTTGTCGCACTCTTATCCACTCATCCGGAGGCAGGTGAATGTACAGAGAAGAGTGAGTGTCATCTGCAGCTGTCAGTCGGTCTGATGCCTCCTGATGCAGTCGGGCATATGTAAGTGACACTTGTGATGTGATGGTCACTGACAGGCTGGCTCGAAAAATGTGTGACCAGAGGATATTATCCTTTAAACAAGTATGACCAAATGGCAGTGGTTGTTGATATCATTTGTCTGAAGAATTTGATGCTACATATTTGACAAATTCTAAATGATGATTATATGCTAATGACAGACACAAATACTGGGATGTTATTTTTCCCTGTTTCCCCTCCCTGTCCCTGACCCAATCACTCTCTGCAAACACACACATGCACAAAGAGACAAAGAAAGGAAGGAGACAAAGAGAGCGAGAGTGAAAGAGAGGTCTTTACAAAGTGACCATTCTGGATACTTTCCAAGGGTTTTGTCAGTCACTATGGAGATTTGGAAAATAGCCCCTGCAGTTTAATTCCTCTGTTGTTACTATGGTCAAAAGGTATCCAGTGGAAGCTCCATTCCCCGAAATGTCCCCCGTCCTTCCTCTGCTCATTTCGCTGACCACTGACAGAAAAGCTGAGGCTTAAGTTCCAGTATGCTTAAGAAAAACTACTCACAGTAGATGGAGAAAAGACAGTTCCTCATATAATCAGCAGTGGATGAAGTTTCAAGATCCTTTACTTAAGTAAAAGTAGAAAAATATTATCAGCATCAGTATCAAAAGTAAAAGTATTGCAGAAAACAGGTCCTGTGACTGATATATTATGTAAGTGTATTAAGTTTTGATATACAAATTTTGGACTGATTGTTTTTTTGGCTTTATTGGGAAATGAAGCCATTTAAGAAGTTTTAAGGGAAAATATCTCTTTGGTAGAGCTAATAACAACTCACAGACATGTGAAATGTGACAAGGGCCAACTAAACACTTGTTGTTACAAGCCAAAAAGTTTGGGGGCCACTGGTTTAGTCTTAACAATTAGAGTACCTAGTAACTCCAGCTGTCAGATACACGTAATGGGGTAAAAAGTACAATATTTCCCTCTGAAATGCAGTGGAGTAGAAGCATAAATAAAATAAAGAACTCAACTTAAGTACAAGTACCTCAAAATAAGGTACAGTACTACTTAGTTACTTTCCACCACTGATAATAACCTGACCATCACACACAAAAAGCTCAGGGGACACCTGGCATGGATTTACAGCCTTTCTTTCTCACATTTAGATTTACTTCAGTCTGATCTCCATACACTCAATGGGGCGCAGTAAACACATTGTGCTGAAACACTCCCTCTAATAAATCTGCCATGTCATGACCTGCAAAGAAGCCAAGCAATTTATCAAACAAAAAAAACTAATAATAATACAAAATGAAAGAGCAAAAATAACTTAATGTAAGATAGAGAAACAATGTTGCAAACTGTGCTCTACAAACAATAATTTCTGCAACTTCATAATTAAACAAATCATTAATTTCCTGTAAGAGTTCATCTCTGTGAACAGGGCAGCCCCTGAATCTGCCTCTGTGTGGGTTTCAGCTCTAGCAAATAATGTTGGGGACATTGCTATGGCTACTGGGCGCGCGGGTCGGTGATTCACCATCATGGGAGATGTAACAAAGGATGCCTTTTTGCTGCCCAGTGCCTGCGGTTTTGAAGTGATGACACCCAGAAACAAGATTTAACTTATCTGTTGCCCTGTCCCATTACAGACTTGACTGACTCTGACAAATGTTTAGTCTTATTTGATTCTTCTTCTAGTCCCATTGTGCAATCTTTTTAATGAGGTCCCCTGCAGTGCTGTTGCTTTGGAGAGAAACAGGGACCTCAGCAACAAAAATAAAAGGACCAAACGATAAATTCCAAACATTGCCAAGAATGGGAGCTATTTGGCCTAAACTATGGCACCGGCAAACACCGGGCTACAAACAATAATTACGGCCTACTGTCTGCATTCTGTTGCTGCAGTTAAGTGACAGATCAGCAATACACAATCCCTGCTCTGTCTGTGACAATCCCGGACTCTTCTGTCTGTCTCTGTGGCCAACACTGGCAGAGCTGGCTCATAATGGGCCTGGGAGCAGGAATTTTTACAGCCCCCCTGCCTCTAAGTGAGTGTTGATCATGTGAATTTCCATTGCCGGTTTGGGGTTCCAATGTTTACTTGTTGTGTAGTTTAGTCCCATGCTAACAAAAAACCCAACTTCTTCTTTACTTCAGTTCAGAGGGAAATACATTTATTTGACAGCCAATAGTTACTAGTTACCAGGGGTGGACAGTAACAGTACAGTACATTTACCTGAGTACAGTACTTAAGTACATTTTTTGAGTACTTTACTTGAGTATACATTTTTTTGGAAACTCATGACTTTCACTCCACTACATTTGAAAGACAAATATTGGACTTTTTACTTTCTATGAAGGTTCCCATTTTGCTACTTTGAAGCGTAGCTTTGTCGAGTATTTTAACTGAAGTAAAATCCTGACTGAACAACTTTCGCTTGTATTGGAGTAATATTTGACCAGGAATATTCATACTTTGACTCAAGTAATGGAGTTGTGTACTTGTCCACCACTGCCAGTTACTTTACAGATTAAGGTTTTACATACAAAAACATACTGTATGATGAGCTTATAAAATATGATGCATAGTTCAAATTAGCGCCACCTCATTCAACTAAAGCAATAAAATCCTACTTACCCATAAATGCATCAGAATTAATAGTCAAATAATATAATATATAATACTAAAAACACTCACCTACCTTGTGAGTTTCAAAAAAACATTTATACTCAAGTAAAGTACAGATACTCAAAAAATGTACTTAAGTACAGTACTAAAGAAAAAATGTTTTTGATTTAATGTCAATTTATGTATATTTATACTTGCAGATAATCTTTCTTTTTTAACATCACATCCAGTGACGACAATCTTGACTAGATTATTGTTGTACTGCTGCAAACTAAACAGTTTCACAACACATTTGTATCCAAAATAACTTCAAAGTTGTGCCTTTACACAGTCCTGACACTGTGACCTTATTAGATTTCTTAACGTGATTGACTAAAGAAATAGAAAGCTCCAGTCCTCCCCTTACTAGCTGGTACTTTCCAAAATTATGTCCTACAAGTAGGGGTGGAAAATACTACATTTACTTCACAACAATTTTGAGGTACTTGTGCTTTGTTTGAGCATTTCCATTTTATGATACTTTGATTCAATCTGAGAGGCAAAGATTTTACTTTTCACTCCACTTATTTCACAACTATAGTTACTTTTTAGATTAAGATTTAACACGCAAAAAAAAACATGATCAGTTCAAAAAACATATAAATTAAACTACCCAAAAAGTGTATAAAGCAGTTCAAATGAGCTCCATCTGGACCAGTTACAACATTTAAGTACTGATTACTTGTCCTTCATAGTTTAACATTTAAACTGACCAATTTTTTCCATCCTATGATATTTCACAATGATCAGACCAGCTCACTGATTAGCTGGGTTTAGCTCTGCACAGTCATATCTCCGGGGCAACATGCCAACTTCAAATCTCTGCAGCCATCCAAACCCCTCAGGGCAAAAATGTGAACGCTTCTCTGAAAGAAATATTTGTGCATTTTGGCTGTCGACAAACGTCACTAAACCAAATCAGATCTCCCTTATTAACGTCTCCTTTCATGTTGTTGTTAAAGAGCACAGTACACCCAGCAGCACCAGTGCAGTGCGGTTGAGAGGTGTAGAGTGTCAATGGCTCAGCTCTGCTGTCCTGCGTCTCTCTTCAGAGTCACTGAATCTCAGCTAGTCAGCAGCACTGCAGCACCGACAGCTCTGCATGCAGAGATGGGAGGAAGACAGAAACATAGACAGACAGACAGACAGACAGATGGAGAGAAAGAGCTTTAGGACATGAACATTATTCTCCTCTGATCTATCTGATATATGTTTATTTTCTGCTGCGGGCCAATCTGAGGAGACGGTGACTAATAGGAAACTGCAAACAAAAGCTCCAAGGCTGCAGCAAACCTGCCAGTATTGGATGACATTGATTTGTACCCCACCCCAACCTCTCTGGTTTTTTTTTTTCTCTCTGAGTGTGTCATCACCAAATACTTGATTAACAATTGTGAAGCTGCTGACTTGCACATGCTCTACTCGTTCTGCTTCTCACCCTCAAGCATTCCACATACAGCATACAGCATAGTAAACTGCACACCTAATCTGCTCCAATACACACACACACACACACACACACACACACACACACATGCACACACATTATGGCTGAAAAAAAAATGCTTCATAAAATTGATTGAAAAACTTGAGGACAAATCAGTGCGGATATGCATGCGGAGTGTGTGTGTGTGTGTGAATGTAGAACGAGTAACAAGAGGAGAAAGGAATTGATTAAATGAACAAAACAATTAGAAGCAGATTCCAGCACTGCATTATGTCAAATCTGGACGGTGAGCAGGAAATCTTTCTGCTATGGAAAAACCTTTTTCCTCTCTTGGAGTAACACATTGAAATGTCACTGCTTCATCTACACACACACACACACACACAAAAACTCTAAAATCGTATAATTATGATCTTCTGTGTCCTGATAAATACCAAGCTGAACTTAAATATTCATACCCTTATCTTACTTGTTCAGGGTTCTATATTATTTGTGGACAGATTTGGCAAACACCCCAAAGAAATCCTCTAAAGAACTATCAAGTGACCCAGTCTGCGGCTGAACACACTCAAGTGCTTAAGAAACCAATGCAATTACACAAATGGGATTTCAGCCCGCGGCTGACCGTGCGGGGTCTTCCTCACACGTCCTGAGCGACTCCACCGTGCGCAACATAGCGGTTCGGCCTAGTTTGATCCAGGACCCGAAAGACAACCTTGGCGCGTTTCCCCTTTTTCCGATTGGACCGTGAAGGTGTCACTCGAGTCTCCGTGGAGCCATTTGCATAAGGAGGAGACTATAAATGAGCAACGGCCTCGGAAACGCCTTCCCAGGCGCACTCAGCTGATGAGGTCGGGACCAGAGCAGCACCGAGCGAACTCCTGAGAAAAAAAGACGCAGGCGACATGACCTACAGAGCTCCGCATTCCTCCTACAAGAAGATGTTCGGCGGGGAGCGGGCGGCGGCGCGCAGCGGCTACTCCAGCCGCCAGTTCTCCAGCCCGGTGCGCTCCTCCCGGGTCTCCTTCGGCCTCTCCTCCGCGCCGGGCATCTACGCGGCGAAGACCCAGAGGCTCCGGAGCAGCGCCGCCATGCCGCGGCTGGCCTCCGACAGCCTGGACTTCTCGCTGTCCGACGCCATCAACAGCGAGTTCATGACGAACCGCACCAGCGAGAAGGCGCAGATGCAGTCGCTCAACGACCGCTTCGCCAGCTACATCGAGAAGGTGCGCTTCCTGGAGCAGCAGAACAAGATCCTGCTGGCGGAGCTGGAGCAGCTGCGGGGCAAGGGCACGTCCCGGGTCGGGGATCTGTACGAGGACGAGATGCGGGAGCTGCGGCGCCAGGTGGACCAGCTCACCAACGAGAAGGCCCGGGTGGAGGTGCACCGGGACAACCTGGCGGACGACATCGACAGGCTGAGAGAGAAGTAGGAGACGCTTCTCTGCTCCCCGCCGTGTGATGACAGGGAAACCAGGGCCACATTTAGTGATGCTGTGCAGTGCAGACATTAAAAACCAGTCCAGTTGTTTTCAGTATGCAAGCCTAAGTGCCCCTTTATTATTTATTAAGTTGTTATAAAGACTTTCATACAGGCCAGACTTGAGTTTCTTGCAGTGAATGTGTGAAAAGGCACCGTGCAACACCTCGGCTTGAAGTGCTGAGGCAGCTTTGTGCCCTGAGTGAGGTTTGTCTTTCACTAAATGTTTTCATGCGTGAAAAAAAAAAGAAGAAGTAAAAGAAGTAAAGTGGAGGCAGATTAAGCAGGCAGAGCTGGCCAGGCAGAAGAAGGGGGTCATGGCCGTTTTTTGGGGGGGGTTTGGAAAAGTCTGTCAAAATAACATTCCTGCTTTTTGTCTGTCTTTGCAGGTTGCAGGAGGAGATATCCCAGCGCGAGGACGCTGAGAGCAGCATGCAGAGCTTCAGACAGGTACAGTATGATTCACGCAATCAAATAAATCCTCCTCATATCATCGACATCAGGAGTTTTGCAAAGAGCAGAAGATGCTGATGGCCCCTGAGCCCCTTCCCTTCCTATTCCTGGTTAAATAAGGGTTTAAAACCTAAAACTGATGACAAGCGATGTCAAAGAGATTAGATAAACCCTAATTATCTCACTGAGTCTCACTTCTAATAGTTATGTGGTGCGACTTTCCATTTTCTCTCCTACGTGATCTCTATCTAATTATTGCTCATGAGCTGCAGAGACAGGAATGCACTGTTCTGATGGCACAACAGCAGATTCTAGCCGTGATCCGACATAGCTGTAGAGCAGAACTGACCCCGGCCTGGTACAAAAGGCCAAGTTATGGCTGTTGAGTTAAATCAGGCCTGCAATGAGAGGAGATCTTTTTAAGTCTGACTGGTCACACTGAATGAGCTGGACACAACAGTGTGGACCCAATGTGGTTATCAGAGCGAGAAGACAAGCCACCATGTGATCCGACTGTCTCGTTCTGGGAGGGCATCATCACATAACAATGTCACTCGTTATGGGCTTGTCAGAGGTTGTTCCCCATCACTAGGTTTCATGGTGAATAATGAAGTGATGATGTGTCGTGCAAATGGTTTCAAATGGGTGTCACGGTACAAAAAAAAAAAGACAAAAAAGGAAACAAAAATGAGGTGAATTTGCATAGCTGCAGACAAATAGATATATGTTAAGGTGAACTTAAATTCCCCAGTGATAATGCACTTTTTAATGCATGCAGCAAGTTATCAATAAATGCACGATCATGACCTTGTCCATGTGATTGGCAGGAAGGAAGTCCCTGTGGTCTACCATGGTGGCACTCAGACAACAATGCAGGGCCTACAGCCGGCTCTCGCTCAGTCAGGCAGACAGTCACTCTTCCACCCTTGGGCCTGTTTGGGAAACCCTGCTGAATAGCACACTTTGTTTGTGGCATTAGAGCAGGGCAAAGCTGCTTCATTTGCTGATACCTCAGTTACCAGCCTGCCAACGCCCTGACAAAGCACAGCGGTGTGGTGCCACAGCGAGTGTGTACGTACGAGAGATAGAATGGAATTAAATAGAATATAGTAGGATGTAATAAAATATTTTACATGAAAGTATTTTTTTTGTTAAAATATCATCAAAAATGTCATATTTAATTCAGTAGTTATAAAATGGTAAGATGCAATAATTACTGTATCTTAAACCATGCAGTAACAAAGCCTCCAGTGGAATAACTACATTTTTACCAAAAGATCCAGTAAAGATTTTCAGGTTAAGAACGCAGTTATGTAATAACAAATGGGATTAAGGAGCTCTTGAATACTGCTTTGTGGTGTTTTGTTCTACAGTGCCTCCTTTACTAAATCAAATTCCTTCTTTTAATTTTGTTCAACCTTTTTTCCCAGAAGTAAGGACAGGCAGGCATGCAACTGTAGACATGGATTTGCTTGTTTTATTGGACCTTTTTAAGTGACCTCAGGCTCCACTTGACGAAATCCTTCCTGCAGACAGTATTCAGATCCTTTACTTGAGTAAAGGTAGAAATGTCTAAAAATACTCCACTACAAGCTAGTCATGCATTCAAAATCTTATTTAAACAAAATGATACTTCAGGTATCAAAAGTAAAATTAATCATTATGCTGAAATACTCTGCAGTACAGTAATATATTGTATTATTGGTTTTTATAATTTAATGTTGTAATTTGTCAACATGTAGTTAGTTTATTAGTCGTAGTAGTCGGACTACATCATATTCTATGAGCTCATCATATGTTTAGCATGTAAGAACATAAAATACTAAAGTATTTCCCTCTGAAATGTAGTGGAGTAGAAGTATAAAGTATACAATAAAAATACTCTAGTAAAGTTAAAATGTATTTTGTTGCTTTCCACCACTGCCAGTGAAGTAGTCAAGGACTGTGCTGCATTGTTGTATACAACACATCAAAATCACCTAATAGACATGTGCAATGATGCTTGTCACGTGCCTACAGTTGATTTTTATTGGATGCATGTGTTTGTGACCTTGCTTCACTACACAATGGGTCATTTTGTGTTTGCGGGTGTTGTGTGAGTACAGCCTGTGAAAGAGCATGTCAGCAAACATGTAATGCATAATTCATGTCACCTTCACAAGTCACCTTATTAAGAGTCAATGTTACAAACACAGGATGTGGACAATGCTGCCCTTGCCAGACTGGACCTGGAGCGGAAGGTAGAGTCTCTCCAGGATGAAATCAACTTCCTCAAGAAGCTGCATGATGAGGTAAGCTTCCTTTTTTGTGGCTAACGTTGGCTTAGTCTACTGCGCATGTACTGCCTGATAAGTTAAAGGCACCCAAGTAAATACTGTGCCAAATAATTTCAGGAATTTGGTAATCTGCCCAGAGTACCAATTCGGAAGGGTTTAATGCTTCAGAGCACTTTTAATACAGCCAGGAAAGTCACAGAAAAGTACACAAGAGGGCATTTAAATGCAATGTTTAGTACTCATAATACTGTAAAATGTATTTGTACATGCCAGTTATGTTGATTCTATTGCATATTGATTCTATTGCAGGAAATGATGGAACTGCAGACCCAGATGCAGCAGCAGCAGCATGTACAGGTGGACATGGAGATGGCTAAACCTGACCTTACAGCTGCTCTGAGGGACGTCCGTCTGCAGTATGAGAGCCTGGCCTCCAAAAACATCCATGAGTCTGAGGAATGGTACAAATCCAAGGTAAAGATTTCCCACAAAGTTGGAGAGTATTTTACCTGTGTAATTATGAAACTGTTCAAGAAATTCAAAAGTAACATAATAAATGGGACTACCGCTTGAATATAATCCCACATTCTGCACATTTCAGACCATTTACCATATTTAAAGCGGCTATAATCAGTATTTATAGTTTAACGATTGATCACATGAGTACTTGTATGTGAAAGCGATTACTTGTCACACTTGAACTTGCCCGACTCATCCAGCTATGCAGTTCCCTTTAGCTCTATGGAGCATGGTCTGTTAGACCAAAGAATATCTAAAAACACGCAACACACTACCAGCCCAGCATCAAATGGCTGACAGAGTTAGCAACTAACTAAGGAGACAGATATTTCCCACAGCCCTTGGTGGAGACCAAAAACAGAGCTTATAGGAGAGTGACTATTGGGCTTAAATTTGTCAGGTTCTAAACCAAATGAATGACAATGTTGCTCCATATATGCAGCTGTTTGTTCACAAGTTTGCCGTATCAACTTAAGAAGTGATGATGTGCCAGTGTTGTGTTTCCACTGCCCCCGTGTCGCCAAAAAAAATAACAGAAAAATTCAGAATCTTCTTCTTTATGGTCTTCGAACATTTGGATTGTAGTGAATACAGTGCTGCCTTAAAACTGCTTCAACCGCCAAACTGCAGTGTAACGTCTGCAGGCCTCCTTTGAGACCACATCCTTCATAATTTACACGCCATATTTGCCATAGTCACACCCTCACCCTCTGACTCATCATTTATTGAGCAGTTATCTTTCTCACTTCTTCCTTCCTCTCTCTGTTTTTGTCGACTGCCAGTTTGCTGACCTCACCGATGCTGCAGCCAGGAACAATGATGCTTTGCGAGTGGCCAAGCAAGAGGCCAATGACTATAGACGCCAAGTTCAGGCACTTACTTGTGAGGTGGATGCCCTTAAAGGAACTGTGAGTATACAACTTTAGGTTTACACTGTAGTATAACAAACTAATAATGTTTCAATCCATACATAGCTGGAATCAAATAAATGGAGCGCAAAAGGAGAAAATAAACTGCATGTGTTTTAAATAATGACACAGCAAAGAGATTTATATCCAGGAGCAGTTTATTTTCACAGATCACAGAGAAAAAAATGACTCTTGTATAATATTTTCATTTGAAACCAGTTATTTTCAGTGCATAAGTGTCATTTTGTTCCCTCTTGGCTGCTGTCCCAGAATGAGTCCATGGAGCGCCAGATGAGAGAGATAGAGGAGAACTTCTCCCTGGAGACAAACGGTTACCAGGACACCATCAGCCGTCTGGAGGATGACATTCACAACATGAAGGACGAGATGGCCCGTCACCTCCGGGAGTACCAGGACCTCTTAAATGTCAAGATGGCACTGGACATTGAGATTGCCACCTACAGGAAGCTGCTCGAGGGAGAGGAGAGCAGGTAATTCATAAGGACTGTTTATCTTCAAAAAGACACAAAACATCACAACGTCTAGCTGGAAGATATGCATATGAACATTCATTACATGCAACATAGACACATGTATTCATTTTGGGGCTGAACTTTCTCTATTTTCAGAATCTCCACCCCGCTGCCAAACTTCTCGTCTCTAAACCTGAGAGGTAGATCACTTTCTGCATGTTCATTTCACAACAGGAATATCAATATAGGTTATTATATGGTCAGTTAATAATACAACACACTACTTTTGTTTCATAGAAACAATGATGGATTCCAAACCTCATGTTGAAACCACAACAACCAAGAAGGTCCTCATCAAGACCATTGAGACCAGGGATGGTCAGGTAGAATCCATTTAAAGTGATGTTTCAATCACTAAAGTAATTTTGGAATGGTAATTTGAGCTCAGACTCACAACTCACCACCTCTTCTTTGTCCTCTACATCCTCGTTCAGGTGATCAACGAGTCGACCCAGAACCACGATGACATGGACTAATGATGTCTTTGCCAAACAATCAACAAAAGCAATTTGAAGAGAACAAAATTCACTGGGGCTACGAGCAAGCAAACAAACCAACAACACACAAA
Organism: Lateolabrax maculatus; assembly: GCA_031216445.1. NCBI lineage: Eukaryota > Metazoa > Chordata > Actinopteri > Acropomatiformes > Lateolabracidae > Lateolabrax > Lateolabrax maculatus. Next base: position 9,191,886 of record CM062203.1, read on the forward strand.
AAGCAAACAGCTTCTAAAAGTGCCTTTATATGTGATGATCCAGTAAGTCTGTTAGTTGACTCAGACTGTATTTTGCTTCCACCTCTGCTGAGAGTATTATCTTTTGTCACATTTGTTTAGACACAATAATGAAATCAGCACAACATAGAAATCCTTATTGAGGTCTACAAAAATCTTTCTTTGTAAACAGAGTAGTATTTTTGATCAGTACAGCATGCACACTCCAGGAAATCTGTATGCTAAAGATGTCACAATTACCTGTACGCAGCAATAAACCAATAAGACTGTAACTCAGTACTGTGCACGAGGTGTAATACTTTGCAATACATGATGGTAATTAAGTAGCATTGGGTAAAACAATTCCTCATATTAAATAAAGGGGAAGGCATAATTTTAGTTATGCAGGAAACTTAAAAATTGTCCACGATTGCAAGTCTTAAAATCTTTGATTTTGCTTAGTGAGATAAAACATTGATTCCATCAAGTGTTTCAAGAAGAAAAACTGATTTTGAGACTAATTTGTCCCGCTGTATTCATTTCATTGCAAAGATTTTTAAAAGCTTTTGAAAGCAGACATAAGACACCAAAGACCAGAATAAACATACATTTTATCATTGTAAACGAGTGAATTCAGGCAGGGGTAAAATAATAAAAATGTGTTATATTGATACGATACTTACAATCCATGTACAGGAATCCTTTTTGAATCACTGCTTTCTAAAGGGAAGACATCCTAAAGGTGTTATTCAGGAGCTTCAGCACGAACCTCTAATTGATGCACAATCTCCCAGCTCACCGCACCACACTGCCCTGAACCTAAAGGAATTTACATAAACACAATGTGATATAATCCAGTGCAACAACACCAGCTGTGGCCCTAAACATGAAATTACTAGAGTTAAATCAACATCTATGACACAATGTCAGCAAAAAACTCAACATTACAAGCTTCACAAAGATACTTTTTTGCAGGGCTGTTGTGTTGGATTTAGGGTCTGCACATGTACATAAACTCATAACTCAGTGTGCAGTGTCACACTTCCAGTCTTGATAGTTGAATCATTATAACAGCGTTGACTCTGTCCTCTTCCTAAAAAGGAAGACAAAGTCAAATCAAGGAGACCGAAGTAGTAAACAGTGAACAGTAGTAAAATTACAATATGGAGAAATAAAAATTATATATTATTATATATTGGTATATTAAGTAAATTAAGAACAAATGTATACTGAGGCTTGCTTACAGCTGCTAAATGGAACTTGAGGTGGGATCGTTTTGTTAACTGCTGTTTCCAAGGTCAAGAGTGAATTTTGAAGCTCAACCTTTGAGCCGACATGGACGAGTAAGTGTTCAGAAAAAAACGGACATTTGAACATCTACAATTCAATGACAACTGTGCAAACTCCATCTGAGGATGAAGATCATGTGACATGACTGAAAGCTCCAGAATATCCACTAAATTGACTCTGAGGTAAGATTGTAATACAATACATATGATTGTGAAACGGGGCGTTACATTACTTTTGGTACTCTAAGTATACGTTGATCCTAATACTTGAATGCAGGACTTTTCCAGTAACTAGTATTTTTTACACTGCAGTATTGCTACTTTCACTCAAGCATAATATCTGAAAACTTGTTTCACCACTGCTGAGAACTGGATGCACATCAGACTCTGGCTCTGAACACACGGAGACCGCCACCTGTCGGTGATTGGTGTGAACTACCTCCACACGAAGCTTCATTTAAATCCAAATTTCATTTAGAAGTTTATTTGACCCCGGCCAAATAAAACTGGCCATAATTAATCCCAGTTAAAAAAAAGACTTTTGATGGTGATAAACATTAAATATCGGCGCAGTTGGGTGGCTCGTCATTTTAATAATCCGGGACACTCGCCGGTTAATTGATGTCGCTTGTTTGCGCCGGTCTGCCCCGAGAGAGATCCGGGTGTTTGTCGACGGAGCAACTTTCTGCATGTGACGCGTCTGCAGGACCAAGTGGAGGGAGACGCCGACATGTTGCGCTTCCACTCCGCTCTGCGCTCCTTCACTCGGGAGTTTCAGTTAACTTCGCTCGGAGTTGAAGTTTTTTTTTTCCCCTGAAATGGAGCTCCAACAGGTTTCGAGTCAGGCGAAACTCGCGGCGACCGGTTCCGACTGAAGCGTCTCGGCCGCGTTTTTTTATTTATTTATTTATCCCCCCCCCCCCGGCGATGGGCTCGGTGACCTCCGCCCTGACGCGGACGAGGAACGCGTTGGTGAAGGTGGGCTCGGAGCCGGAGGGCCAGGACCCGGAGAGGAGCCGCTCCGCCCCGGAGTCCGACCGGGCCCGCAAGAGGAGCGCGCGGTTCAACGTGTCGTGCCAGACGGCGCGGCAGAGCCCGCGGCCGTCGCTGTCCGAGGTGCTGAGCAGACCCGGGTCCGACGGAGCCCGGCTCCCCTGCAGGAGAAGGAGCCCCGGAGGTCAGCCGACACACACACACACACACACACACACACACACACACACACACACAGGAGCTCTTTTCTCTTTGGAGAAATCTTATATAATCATATACATCAGTGCATAACGATAAACAGTGGTGGAAAGTAAAGCACATAAAGTACTTTTTACTCAGGTATTGAATTTGAATTGAATGTGTCAGTTTTATGCTGCTCTCTACTTCTGCTTCACTACATTTCACACTACATTTATTTGAGGCTGTGGTTACTTTTCATATTAAACACATAAAAGATTATTCCCTGTTATACCACCCTAAAGCATATGGAGTTTACTTGCCTCCAAGTACCACTTACATTATAATTATGACACATAATTCATAATTGGTACTTTTACTTTTGATACTATAAGTACATTTTTGTTGTTAATACTTATATACTTTTAGTAACATTTTGACTGCAAGACCCTTACTTGTAATAGAGTATTTTATAGTGTAGTGTTACTACTTTTACTTGTAAATGATTTGAACACTTCTTCCACCACTAGTAGCAAATAGACATTTTTTTTTACAGCAGACATTGCAGGAAAAAGCACAGGTGGAACTAATAAAATTAAGGATGCCTCATTTCCATGAAATGTCCCAGTGAACCAGCATGTACAGTAGCAGTTGTTATTAATGTTATTGAGTACACATGTACTTTTCCAGCTGTGACATGTCAAAAATGTAGCCTCTTTTTTTTTGTTACTTACACTGCACATCTCTGTGGTTCAGCTCATGGATTGATCTGTAGATGAGAGCAACTGGTCACTTCAGAGGATTACTGTGAATATGGTACTGGAAAAAACGTATTCACTGAATGAATGCTGAGCTCTTTGAAGGCCGGCCTCAATGCAACATATCTCCACTACCAAAGCATCTCTTTGATGTTTGAGGTGTCCCCAGACTGAAATAAACCAAATTACAGTCCTATTAATCTGAACAAATTCACACATGAAACTGCAGTTTTGCAGACATGTGTTTTGTACATGGTACAAAGTTTTCCAGCAGCTGACAGCTCAGTGAATCTGTGTACAGTAAATAACTCATTTATTGTTATAATGCAATTTTATTCTTTTAACTTATTTAATGTTCTTTCTACAGTTTTGTCCTTTGTGTTACTCAGTGTTTCCTTCAGTTCATCCTGTTTATCTTCAAGTCTATCCACTGCTGCCACCTCTAGTTCCAACTCCCTTCATATCTGTCCCTGAGGATAATACTTCTCCCTGGCTGATTCCTAAAATACCATCTGTACTGTGGCGTTTCCATGACCGTATGACAGTGTAGGCTCCCGCTGAGTTTCCTCCCTGGTCCCCAGTGATGTTCATGTGTGTTGGGGAGTCTCCTCCCTGACCCTCAGCTGACTGTACACTCATCTGCTCCCTCCTGAGGAACAAAACACAGACACCAACCTCCCGATCAGCTTATCTGCTTGGGTCCCTTCAGTGTTAGACAGTCCCAGTGGTGTGGAGATCTCACCTACCGTTTAGTTCTGAAGTTAAGAGATTGCACAGAACAGTTTGACATCAGCTCTAACAACTTGAGACCGTGGCTCTTATCTGAGCCGCCGTGCCAAATGAGACCGCACACCCCTGCAATTAAGATAGATGGATCATTTTAAACCGTGTCAAGGCTGTTTCAGCGACCCAGAATACATGACCAGTGAAGCAGGAGCTTTAATAGGAAATGTCTTACAGTCAGTTCAATAGTGAGGTGTAAATATAAACTACTGGAGAGATTCTATAATAATAGTGCTGTTGAAGAGCTGTAATTACCCTGCTGTTGATTGCAACACTGGCACAAGAAATAGGTCATATTTGGAGAATTTCCAGTGGCGTACAAGGAGCTTGAGTCGCTCTCGTAGTGTATGTTAGTCATACTAAATGGTATTTTAATAGATACATTTGGAAGAGAAACAGCGGAATAAAGTTGCTGCAGCATCACACATCTTTGAGGGTAAAGATTGTATCAGATCTTCCTGGAAACCAGGAAGGCATCATGTATAAATTCACATCTGGCACTGAAGGAGACAATGTGTGAATTCATAAATGTTCATATCATAGGTAATATAATAGGTGATTAATGTTTTTGGAATGGCAGACTAATTTATAATACTAATACTATTAATGTATCTACTACTATATGATGATGCATGCATTATTACATTAAGAGGCATCAGCTGGCCTATGGGATGGGAATCTATTTTGTAATTGGATACTGCAGTTGATCAGATGGGACAGTAAAAAGATAATACAGTATAGAGGCAACACAATGAAAGATTAATGCGTTCAAATTTTAATGATATGATGACAAGCATATTGAAAAGTCTTTTGATCAATGGCTATAATCTCGTTAAGATCTGACAAACATTTGAGTGAAATGCAGGAAGACTGAATGATCTCAAGTCTTTGATAAATCGTGTTTTGTGCGTATGTATGAATCAGTGGAGTGCTGCACATCAAATTGTTAAATTTTAATGAACAAAATGCTTAATGTTTCACAATTTATTCTTACGAATCACCTTCTGTCTGTAAGAAAATGAATGAAAACAGTTTTTTCTTTCATGTTAATACAGAAGTTCATTACTTCATTAGAACCAAGAACCAAAACCAAGATGTGAGACAACAAAACAATACAGAATGATCCATTTTAAGCCCAGTAACATGTAATGCAGCTGTTGCACACGTCATAAGCAACTTATATCCATTTAAAATGACATTGGTAGGCCTGTCACGATGATTACATTATCGACTTATTGTACATTATATGGACATGACCTCAATCATTTTTGCTGACCTTGATATTGCCCCGTTGTGTTTACATGCATGTTTGTTGACATAAGAATGTCAACAACATTTTAGCCAACATGATGCCAGATAAAACAGCAGCGTTTTACCTACCATTGTAAGACTTAACCACAGCGCCTAATTCAAATGGTGGCAGAATCCACCAACTTGGCGCACCACAGGTGTATGCCGTCGTGGTAATGGTGTGGACCCAGTGACAGTGAACCAGGTGAAGTCAACATAACATGTTACTTGAGGCTAATAGGTGTTTTTCCCAACAAGATATTTAATGATTTCCTTAATTCACATTACACTTATAATGCCTGGATATTCTTAAGAATTAAAGTGTCATTGCTCTTTGAAGGCATCGACTTGCATTATTATACAATTATATTATCATTATATCAGTGGCATAAAATGGTCTTAAAATGACAATAATATTGTTTATCACAATTATTTCTGGGACAATATATCGTCCAACAAAAGTAGTTAATGTGACAGGATCCAGCATGTGTGTCCCACATGGCAAGTATGTGTTCCATCTATACCTTCATCTTCACATTTCATAATTTCATCTCTGCCTCACAGTGGAAGGATGACCTATAGGGCAAGGAAAAGATGCAAGTGAAGGAAGAGAGAAGGCATAAATTAGGAACCAGAAAAGAACTCTCTCTTATAGATTTTGGCAACCCTATGTCATGTGCATTATGCTCATATGTAACTAAATTACATTTGCAAATTACATTCATTGCCATCATTTTGTGTCAGTACAGGAAATAGCACATGCTCATAATCTCTCCCTAATCTGAAATATATCCTGTGGAGTTTCTGACCACTAATAACTCTATTTGTGGTTTCACACTATTCCACTGAGCTACAGGTGGTGGTAATGCACCAGGAAATAGAGCAATGTGCCAGTAAGGGAAGAAAATAAGAAGATTGCTAGCTAATAAACATGGATATAAACAATGCAGGTTTAAAACTTGGAAGAAAATGCATTCAACATGTTAGGATACACACAATGTGTTTTGCCTTAATGTCAACTTTGTCTGTTTACAAGAAAACTCCACAGGTCTGAGTTCCTTTGTTGCCAAGTGTTATAATATAGTTGCCCCAAGCAGTTATATAGTTTTTTTTTTTATTGAATCTCAGATCAGATCATCATTTTTTAATAAGTAAATGTGTTTGAACATATCTGCAAATATGCTGTCAGTGAACATGTTGCAGCGTTGTTTGATATGATTGTTAATTATACATCTGTGTTTTGCTATTTCAGAATAGCTGCATATGATTGTTTATATGGGATATGGTTTGTTTTCAAGAGTTGATGCTACTTTCCCATAGACGATGTATATAATTAGGAATATTACTGTCTTTATATATGCTTTTTAACTATGGAAAAAAAAAATTGCAACCAAGCACATGATTTACTGAGTTAGGTGTTGTTTTTACAATTAACACCCATGGCAAGTGTTTAGCTCTGGTATGAGTTGTATGGCCTCTGTGTAGTGTAATAATTTTCACAGTCTGCTGTATCTCCAACACTACATGTGTGACATTTTGATAAAAAGAGCAGCATCGGTGTAGTTTTCTGACTCCATCCAAATAACACTGATTAGTTGCATTGGTCTGTTGGGAGGAGGATGTCTGGTGTGTGTTAGATGCCTGGTTCTAATCAAAGGGTTTACATTTGTTTGCCCTGCTGACCTAACACTCACCCAACTGGTTTTGCCTCTTTGATCTGGAACCATGCTGGTGCAAAAATCATTAGCTGAACTTGTGCGCTATATCGCTCAAGACTTTTTTCCCCCGCTTTCTTCGGGTTCTTGGTGCAGCAGGATTCAGATGACGGTTCATGTGGTTCTCTGTTTTGTCAGCTCATTTCCCTCAGGTTCCCAACAAAGGCTAACATTACCCTTAAAGGTGCTTCTAATGAGTATTTAGCAGGGGAAAAGGCAAGCTCCCTGGCACCCTGTGCGTCTTAATTACATGACTGTGTCACTGTGGCGACAGTGGTGTGGGGACTGACAAAGTGTGTGTCATTCCACAGTCTAGGGGAGACCTTTTAATGAGCTTGTTTTTCTGTCTGATTGCCGAGTTGTTGTCTTGAATCGTTTTGTGCTACTGGGACAGATGACACAATCGAAAGCCCCAAAACTGATGTCACGCTTGGATGAATTACACAATAAAATGACGGTGAAATGCCAGTTTATCAGCGTCCAGACGCTGAAATGAGAAAAGTGTAGGACTATAATCCCGTTAGTTATTGGAGTGATTTTCCTTCATAATAGAGTTTATTTATCTGAGCGTCAACAATTTCAAAATGCTGATTGATTGGATGGGACCTTCACCCACAACAAATAAAAATGGGACTGTTTAAGTATTGGGATTAATTTGGTGCAAGAGGCTATTTCTAATCCCCCAAGTTAGTCCTCACCTCCCCTTTATCTACGCAACTAATTAATGTCTATTGGTGATGTCCTGTTCTGGTGTTTGATGACCAGATCAAAGGTTGTGCGATACTCAATGGACATTCAGCAAAAGCAAGCAGGTGTGTTTTTGTGCCAACAATCCACTGTAGCGTCGGTTTGTTAAAAAACATCTGAAGTTTATTTCTAAAACAGTAAAAAAAAAAGAAAAAGCTACAAGAAATTCACATAGGATTTGTAACTTTTTTGCAAACATCCCATCAAAACTGCATGAGTTCTGTGTCTTTTGCATTATTTCAACAAGAACTATCTGCACAGATGTAGGTGAGGAAAACAGACACTGAAAATAACACAGTAAAATAATCTCAGTATACATACTATGAAAACTAAACTGGTGTAATCAGTGCTATTTGCCATATTAATCATTCATCATCCTCATTGTAATGTATGCACTGTATGTCTGAAAGGTCTTCCCGTTGCCTAGTGACAGTGACTTTGCCCTAGTACTGACCCTTTAAGAAAATATATCCTGACAAGGACTCAACAGATGTATGGGTAGAGGATACACCTCTCAGAGCAGCTGTTGTACTACATGCTCCTTTTGTAATGTGCTCTGGCATTAAAACCAACGTACATAAGGCTGATATATTGGGTATTTTGCTGGACGGGTGTGAACCAAAATGCTTGGCACACACTTATCTGTATCTGTGTTGTATCAGCAGCTCTTTCTTATTAAATAAGCTCAAGGGGAGGTGGCGGTATAAAGATTTATTGAAAACTGTATATCAATATATATGCCTACTTGGGCAAATATTTTATACTAGTTATTTATTGGTCATTAGTGCCAGCTAAACAGAACAGATGAATTCTCATTCGCATTTTCTCTTCTCAAACTAGAGACCTACAGGTCTACTGTCCTGGCTGTAAGGCTGTAATGTTCATTACAGCTCAGAATATGAATGCCTTGTTGGAGCAAACAAAGGACTTACTTCTTTGCCATTTTTGTGACTAAAAAATGTAACGCTTGTCCTGAAGATTGTTTGAGAAAAAGGGTATGGGGTTCATTATAAAAGACAGCGTTTATACCCTGGAGACATGATTGTCGTCAGTTGTAATATTTTGGCCTGAGGGTGGTGCTAGAGGACAGTTGATGAAATGTTTAAAATGGAAAAGGTTTATCCTATGGAAAATATGAATGTGTTCAGTAATTTTTAGTGCAACCTACTCTCTAGTCTCTCTGGGGAGTATGAATATCCACAGCAAACTTTGTGGAACTCTTTAATAGCTAGTGTGCAAAGTTGACTGTTGGACCCATAGGTGATACTACACAAAACTCTCATGCAGTATCCAAAATGGAAAGTGTTCATCCCTTGGAGAGTTTCCAATCAATTTGTCAGCAATTTTCCCAGTAGATTGTGATATTTTTTGTGTACCGGTGAAGATCTTGGCCTTGGGGTGGCACTTGAGCAGAGCAGATGGTTTACAATAAACATAAGGATTCATGCTGTGCTGTCAATGAATGTAAGAATCTTAGTTGTCAAGATGCCTTGAAGCAAAGTGGTGTTTAGGGGAAAACGTCAATCTTGATTGATGCGCAAGAAAAAAGGTCCAAGTATCATCTACCAGGAATCATCCTCTGGGAACCAGGAATACCCATATCAAATGTAATGTTAAACTGGCCAGTTTAGTTGACCTGATATTTTGATGTTGACAAAGGTGTTAAACAGACTGGCAAGCCGCAGAACGCCTCCACCATCCTCACATTAGTACCTATTGAGGCTTTTAACAGAATGTTCTGTGAAAAGCTTGCATTGCCCTGGTTTATAGGGTAATATATACAGTTGCAGAACATCATGTAGCCTTCATGAAAATAAAAGCAGAAACACACTCCTTCAGTTAAGTGTATTATGTAATCTCCTCTCTAGCTTCTATAACCCCAAATGCATTAAACAGGACTGCAGCAAACTTTGACTATGATATAAACACCTGAACACCTACTCTCATCGGATAAAAACTTTCCCTTTAGCACCTTTAATTAATGTCCCGGGTAATTACACACATTCTTATAGACTATTGAAGGATGAATTTAATATTGGGGACAGGACTAGGACCAGCAGTAATACAATAATAATAATATCATTAGCCTAATCATATTGACACAACTGTGGCCTCAACCAGCTATTCATATTTAAATGTAGTTTTAAAAGCACATTATTACCAGTTTGAGCCTTTCAAACAAATGGTTACCTGGGAGTCTGCTGACAAAAAGAAAGAATAACAAAGTTGCAATATTCCCACACATGCCCCTTATTAACATAAAAGCTACCCTGGAACAGGCGAGCACTTGATGTTGCACAGTGAGAGTGTGGCAAAATTAGGATCCTCACAAATTGCTACATACAGTATGAATTGGAGGCTGGGGAGAGCAGGGTGACAAGAGAAGGAGAGGATAAAGAGCCCTTGCTGTAGCTCGCAAAACAAAATGAGATGGAGTGTAATTATCTAACAAGTGCATAATGTGTCCACTGGAACTGCACCGAGTGACTCAAACTGGCTCTGTTATAATTGGATAGCGTTCTGATTTCCTAAGACACCTAAGTTTCTACATCACTCCAAAATCATGCATTAATGACTAACTATAGTACTATACTGTATGTCCTTATTTGGCAATGTCTTTGTTTGACAGATCAAGCATTATTTGTGAACTCACCCTTTGGGATTACACACTAATTTCAATGTTTAATCACTCACCAGTGTATGATTGCCGTGCACATTTTTGAAGTGTGTGTTACCACTGAGATTTGTAGTCACACAGACATCATGCAGCATTTAATAACTGTTTATTAAAATGGGAACGCGTTAATGTGTCTAAATCCCCTGTCTTTGGTTTCACATTGCTTAGATCATATTATATGCACTGAAATTACCTAAATTACCTTATGATACGAAATTTTAGTAGGAAAAATTACTCTGCAATATATTTATATAATATAATTAAATAAAATGAAATAAAAACAACAGAGAGGGAAAAGACAAAAACACACAGAACATACTTAGGCCAATATTAACTTAAATGATCAATTTAATTTTTAAATGATAAATTATTGTATAGTGATTTATACATACAATAAGTAGGCACAATTAAAAGGCATCATGTCTTCTAATGTGTGTGTGTGTGCTATTATAGGCTCATCTATTGAATTTAAGAAAAGGTGTGAGAACAAGCCAGAAGCCTTCATAAAGAGGACTCACTGACACTAATCAAGTGGGGGAAATGAAACACGAAAAATTCCAAAGCTAAATGTCAGATGGTGCCAAGAAAGGGAGCTTTTTGTCCTTTGTGGCTTTGGTGAGTGCAGGTGTGTGTGTTTATGTGCATAGGTGAGGAGATGTGTATGGAGTAAAGGAAAGGTAGTTTAAAAAAGCACAAAAGGAGGATTTTTTCCAGGATAACGCTCAAAGTAACGAAGAAAGCAGCGTCCTTGCTCCAGTGTCATTTATTGTGATCACCGTGCATTTAAAAGGAAAAAAACTGAGGCAGTTTGTGCACTCTTACAAATGTAGCCCTTCGACTGGGTAGAGCTTTTTTTCTTTCACAAGAAGGAACAGTATGTATGCTGTTAATGGGCTTCATCTTTTTGTGCCTGAGTAAATAACTGGCATTGATTTAATGACGGGTTTTGACTCTATACACATAATCACTCTCGCTATCCTTCTTTCCACCTTTTCCTTTCCCCTCAGTGCTCATGTATCGATGCATTTGTGGCAGACCGTGAGTTTAGAGTCAATTTTTGCATGTTTGAGAGTGTGTGAGCAAAACTAGAATAGACTACAATAGGCCTGTGTTACACCAACTCTGAGCTTCCAATGCTTTTGCTATAAATTCTTGACAGTAGGAGGAGTCACGTTCATTTGGAGACCTCTAGAGATGTCCTCTCCTCCCATCCACCACCACCAACACCACAGCCACCCACCACACACACCTACTGTACCTCTTGGGGAAGAGCGATGAGGAGAGAAAGCAGGGAGGGAGGAGTGGAGGGAGAACGAGAGAAGAAAAACAAATCAAGAGCCATAAGCTCCTTGAAATGAGCCTGTTGATATCTGAGAAACGGAGAGAGGAGAAGAAAAAGATATGTACAACAAAGACAAGGGGGTGGAGAAGGACTTGAGAGAAATTCTCCAGCTCCGTGTCTGTAACCAGAAGTGGTGAGTCTTTGACACTTCTCCTCGAGCGCTCAGCACTAACCGGAGTCGGAGGACTACATTTTTTATTTATTTTTTTTGTCTCCAGGAGGGGAGTTACCCAAACGAAACTGAAACAAGACACTGCAACTGACAAAAGGCATTAAAACTGATTAAAAGGTGCAAGGGTGACCGGAGGGTGGCCAAAGCAATGGAAGCTAACTCCAAGAAGCATCGATTTAGGAAGGGTCGGAGTGCCACCTTCAGCATTGACGGCTTCAACATCACCATAGGTAAGAATGTGTAAGGTAGGCAGAGCAGGAGGAGAGGTTACGTATTTGCATGTGAGCTAGATTTCAAGTGTGGGAGACAGGAGCTGAATACGTGTGTGAGAGAGTGTGAGGCAGAGCGATGAGGCGCTTGGCACAAACACAGTGACATCGGTAAACACATCACATTTCAGCCTCTCTACACAACTCGCCACATTAGTCCATTCTACTGAAGTTGATGCTTGCCTCTGTAATGCAACTACACCATGGAAACAAGGGGGCTTCAGACTTAAGCTGTGCGCTGCTGACGTCACCAGGAATTCATTCTATTGTCTTGACAACCAGAGTGTTGATGAACTTATGTGCCGCTTGCCTTGTTTTTTTTGTTGTTGCCGCGCTTGTGAAAAACTCTCAGGAGCAAGTGTCGAAACAGCGTTGAAAGCAGAGCAATGTGAAGACGTTCTGTGCTGGAGACTGTAGAGGAACAGGGTTCTCAAATCTGGCTGCAGGTTTTCGAGAAGTTGTTCATCAGCTTTGTTGTGTACACGGCAGTGTTAATGTAAAGTGTGATGATAAACAAAGTGTGCTGTGCCAGTGTTAGTCTTGGTCAGTTTTGTTTGGTAACCATAGTAAACTAGAAGGTTTGCTTAAAACTTTGAGCATGAAGCTCTCTAGTTTACAAAAGAAAAAACACATTCTTAAACCACTGACGCATTTAAGGTGTAAAGACTAACAGCGTGTACGTTTCGCTTTTTGGACAAATGCTTTCAAGGGTAATTCAACACTGAATCACATGAGGCAGAAAACTCTCGCCACACCCCATCGAGTGTTGTCACAACAGGGGGTTTGACACAGCTGACAGTGAACACCTGCTGTGACATCACAGGGTCGAGGCCAGATACCCTTAGCTTGTAAGTTTCAGCCCACAGATAGAAGTCAACTTCAATACTAAATCACTTTTTAAATATGCTTTCATTCAGGCTGCAGTAAAGCTGGAAACACAAAGCTACTGTTGATCTTGTATCTTTTGAATCATGTTGTGGAAGTTGTTAAAGCTGCACTAATCAATCTTTTTTTTTATGGTAACAGTGGGCCAAGTGCCTATTTGTAGTGTGAAAAGGGCTGTTTACTGTTTTTGGTTCCCTCTCACTGCCCTCATCAACTTTGTTATCAGATGTAGAAGGCTATTTTCAGCAAGCGACCAAACCAACGTAACCTGCCCTGTCCCAAACAGCAGAGGACATTAAAATGATCAAATGGTGAACATAGCGGAGCACTTCGAGACTGAAACAACGCTAAAGGGAACAAATGAATGTTGGACCTGTAAGATGGTCAGAAAAACAACTCCAAATAAATACTAATGTTAGTCCATATCTGCTGGATATGTAAATGAGCTGAACTGTTAACTAACAGATTCACCACAACGTAATGTGGTGATAATATGTGCCCCCAAGTGCCCAAAAAATGAGTTAACACTGCTTTAATGTTGTTGTGGATTTTGCAGAGCAATTTTGTCATCTAAAAACACTACAGGGGTACTAAAATTTCTTCCAGAAATGAACCCCCTCACATATGCAAGACATCACATTTAAGCTGCATATGAATTAATAGTGAATATATGATTTACAATATTAGTTTTTAAGCTGAGGTAAACAAGAAGAAGTCTATATATCATGATCGCCATGCAAACCAGGTACTGTACACCTTCTTCTCTTAAAATGTCTGTTAAGTCAGGGGCTTTCTTAGATTTCCCTGTACAATTGTAAACTTATGCATTGTATAATGTGTCACATAGGCTGAACTGTGGGCCACGAGCTCAGTGCTGTTGTTATTACGTAGAGTGAGACGCAGGAAGGACACTTGTTCTATGGCACACACTGCCCAACTCCCAGAGAGCACCTAAACTTATCTGGATGATACGAATATACTGATAAGAAGCGGACAGTTTCAGTGTTAAGGACGGACGAGAGACACCTTCATATAATTTCCAGATATCTCTTTAAAAGCATTAAAAGCAGCCCTAAAAGATTTTATGATCCATTAGAAAATAGAGTTATATAGACTGGATTTTCCGCTCGGATGGACACATCCTGTTACCTCTAAAAACCTGCCTCGATCACATGTGGCCTACATCACAGCCATACTGTCCACAAGCATGGCAGTTGTCATGGTAACCTACAAGTGTCACAATCAATTGCTTACTTGGCCTTGGTTTCAGTCGGCACAGCGTTTTGCCAATCACCTCCTCTGAAGCGTGACTCCTAAGCGCTGGTACCTCATTGCCTGGCTGGACACCTTGTGTTCACTCTTCTATTAAAGCTGAGCCTCAACTGTAACTGGCAGCCTCTGCTCGGGTTTCAGCTGTGGTGTTTTGCCATGTGTTAGGCTTGTTAGCGTTGTTGTGTTTTTGTTGATTTTACAAAGCTCAGGTGGAGAAAACAGATTTTTTCTCTACAGTTTGTCTGTAGGGGTACAGAGCATTTAGGCTTGTGTTGTTTTGTAACATACGCGTTGCCATTTTGTTTAATCTTCTGAAGTTTTTTTTATCTTGTACTTTGAAAAGAAATTACCAGAGAAGAATGTGTATTCTTTAGTGTATGTGTGAATTATTGTTTTGTGAATACATGTTTTGCTCTTTTGGAATGAAAAGTTGTATTTATTGACAAGGTTGTTTGTCTGTTTTTTTCTTAATATCTTGTAGTAAAGACTGCCCACACTTGACACATGACTACTGGTCTTTTTCCAAAGAATTGTTTTCCCAACATATCTCTCTAAACCTCTGAAACAAGTATAATATTATAAATTAGATTGACAACACAGCCTTGTATATTTTTTCTCCTGAAAATTGATCACTATCTTACAACCCTGTATGAAAATCCATCCTAAAATATTTTCCTAAAATAAAGTTACTGTTATTCTCCATAGTGTATCTGAGTAAAACAAGCACATTATTAGCAAAATTGCAACTTGAATAATGAATGGCTCATAGATATTTGAACCACTGCCCCTCTTCTCATTAAATAGGAAAAATATGGCCATACTGCACGTAGATTGCTTATGTGAAATAAAGCCTGTTTTTTTAGAATATTTGAAATGAAGCTGTGATTTTATATAAGGTATATGATGATACGTTTAATTAAGTATAATAAGAAATATATAACTTATACCATAAGTTGTTGACAAGGTGTTAACACTTTACCTATAAGCATCAGTTTTCATGTACTGAGTTCATGCATGCTCAAGTTGTAATTTTGTTTTCAGAAGACTCCTGAAGGCAGAAGTCTAGTTTGTTGTAATTTTGCAAACTTAGCTGCAGCTTATGTTCTATTTAAAACACACATTGTATCATAACTATGAGGAAAACGTGACAGTGTTTTGTCTCACATGCCTCTTACCCAAAGGACTGAATGCATGTTTAGATTGACAAAATAATCCAGTTTAAAAGTGATTGCTTTTATATTAAGTAATTTTGTTAAATAAATTAGTACTTGGAGGAATGCATGAAGGAAAGAGCAACTAAAAGCAGAAGGTCATATAATCATACATCAGCAGGCACAGTGGTGGAGTCCAGATTCACACCTCACAAGCAGACTTTATACACATGAAAGGAAACTTCTGTCTGTTTCCATGGTGAGAGTGTGATGTTGTTTTTCAGTTTTTTCTGATGACATGTTGCAAAATTTCAAAAAATTGTTTTGGTGTTGCTGAATCCTACCTTTCTCTGCCTGTTATATGCCCATATTTACCATTAAACTGTTTTCACAGGTTTAGTAATAGTTCCCATGGTAAACTGACCTTGATTAGAGTGCGTCTTTAGTATACACACTAACATTAGACAACAATTAAATCTATGTGACTAATGTTTTTGGATGCTGTACAGGCTACAGATGCGTACAGAGTATTCCAGGAGGGTGGGGTAATAAACCATGAATCCTAATCCTCGAGTTGATTAAACTAGACAAGCATTTGGTTTTCAAACAAGAATTTGTTCAGTCAAATCTAAGTAGGTTCATTCTGACTGGAGCTCATTCACTGTGAACTTTAAAAACCATTGTCAGTTAAGTGTTCATAAAACAATTTGCCTTGTGAAAAAAGACGCTCTGCTCCTATTTTGCTCCAGTGGAGCGACAAAAATACAGACGTACCTTTTGGAAAATAGTAGCATGTCAGCAGCAGTGAAAGCGAGTGAAGTTTGTGTGAAAAAACAATGCTGAACGTGTCAACATCTAAGTTTAGAGCACTTAAATGTTTACTAGCCTTAAACATATTGATGGTGAATTGGTGGGGAGGTGCATTTTGTTAGTTATTCATCAGTAATCTGATGAATGTACAGCAGGTTTGACAGCAAATAAAAATTCAGAGCCAACATAAAAAGTAGGTTTATTGTATTTAAAAGTAACATTAATCCTTCTGCCAGTATTTGCTTCTTGCCTCACCGTACATTTGACAAAACTTATAACATTGACCTAACCTCGTTCATCTTCCAGCTGTTACTGATGGTTTAATTTACTGTACATGGAATATCTGTGGACAATCTGATTATTATTATTGGCCTAAATCAAACAGTATTGCTTATATTCATCACAGGAAGACGATGAAGCGTGTGCTCTGCCAGTGGGAGAGATTTAATGAGGGTTACAAACACACACATCTTGAATATTGCAAAAAGCCATTTCTGAGTCTTTTATCCCACATTAATACTTGCATGCCCATGTCCTCTAACAGAGAATGGCTGTTCATTATCAGGAGGACTGTCCACAAACCTCCACAGCACAATTTAGCACAATGAGATGTTCATTGTAAGAGTAAAATTATAAAAACAATTATAAATGTAGAACTGCAGATTGAAACATCATAGAAAAGGACTGTACAACTACCTCAAGCTTAACTCAAGGTCATTTTTATCTGCTCCTGTGCTACCTGTAAAGGTTAATTTGTGAAATCAAATGGAAAAATGCAATCTCCATATGGACAAAGACGACAAAACTAGAAATACAGTTACTCAAACACAAAGTGAAGGCAGGTGGGAGAGTGTGGATTGTGTTAATTAAAGTAACTGAATATTAAAACATTTTGTCACTGAATTTTCAGGAAAAAAATATTTCTAGAATTGATAAAATTAAAGGGATTAGTCCTCATTCGAAGACAGCTGGGAGTTTGTGCTGGGCCAGTGGTTGGTTTTAGGAAATTGTGTCTCAGAGAGCTCTTTTATCTCAGAGATCTGCAGGATGGGGTGGAAGGGTATTTTCTTTCTTATGATCCTCCGGGTTGGCAATACTCTTAGGGTCGTCAAAGGCCGTAATGTCACGTGACCTTTCTGGGATAAGCCTGGATATCCACAGGTTGTGGAATTAAGCTTTGAGCATGCAGATGTTCCTCTAAATCCTGGATTTAGTCCTACTGTGGGCCAGGCCGAGAGTCAGTGCCTCGGCGAGGTCGATAGGGGCACTCTGTCACCAACTAGGAGAACATCAAACCCCTGTTATCATATACAGTAAGGGTTACATTCAAATTTCTGTTCAAAATTCTACTTACAAGTCCTTACAAAATTTTACTCATCCCGTGCCTATATTGTCCAGCGTAGATTTACAATCAGTCTGAACTGTGGCAAGGCAGGGCAAGTTTTCAGCAAAGTCATCAAACAAGGTTGTACTGTATATAACAAGGTTGTACCCCCCCACAGCGTAAACATTTGCAAATTCTTTGTACCTCAGTAACTCAAACTGTTTGATTATTAATGATGTAAATATACCTAACTATATGGCACTTTGAAGCACATTTTAATTATAATGTGAATATAATACTTTACAGGCAAGCATGGTGGCTGCTGGGGAGGACTGGGTTAATGAATGATTTTTAAATGTAAATAACTACAGCCAGAAAATTCAACATTGGGCAATGTGGTGGAGTTCTGGTGTGAAAGACAAACATGCCTCAAAACAGACTTCTCTTTCAGTTTTAACCTTGCTCTTAGTGAAACAGTATTTTTTGTAAATTACCACCATGACACCAATTAACCTTTAGAGTTTCAAACTGTTAGTGGGAAAAAATTGTTGATGTTCTGTTGTTAAAAGTTTTTTTCTATCTGAGTTTTATAGAGCAAGCATCTACTGGACAATATGGGAATGGCATCTTGAGGCCCTCTGGCCTCAACAACCACTGTGAAATGTGTACAGACATTGACCACAGCAGTGAAAGCATGCATACTCTGACATCTCAACAACCATTTCCGATCACGCCATCAGTATATTATACCATCAACCAGGAACAGTTGTTGGTCAGAGTTGTGCAGTGTAAGTGTTCAGGTGTTGCATTTCTGACAGCAGTGCAACCAGCAGAGTCTTCTGAGTCATATGTTGGCCAGGTCAAGTTCAAGGTTCAACAAGTTGTTGCCTTTCTGCACACTGTTGCATGCCTGACCTGTTAAATGAATATAGTTTTGTCTTTCTGCTCTCACATCCGCCATCAACTAGTTGTTTTTGCCTTCAACACCGTTGCTAGGTCTGTATATATTTCACCGTTCTTTGTGAACTGTACATGCTGTGTGTAGAGTTTAGTGGGCAGAGATTCTAGCAGGGACCAGTTTGTAAAGTGACAGCAAGAATTATAGTACTTTCACAATCACTTAAATCACACTTCAAGGCAATTGTAGGGTTTAATGGAACGGTAAATGATCTGACTCTGTCTGTATTACACATTTGCTTTCTTTCTGCACAAGATTTATCATCCCTTCTGTTTATAAAGCAAATAAACAAAAATACATACGAATATAGTGTGGACTTAGAAACATACATATGAAAATGAATAAACGGGCAGGATGTAGAGGGTCTAATTAAAATTAATTATGCAGCATGTAGGATATATGTTTGTGTGATTATGCAAGTAACTAGTCTGAACTAATGACCTGAAAGAGTTCGATGTTATGAAATAGAATTTCTTTTCCATCTATTTTTCTACCTCCAGTGGCAAATGAAGATGGGGAGAGCTCCACCAGACCACAAGCCAGCTTTTCACGTAAGTGTAATGTTCACTCAATATTAGTCATGCTTCATTATTTGTCAATTCACTAAATTCCTTCATTTCAAATCATTTCACATTTCAGATCAAGTATTAAAGGATCATTTTACCCTGAGTTAATGACATATTAAATACTGAGACTTGTGACCACACCAGTAAAATGGAGGGGAACAGAGTTTCGTTACGTTATCAAAGCTGAAAAAGTTAATTTAAGAAACTCAGCAACAAGATTTTCCAGAAATAATTTTGCTGTTACAGAGCACAATCCATCCACATACCTTGATAACGACAGATTTATCAAGAAATGTTTTTTACTGAATGTAAAAAAGGGGAAGAATTGAAAGTTGAGGTTAAGTTATTAATGATTCAGTGTAGTCCAGGTGGTCCTTTCTATTTCCTTAAAAATAGAACACAAAAGTATGACACATTTACTTTACATGACACCTTAAAATCTGTATTTGCTGAGTTCATGAAAATGTGTGCAACTAAAAATGGTAAATGATAAATTACCTTGTGGTGATGGTACTACTACTTGCCTACGGTGTATTGGTGTCAGTTTATTAGTCAAACATAAACTAGCATTGACATCATACACGCACATGGGGGCAGCATCACAAAGGTCTTCAGTTCCCTTACTCCCCTTTACTGACATCCTGAAAGCCATGTGCTTTCAGTGGAGAGTTAACAATTCAGTTTTTGTTAAAGAATGTATACAAACTATCACCTGGTAAACAAATGAACAAAATGGCTGTAACACCACAAAGTCTTTTTTTGTTTGCTTGTTTTTTTTTGCAGGCTCAAAGTCCCAGAGTGCTTTGTGGAATGCCATCACAGCGGGGATGGGGATCAAAGGCAAAGAGCAGAAGGCCCCCCTGAATGACCCACGAAGTCCTGAAGAGATTCTGGCTGACGATCTCCCTGCAGCAGATGAACCAGATGCCACAGAGAAAACTGCCATCAGGTTTGATGCTTACAGTTACTGTTTATTATTCTCAAATCACTAAGGAGTAAATCCTGTGTCAGGCTGCTGTGGGACGTCGATAGCCATGTCCATCTCGTTGTCTTACACAGGTGTAATTTGCATTCAATCGATAATTCCTTTCAGTAAACAGGGAGGAAACAAGGCAACGTTTGCAATCAGGCATCCTGCTGCATTTTGTGTTCATTTTGTATTTTTGGACTCCGATTAATGTGAATTTGATTATTAATTTGGCAAGATTTGAAGTAGACCCTTTACTTGCCTTCTCTGGAAAGGATGATCTTTGGTCTGACATTTCAAATTCTTGATACACACATACTGACACACACACACACACGGACACACACACACGGTGCTAATTGCTATGTATGGCTGCTGACCTCAAGGGACGTGGGCATGATTGATTCCACCTTGATAACAAGGACTTCAAACCACCATTAACATAATTTGTTGTCACTTTTAGAATATTGAACGTCTTTTAACGCCTGATTCCAATTAACCTTGATGGCTCAGGAGACTGTTACAAATGCCGCAGGTGGCGAGAAGTGAGGATTTGTCACAGTATACTGAAAATGCACCTAGTGCGCGATAACAAGCTTGTGATTGTATGCAAAATAGACGACGAGTTATAGCAAGCCGGTTTGGTTTTTCCAACATAGAAAGCACCCACAGAGTTTCACAATTTATGGGGTGTTTGCTATAAAATTGTGGATTATCTCATTTTCTTTCTGTACTTTCCAAGGTCTGACTGCAGTAACACATGCTTCTTCCCTGGTGCTTCTCTATGCTATCTCAAATTACAGTGCTGTTGTTCTCTGCCAAAGTCTCCCCTAGAACACAGGTCCTTTTTTTCCAGAGTAGGATGGTGACAAGGAGAAAGTGATTTTCCACTTGACTGGACACAGCCTGTTCCTTCATTTAAAAGCCACAGCCTAGATTTTAAAGAAAAACATCGACAGCGCAGGGAAGCTAAAAGCACTCTCACCTTCCATAGAGGAAACAGTCCATTTGTCCATAGAGACAGTGACTTATTTCAGTGCAGTATATTAAGACATAGCTTAAGCTTTAATCAGGGTGGGGAACACATTTCAAGCACAAGCCAAATGCTGCTATATTTTTGGCTGAGGCTGAACAATTTGCATAAATGTCTACTGGCCTGCAAGGGTATGATTAATTTAAGTAGCACTAACAATTTAAATAAAAGTAAAGTATCCTAAAAATATCCTACCTGCCAATTTCTTCTTTATTAAAGTAATTTGACTGGTGAAATAATGATTGCACCTGGTGAATTTGGTTTATTTGGCAGCAAATGTAGCTTAATTCACCTCTTTTGTTTTGCTGTATACATCCCGTACGATTTACACTCCTCAATAGACAGCCATCTTCTTCCTAACGTCTTTGTCTGGGAAGCCCCACTAAGGTCAGGGGAAGTCTTCGGCATGGCCAACAGTGGTTAATGGAGGGCAAATCCACAGGGAGTTGTGGGGATCTACAACTGCATGACAAATGGTTAGATTATGGTGCAAGGTGATTAAATGACGACGGAACTAGCAGTAATCCATAAAATGATGTAACCACCGTGTCACCTCCGAGGCCAAAGCTGGCTGTTATCCTCCAGGCGAAGATAATTAGATTTTATTGGAGTATGGAGAGGGATCATGTGATCTGTGGCAGGCAGGATGGGAGTGAGTGAGTTAAAGGACAGCAGCTATTGACTGTCATAGACTGGGGTTGAATGAAGTAAAGTTGTAAACGTCTGCTGAGGTCAAGGTGAATATGGTGAATTTTAGAAGATTTTTATTGTGTTTTTAAGGTGTTCCGCTACTTTGAAGAAACTCCACAGTCCATTTCCCTGCAAGTATCCTAATGGCTGATTGAATGTGCTTGGCTGGTTGCAGTCATCCCTCAGTTCACATAGCCCCTTGATTATCCTTTTACCTTTTGTTTCATCTATTTTCAGATCAGCTGAATGGCTGCCTAATACTTCAGAAGCATAGCAGCTGCTAAAAATGTGATAGGATTACAGCTGCTGCTACAACACAACATCGAGTGCATGCTTAGTCACACAGAGAGGGACAGAAAACAATATGCAGCCATTAGTGTATAAACATACGCTGACTCATCTGTGCGGCTGGTGTCATGCTGGTGTTTCTGCTCATTAGTGGTGCCTTATGCATTTTAAAACACTTGCTAGCTATTGAATGTGGGGCTTTCACGCAGAAGGTGGAACTGGTGATTTTTGTTTCATTCATTCATCATTGTTTACTCCACATCACTCACAGTTTGCCACTTGAAGCCTACTTATGTTGTTTATGCAGTGTGACAATTCAACTCTGTTCTGCTAGTTGTTATTTTAAATTTACTAATTACTTTGTTGTTGATACAAGTTGTAACTCTAATGTTTTACCTCTGTCTTAATATAATTTGCGTACCTTTTACCTCACTTAACTTATTGCAATTCATATGTGACAGGACTAATTAACAGTCACTAACTTCTTCTTCACATTTTCCATTAGGTTCTATAGCATGTAACTGTTTTTTAAAAAAATGTCTCCTTTCTGCCTGCTGATGAACCAGCCAAACATTTAACTGTTCTCATTTAGAAATCAGCATGTGATCTGAAAGCAGTATCTTCACCATTACAGGTGTAACAATACACCTATTTGTATTGAATGTTTGGTATGATGCTTTCAGTTTGGTACGCATTACAAATCAGGAACGATTCACTGAACTAATTCTATTACGTTTGGAAATATAATAATAAAATATAGCTTAAATTGTGTGTTAAATATAAAGTTCTCAGTGCCACCGCACTCAACAAGGCAGCTCACATGATGTAACAGGCAACGTGCTGTCTGCCTCCCGTCCCTAAAGAAAAACATTCTACTCCAGTGAATTTTGTGAACCTTTACACCTCTATTCGCCATAATTTCCATCAGCACTCACTTCTCATCCGGTTCAACTAGTTTGATTCATTTATTGATTTTCAATTCCATTTAAAATTGCATGTCTGCTGTGACAGCAAAACCTTTAAAGGGGTAAAACACAAAAAGCCATTAGGGTTATTTCCATTCTGGTCCCTAGAGAAGAGGAAGTGAAAGGTTTTGGGCAAGGGATAAGTTATTACTCATTAGTTGAAATTACCTTTGATTAGAAAACTAATTGCCATTGTATTCCACACTAGTGAATGCTCAATTTGTGACGAGGGACCAGCAGCTTTTATTTTATTTAGTGACCATTTGACCATTGTAAAAAAACTTCATGATCATGTAACGTCATGATCAACGTGTGTTGTAATAACATATTGTAATTAGGAATATTGTCATTGCAAAGTTCTGAGTGATAAAATAACCAGTTAAAACTATTAATGACAGATGAAAAAGTCATTAAACATATTAATGATATGTTGTGTGGCAAAATCATTTTGTCTCTTGGCTGAGGTGGACTAGTTTGTGTATCAATAAAAGAAAATCCGACAAAGTGCAACGGAAATAGATTAAATCATGATGTCCACTGTCGCTTCCGCTCCACAAAAACATCAGATCTTGTGGAGTGATAAGTAGACTGCAACCTTCCTCACAGTAATACAGGAAACAAACATAAATGCCATATTTCCAACATGTTTTCCACAATGTTTTCGTTATTTTTATTTTGTCATCTGAAGTCTATTAAACCGGGACCAGTGTGTTTATAAAAGGTGACTAGACTAGTGACTAGTGACAGTGACTAGTGCATTTTGAGGACAAAACAGCCTTTTTAAAATGTGTGGGGTTTTTTTTCCCTGCAATCTGATCTTTTGTCATCTTAAACAGAGTTGTACACAGTAACATCAAATAGACGTGCAGTAACCAGAATCATCACAGACACACTTGAATTCAAACAGTCATGCACACACGCAGCCAAACCCAGACACTCTTCTGTGGTCAGCTGTGTGATTTATCTGCTGGTTAATTGGATACTCTGTGTGCCGCTATGAACTTTGCAGTTGATTAAGGTGGCTGTCTCCTTCGCGGCAGCCCACAGTTTTGGAGGCTGACCCCTCTTTTGGCTCCAGCCGCAGGTTCACAGAACCCCACTGACATCCGCTGTGCAGCAACAGCCTCCATCACTGGCCTCACTAGCCGACTAATGAGCCTCCGCTGGCCAGTGTGACTGGAAGCACATGGACAAATGGCACAGCGATTCATCAGAATGATTGAGGCGTGACCTCACAGAGCTGTATCACTTCTGTCTGCCACATGACGCCACATATTTCTGGATAAGGCTTTTATACACTTTGCTATACTGTATAAGAATTGTAACTGTGGCAAACCTCTAATGACATATTCAACCAAAGAGTTTTGCAGAGAGTATGGACTCATGCTACTGTAGTTTAGGTATACATACAGTATATTAATGTAGTTTGGGGTCATATAAAAGCTTCCAGCCTTGGCTTTGATCAATTTGTTTGTTCACTTTTATGCAGCCTAGAACCTTTAATTAATAAAACTAACTTTTTTGGGTTATTGTTTAAAGTAAGATCAGTATAGGCTCATCAAATATGATTTTGTAATTTATTAGTATTTACAAGTGTAAAGGTGAACGGAATAGAAAGATATTTAATTTTAGAAATGAAATACATTTGTAAATTCCTAATACGTGAGATAAAGACCAAATGTTTTAAAATATTATTTTTGTGTTTTTCCAAAAGAAAGGTTTAGGTGTATGTTTGCATTGACATCAGCTTTGATAAGATCAGTCCATTGCCTTTGATTGTATTCAAAAATACATTAAGGGGATCACCCTTTCCTCATAACTCTTGACTTCACTCCATACCAGTGTATTCACTTTGCCCACGTAACAGCCTTTAAATCTACTTTGTGAATTGCAAACCACTAACCCATGACGTGAATCGTTGCCTCTCTGTAGGCTTTGCACACATCTTATTGTCTGCTCAATATAGTATTAGGATCAGAGCAGTTACAGGCTGCACTTGGGGGGGCAGCAGAGAGTTTTTTTGTCCATGCAGCATAAATGTGCTGGGATATTTGTCACTTTGATCTGTATGAGTTACAGTGAGTGTGGTGTTTCCTGCCTTGACCCTGAGGTGAACTCTTTCTTGGACTATTTGGTGGTGGCCATAAAACACTTCCGAGGCAGAGTGAGATTCAAACATGTAGACATGAACGTTTGTATCCACAAATACTGGCTTTTGAATGACTTTTCACCACAAAAGCATGACCACAGTGGGATGGTCATTGCCCACTATGGGTTGGGAATTTTTAATACTGCTTGGGGTCACAAAACCATTTTAAAAACTGGATAATACCAAAATACTTGACTGTAGAGTTAAAAGCAAAATTAAATCAAGTGTGCAATTGTATGCAGCAGCTTGCAGCCCAGATAAACAGATACACACACACAGTAGATAGGAAAAAAGAAAATACTGCTAATCACAAAACTAAAAATATTCAAGGGCTATAAGCTTAAAAAAAACAATATGTGGAGTTGGTAATAATACTGTAAATGCATCAATAAATATCTATAAATATCTAAACAACAATCTTAAAAGAGATTGACTAAAATAACTGTGTTTTGAAGTGGCCTTTAGTGCTGCCAATCCTAATGAAATGCAACACCCACACCGGAGCTATTTACACCTTTAAGCTGCTTTTAGTCTTTGTTTGGGTTGTCCAGTCTGTATTTAGACCATGCAGTTGCCTCCCAGTGGCTCTCACTAACACCCTCAGTTAACCTCTCTTGGAACCACAGATTGCATTACCAACCAACCAATCCTAGCCCAGTAATCTCCCAGTCCAGTGCGAATGGCAAATAGGAAAACCCGGGGCTAGTGAGGACAGTTGAGCATCCAGTAAGCCAAAGTGACTGAACCAGAGTTAAAAGGCGAGTAAATACTGAAGTTATATTTATCAGGTGGCTAGAAACATGAATCCAATGAGATACTAATTTTGCCCTGAACCTGCTAAAGTAGCAGTGATGTAAGTAGGCAATCATTTGCTAACATGTTGGCCATAAATAAGCTCCTGGTAAGTCATAAGTATATTAGGCTTCTGTTTCTGTGAGATTGCTGTCAGGTCAACAAGACTAAGAGAGGGGGGGGGGGGGGGGGGTGAGGAATGGGAAGTTTCTTCTCTGGGGTATTTTTCCACCCCCATCACTCTGCAAATAAATATAGCTTTATGGCCATGTGCACTCAATTTCTCCCACCCATCCTTCCATCTCCACTACATCCAATACAAAAAGAGAAATGAAGTATAGATGGGAAATCATATTTTGTGATGGATGATCTTCCCCAAAATGTGGTCATTACTGCAAAGGCGATTGCTATTTTGATGCATAGATACCCTTGTCGACTTGCCTGGGAATTTAAATGAGATTTAAATTTTTCATGTACCTCCAAATGGCCGGGGCTGTTAATGTCTTGATTTCAATGTGTGAGCTTTGAGGGAGCTCGAGCACAGTGACAAGAATACCTTAGCAGATCGTAATTTTCCAGCAAGTCCCTCTGTCATAGTCATACAAATAATTCATTTTCACAAGATTTGATTCATTACCTCTTTTTTGTGAGCAGTTGTTGTGAAAGTAATTAATCAGGGACATATTTTGATGATAATTATTGTAAGGGACACAATCAGTTTTAGCTCTTGTGTTGGTTCATCAGGCTGAAATTGAACAAAATATATGTGTAAACTCTCTCCTTCCTTAATCACTCATTCAGACATATATTATTGTTGTGTATCCCCCAAAGCAAAGCTTTGTCACATTCTGCTATATTTGCTTGTCCTCCTTTTAACTCGGTTTTAACATGTGACTATGTGACACATTTTGCATGCTTTGTGTGGACGTGTATCTATTACTAATTACACTAATTACTTTATTTTGCAGTCCGATTCCTTGGCAACAATGACATATAACTGAGAAAGGATCGACAAGCAAAAGAACTCTGTGTATTCCTAATATTTCGTCACATACACAACATTGTTGTATTGTTTCTCACCATCCAGAGGACCAAATAAGCCACATTGCCACAGTTGTGTTTTTTTCCACAAGGTATTTCATTCATCAGTTGGCAATATAATTAAAGTATTTTCTGAGATTTCTTGGGTGAAAATGCTGGGGGCCACATTTCTCTCAAGAAGGCTGCATTCTTGATTTTGCTATTTTTATGCATCAGAGAATTTTTTTATTTTTTGTTTTAAGGGTGAATAGGTTGGGGTGGCGTGTGGCCGTATAGTGTGTGACTCACACTACACGACCATAGCCAGCATCCTGTCACAGACTATGACGGTTTATGTTGGCTTAACGTTTTCTACTAACTATAACAACTATCTTTCACAAACCTTAACCAAGTGTTTTAGTTGCCTAGCCCTAAAGATACAGGTATAATTTGTACAAAGTTTCCATGATCACGTCGGAAGGCAAAAGTGTTTATAGCTGTTCTGAATGGCCACACTCGAAGGTGAGGTGAAAAGCCACCCATCGTAGAGAGGGGGGGGCATGCAATAATCGTTCTGAGCATAATGGTGCACATTTTTGTTTGAAGTCAGTCATGTTGTCGCACATGTTTGTACATACCAAAAAAAGACATTTCGAATCACTGGATTTTGAGTGCAATGCAGCTGAATTGACCTTCATAGTTCCTCCAGTGTTTTTGAAAGAACCTTTCTCACCAACCCTGTTCAGTGTCACACTAACACATACAGATGACACAGTACATCAGGTCCCTGTGGTGTAAACCTGTGAACAGGAAGCGGTGAAAATGTGAAATTACTGTTGTGATTTCCCCTCAAGTTGACCTGTCCACTCTGCCGGTGTCTTGAGCTCTCCTGAGGGCCAGCATACCTTCACAAAAAGGGAGAAAAACACAGCGATCAAGTGTGGTTTGAAGCAGGCAGCAAGAAAAGAAAAAGAAACTGAAAGCCAAAGACAGAGGGAGAAAGACACATAGATAAGTGCACCTTTGAAGAGAACATCAGCAGGCTTCATGGCACTCAGGCAGACCTCTCTCCTCCCTCCTCACGGAGGACCCATCTCAGCAGATGAAAGCAGGAGCCTCTTTGAGGTGGCGCCCTAGCATTATCCCTGCATCCTGCATCAAGTAATTGAAAGACCTAAGAGTATGGTAGGTGGCTTGGAGAAAGGGGGGTTTGGGCTGAGCCATCCTTGCAAGTTTTGGACTTGCAGAAAATGAGAAGACAGAGCTGTATGTTCTCATGGGTGTTTACTAGATGTTCAGTGAGCTGGGAACAAGCTAAGGAGGGGAAGAAAAAGAGAAAGCAGCAGAAAAGGATCCGAAAGTTATAGATGTTTATACAGAATATATTTTCAACATACTATATACTATATAGCAATATAATTGAATGAGTCTTGTCAGGCAGAGTGACAGCGAATCGAAAATGTTGAAATCACAATCAGTATCTCTCTGTAAAAATTTGGAACAATGTTAAGGTTTATTATTGTAATGAAATCAATCCAACTTTATTTGTATAGCGCCTTTCATGATCATTATTGCAATTCAAAGTGTTAAATGAATATTAAGACGATGACAAATAGAAATAATATAAGAAAATGTCCAGACTACAAAAGAAAATAGAAACTGGAGTACTCAGCACCTACTGTATTCTGTATACAATTACCAATGTAGTTTTCATAATGGATGGAATATAACACGTACAATATGCAGGAACCGGTGCCTTGTGATGGCTTATGTCTGCGGGAATCATAAAATCATCTGAAATTTGATACTGGCCTGATAACTAGAGATTATTCATTATCATTATCTGACCAAATGATGCAGAAAGGAGATTTTTACCTATAAAAACTTTTACCACAGGACAACGCTATTTTTTGGATGTTATCGTGTGTTTTGTGTGCAGTATGTTAGAGACATATTTTATGTGTTACAATGCTTGTATTTGGTGGAATTCAATTTGGGACTGTCCTGAGTGTGCTCAATGGATCAGACGAATCTCAGTCAAATCAGTGTCAATGCACTGTATGCACGCTATTTAATCCTCTTTGGGATGACACTTAATATGTTGTATTATCTACATTTTGCTTGATGACATTTACCTCTGCATTCCTGATAAAATAAGCACGTGTGTAAAAGTGTCTATGAATCAGAGGGTAAAAAAGAGAAAGAAAAGCTTTTCTTTCACCAGATATTTTCTTGCAGCACTAACACCTTCGAAATCTCCTCTCCTAAAGGTCTCTCCCTCCTGTTTCTCTCAATCCCCACTTGTTTTCCCCCCGCACTCCCTCTGGTTTTCCAGTGGATGAAACAGAACATGGTCTCTCATTATCAGCCAGACTCCTCCCTCTCTTTGACTGGCGGTGTTTCTCTTCCCTCCCTCTTGTGCGGAGAGCTTGACAGTGAGCATTAATCCCGGATTGAGCTGCCCTGCCGTCTGCATCCCGTTGTTGCTGGGAGAGCATGGCACGGCTCCAGGACCCCTGTGCTCACACAGGAGAGAAGTGAACGTATGAGAGAGAGCGAGAAAGAGAGAGAGAGAGAGCAAGAGAGAGAGAGAAAGGGGAGAGGTACAGTTGGGCTGTTTCACGACTGTCACAGCTGCTTGAGCGCTGCACTGCACTGTGAGTGTTATTGAGTTTCAGTCACACACACTCACATAAACAAGGGAGAAAAGAGAGAAAAGGGAAGGATGACGGCTGGTTTGTCGCAGCTGTGGGTGCCAATGTGAATGAAGAAAGAGGAAACCTCAACCACGTCCTGGGTTCCACCACATCGCAACATCTCTCTGTTCGGTGCGGCGTCTTCCTCTCCGCTCACACTTAAGAGGGATTAAACTTTTTTTTTTTGGATCTCTCGTTGGCACATACAGAACTCTTTGAGTCTCTGACATGGAGTCTCCCACCAAAGAGATTGAGGAGTTTGAAAGCACGGCCTTGAAGTATCTTCAGCCGGAACAGATTGAAAAGATCTGGCTCAGGCTGCGGGGACTGTGAGTATACCCACTTTTATTGTTTTCAACAAGTGTGTGTGAAGCAATGCAGTGTGCGCGTGTGTGTCTGTGTGAGTTACATTTGTGTTTGAATGAATTTATTATTATTTACATGTGAAATCATCTATAATTTATCTGTAATAGTTTAATTTACAGATGAAATCTGATAAAAAAAAAATAAAAAAAAAACATGGAGAAAGGATACAAGAAAGAGTTTTCATGTCATAATAAAAGCCTGGCTTGGTTCAAATCACTATATATTATATACTAATCACTAATCACAATAATTTTGTTTACAGCATATGTAAGTTGCATTGTGAGTGTGTGTGTGTCCATTTGTGTGAGAGAGAGAAAAAAAAAACAAGAATAGAGTAAGTGATAAAAGTAGAGCAAAAAATGAAAAAAGAATAAAGAAAAACAAAGAGAGAAAGAGAGAGATTAGAATTACTCAAATCAAACCGCTTTGAGCTACTTTTTTTGAACGGTTTGTGTACTTTATTGGACAGCAATGACGGAAACTAAAGTACATCAGAGCTGAAGTATAAACCGAGGGAGGGTTGCTCACAATTGCACCCTTATTGCATGTTTATTGAAGTCAGTTGAGTCGTTTTTTTTCCCTCCCATGCACCAGAATTTTTCCAAGAGACAAATAAATTAGGATGTTTTGGAGGTCTGTGTCAGCTGACATGCAACACCTGTTGTCAATGTGGATTTATGATGCAAGGCTATAAATTTGGACTTGAACGACTGTATGTGCATATTTTCGGTTGAGCTATTGAGGCTGAAGGAAATTCCTCTTTGTCTGCTCCCACATATTGTCCTTTGCCTCTTGTGCACCAATGTTATATATCTTTAAATAATTAACAAGCCTTACAATTCTCATTTTTCTTTAGGGAGATACTTATTTTAGACCCCAATATTATTTTCTCTCATCCACCAACCAATCAACACCTCCATGACCTTTCGCCCTGAGAAGAAAAGCCCCACACCAGTGTATGCAAACTCAAGTGGGAATTTTCTCTCTTTCATTCTCAGTTCTCGTGCTTTTTACTCGGCACAGGGAGGAGACGGTGTTGTTGCTAGGAGAGTTGTGTTTGGAAAAAGATCTTTAATGTTACTGCTGTAGGTCTGAATGAAAATGCAGTTTCCTCCTGCGCCACAGACAAAGACTGAGTGAATGAACGGTGCATGGGACTGCAGCCTTCCTATCATCTCATGTCCAAGCCCAGTATGTGGATGCCCCCACCACCACCTCTGCCACATTTAGTTTCCTTGGATGACTTCATTGTCTCTTCCATTTGGTCACTGTCATTGATTCCCTATCATAACCATCTGTCTTTTTGGATATTTGATGGCTAGTGAGTCAGATGAATGTAACGGGGGCCCGGGCCTTTTTTTTTTTTTTTCCATCACGACTATGCTGCGGTCTGCTGGGTGCTCTGAGGGCTCCTGTTGCGTGTCAGAGATCACATTAGCCTTTAATCTCACAAAGAGCCTCTGTCTGAAGAGAGGGAGCTCCAACTGACAGGCAGCCCCCACAGATGTTGACGTTTCACACAGTGTATGTTGTGTGTTTACTAGGGAAGGATCCACAGTATGCAGCATTTGTGAGTGTGTGTGTGTGAATCAGAAAGGTTGCGCATGTGCACGTGTGGATGATATAGATTGGATGTGTGTTTGAGAGTGTGTATGGCAGCTTGGTGACATTCACTGCATTTGCTCCCATCTTATCCTAGGAGATTTGTTTGGCAGCTGTATGATTTGTGTGTGTGTGTGTGTGTGTGTGTGTGTGTGTGTGTGTGTGTGTGCTGGATGGCTATCACAGCAGTCTCTGGCACAGCATACTCCACAGAGTACACCAATCATCCATGGATAGACAGAGAGAGCATTTGCTTTGGACAGTTTTCCCTCTGCTCAACCTTCAATGACGTAGTCTAAAGCCTGGTGTCATCCACTGATGAAGGCATGAACAGCGTGTTGTGTTTTATTACTTCCATCTGACAAATGGCCCCTTTATGTTTTTGCATCGGTGAATGGATTCCAATGGATTTCCATTGATAAATTAGGTCGCTGCGACAGCCCCAACCTCTCTGTCACCCACTGAATAATGGAAATCAATGAATTATTTAATCACTTGATCAACAGTTCATCACAGAGAGCTCCCTTAAGGGAAGGGCAACTTGGCTTGATTTGGCCCAAGGAGGATCAAGGTGGTGAGATAACACTATCTGATTTGTGAGACACTGACTAATATATATATATATATATATATATATATATATATATATATATATATATATATACTAAAAAAACAAGCCACCCAGACTACTAAAAACCCTCTAAAACTATAATTAAACAGGGTTACATTTTGCTTAATAGCTTTTCTGTGACCTTTTATAATTTCAATAATTCCTGGAATTTCCATGACCCCTTTCATCCCACATCCTCATTATGCAGAGGACATTACATTAAAGCCCTCTAATTAGCAGAAGCTCTGTGTTGTTGACACACACATTTGGACGTAAAGCGAGCTCAGTGAGGGGGGGGAGGGGCAAAAGATGGGATAAAGGATAAGAGAGAAGGTGAGGAGAGTAGAAAATGGCCATACTTCCTTTTCTCCCTGACCTTCTGGTTCCCATTTTGTTATTTATCTTTATTTAACTGTCTCTTACGCACTTTTGTCATCCATATTCTTGTCTTAAAACTCTCCCTTCCATTTTCTCTTTTGTATCATATACTCTACTTGTATCTCCCAACACATGTGGCTGTGACATTTCGTGTCTTTTTCATTTTAATAGCTTGATGCACCCCAAAATGATTGATTTAATCATTTATTTCCTACTAATCTTGAGGAAGCTCTTAACATTTCTTTACAGAGACTAACCTCCTTAGCTTGCAGTTTTAAACTGAGCTCTAACACAGATTGATACAGAAAACGATTGAGGAACAAATCAAGCTAAGTGCTGTGAATTCTGCCTGACTGGAATTTAAATCCATGTCTGTAGTCGAACGGCAGTGGGTCCATCCTTCCCTCCACTTCACTGTTATGAGTGCCTTAAGTGTGTCTGTATGTATTCAGCTTTTAAAGCCACACTGTTATCTCCTCATGGAGGTGTGGGTGTGTTTCAGGCCAAAAGTTAGGGTAAGGGATAGTAGGTGTGTTTCAATGTGACTGAGTCGGTTCTCAGTGTGTGTATGTGTGCGCAGTAGGAAAGTAGTTGGGATGTCAAGGGATGGAGTGGTGTGTGTATGTGTGTGTGTATGTGTTTCTGCATATCATTACACTTCTCTTAAATGCCTCATCTGCATAAGTGATTGTAAGCATTTGCATTCTTTTAAAATTTAAAACCACATAGTATGACTGCTGGGACTGATGTTATCCCCAAAACAAGAAAAAAGGAAACAACCAACATGTAATTTATATAAATCCACACATTTGGTCCAGTAACATTCTCCTGGTTGCTTTTTTTTTCTTGGGGGGGGGGTTGATGTCTGTCGTTGGAAGCTCATTGACTCTCATGCAAGAGTGTTCCTAATCAGATTCAGCAAATGTATCGTTTGTTTCAACTCAATAAAGGCCATGTGTGCATCAGTAGGTGTGTGTTCAGGAGATTTGATCATTTGCATAATCAATGCCCAAAATTGCTATATAAGGTTACCTGTTCCACTCAATTTGTGGGCAAGAATATTTTCAAACTACTAACCTGTGGATAAAATCATAAACATTAAAAAAAAAGTCTCAAATGTCAGTAAATTGTTAAACCACGGTGTTCAACGGAATATTAATTTAGCAGTAAATTCATGTTACATGTTTTATTTGAGTTTATTTCAGTATAATATTTTAACTCTATGTACATGACTCTTACGACAGGTCTGGAGCAATAGTGGATTTCATTCATGTGGAAGTGAAAATGTAAAGAACTGTAGAATGTCTGTGAATGCGACAAATTCTCTTAAATCACTAATATCTGCTAAGAGCGAATCTGTTCAAACGGTCTGTTCTTGCATGAAACTCAATGTCTTTTATTTCTGGATTTCTATGTTAAGTAGAAAAAATAAATCCAACATAAATTACAAGAGTAACATTTCAATCGATGCCTCACTATCCTAATGTTTGTTTTCTCTGTCAGGCGCAAGTACAAGAAGACGTCCCAGAGGTAAGACTTGCTGATGGGACTCTGGACCTTTTTCTTCTCCTTCTCATCTCTCTCTTCTCTCTCTGGTGCAACCCACCACTGCCACTCCCATCTCTTCAGAGCAGGAGGGAACAGGCAACCACTGAGACGTCACACACACAACATACACTCTATGACTTGCTCCCACAGACAAGCTCAGACGATGCAAACAGCCTGCTACAGTAATTTCACTTTGCAGAACACGGGAGTTGCTCGTCTACCGCTGCCTCGTTGCACATCGTAACACGTTTCTGAACTAACATGTTATAACACCAAAGTCACACAATAACACAAACAAACTAACCGATCGAGGCAGCGACAGAACAACAACTCCTGTGTTCAGTGAGGTAAAATCACTGTTTTTGTCACAGGAGTCTGGTGGCTTTGAAGAGAGCATAGGTGGATACAATGGCTTCAGCTCCCCGTAGCAAAGGGCTGTCTGACGGCAAAGGTAAAGCGGTGAAAAAATTCTAAATATAGCGTACACTCAAACCAAAATTTTTTTAGGTGACCCCTTTTTTATGTGGCTGAAATACGTTTTGCTGCTGACCCCGTCCACAGCAGTACATTGCTTAGCATCCGTGCAGGTACTGCTTCCTGCCCGTAGACTCTTGTGGGTGGCATCGTTGGTTTCAGCAGAGGTTCCTTTTTCTTCCTATGAGGCTGAAATTTGCCACGGAAGTCAAGTGTTTGTGAAGTTGTGTGTGTGAATGCATGCACCATAGATCACTATTATTATTATCCACTCTATTAATCCACCTTCATTCCTGAAGTTAGTCAAACACACTTTGTCACACACTCAAGTGTCAACTCACTGTCATTACCAGATAACTGGCATCGTAATGTGTAGAATTGATGGGGACGCAGTTGTTTGGGAACCAACTCACAGACCTTGAAAGCTTGATGATTAACTTGAGTGCCATGCATGCTATCTTCTTTATTATGAAACTTTCATTTGTTTAGTCCTGTTGGAGATGCTCTGGGGAAATCAGGCCCTCTATTAACTAGGACTTAAGTGCATTTATTTACAACCATGAAAACAGGGATTAATTAATGCCACTGGATGAGTGGGTAATATAGATTTATGTAGGCTATAATTTGTCAAAGATGTTTCTGCATTGATCTGAAACATGCAATCAGTGTTCTTCATTATTCAATCATTTCCCCTGAGATGATTTTTTTCTGATGCAGGATATTTTATGGCTTTAGTATGAGGGTTGGGTGATATGTTAAAATTTTCCAAATGGCCACCATCAGCCCAAAATCTATCTCCTTAAGATCTTTGCTAAGGAATAAGCTGTAAAGACAGGCTGAACAGCTGTCCGACACTATTTGAAAACAGAGTCAGATGGCGTCAGATGAAGGACGCCTCCGCTTGCAGCCTCCAAATGAACAAACAGGTGGGAATAACATAACTATGCTATTAAATGATCAGGGTGCACAACTGCACATACAGTTTTTGGTTTAGTTCTAAAATATATGATTCATAAATTGATCTTGCTTTTCAGCACTAATCCATCTGACAGCAACAACTAAAGATGGCTTGGTTGTCATTTGATAGTAGAGTTTAAAACGCATTTGATTTTTATCCAACCAAATGTAGGGGGCCATAAAAAACCAAATCCCATGAAAAGACCAAAACCAACAATGCATTGGATGTCTCTTAATACTGACTTTACTGCACTGTCTATGGCACTAAACCTCAAGCCTTTTTTTCCTATTGAAGATTTAAGTCTTTAAAAACAAGTCACAAATATATAATTTGTTTTTATTTTTTAAGAGGCTTTTCCCAAAATGGTTTGCCACTGTAGTTTTTTCAGCAAACGTTACTCAAACAGGAGTAAACAGTTCAGTCGTCAGAGACTGTTTTTAGACATGGATGGATACACTTTTGATGCTGTAGTATTTACAGCAGCAGGATGGTGTATGTGGGATTTACTCAAAATAAACTACAGTTCCCATGTTCATCGTAATGAAGGAACATGTCACATGTCACAACATCGTGGCTCATTGATGTTTTTTTAATAGTTTTTGGACAACAATGGAGCTCTGTGGCACAGAGGAATAAGCTATACCAGTCTGTCGCCACACAGCCAATACTTGTTAGTAGGATCAATACATTGTTGTTTTTCATGGAAAATATAGAATATTTCTAGCCTTATCCTTTAAGGGTGACATGGATGGTAAATGTGCCTAACAACACAGCATGTTCTCAGTTTTGGTTTGCTTGATATATCTTCCAGCCATTTTTCTTTATAACAGAATCTTGGAATAACAAACACTAAAGACAGTTTATTTTCTACATCCAGTACATCACTTCTTATTGCACCAACCAACAACTGGTCTGGTTACAATTGGTAGAATGTATTGGCACAGAATGTGTTAAATCAGTGAATAGGAAAGTGTAACTGCTCCGCAAATGAAGCTCAAAACAAAAATAGGCTGCCGAAGCGCCACTCTAATGCGGTTTCATGGCATTTTCTTGTGAACTGTGGGATTGCCGCACAGTTAGAGTAATTGAACGAAACTCTCTTCATGCTACTTATTGGCACAGCGTGTGGTCGTTTTGAGTGGTATAGAGCTAGCTGCTGGAAACTCATTCTGTCTTTCTGTCGCTGACTCTCTGTCTCTCTCGCTCTCTCTGCTGGGTGGTTGAGTTCCTGTGTGGAGGAGCCGGGTGATTGACAGCTCCATATGTGTCTGTGTAATTACGGCCGGGCTAATTGGCAGAGAGGAACACTGGGACATTGTCATTACTGACACACCAGTACAACCCCTCACACACACAGATGGAGGGAGAGATAGCCCTCTTCACAGAGGGAGGGATGGAGGGATGGGAGAGACGAGGGTTTGTGTGAGTGTGTGCGTGTGTGTTTGTATGGAAAGGCAGTTAAGAGAGATGGAAGAAAGGCTGTAAAGAAAGGGAACGACGGTCCGTGGAGGCTTTTGTTTGTGTGTTTTACGTGGGTTTGGTGGTGTTAGTCGGGAAACAGTTTGCCTGTTCCTATTTCGGTCATCGTTTTTTGATCACATGGTCACTATTGTGCTCTGCTGTTCTCTTTCAACAATTGACATTTTGCTAGGCCCCACCCCCCGTAGTTACTGTTGCTATGCCTGTCAAACTTTCTATTCTTGCACAGCACATGTGTAGTTTACAATGATAAAGATGGCAGATTTACCACTCAAAATCCTCAGTAATATTTGAAACCACAGGCCCTGATTTCATACTTAGACAAAGGCTCTCCTAAATCTAGCCTGCGACCTTCTGAAATTATCTATCAGTTACACTCTTACCATCCAGGACTTGCTTTTACACATTGGATGTGTGTCATGAATCAGCCTTTTTTTTTAATGTCACCACAAAATACTGTGGTCTGTTAATGATGTGGGGCAGACAAGCATATTGTGTAATCCATACCTTACACTTTTGCTTTTGTTTTTGGTTTTGGAAAGGCTGAAAAAAAAAAGACGTTGCCCTCCAGTAGTTGTTCACCAACAAAGCAACAAATAGATGGTTTGTGAATCTCGCTGTATTTCCTGACAGGTTCCTAAATACTGAACTGAATGAAACAGGCTTTTACTTAAGCCTGTAAATATGCTACAGTGGCCATTTCTTGAAGCCCAGCATTTAAAAGCTTTAAGTGTTTTGCCAACTGATTTAGGCAGGCCTCCAGCCTTAAATGGCCTCACGTAGTCTGCCCAGTTGCCAAGTCTTTTGAGAGTTTTTGGGTCTCCTCTCTCTCTCCCAGGGCTGCTGTGTTTGTTCAGATCGCAGTTGGAAGCTATGCAGGGCTGCAGTACATCTCAGTGGCAGTAATGACTCAGGCTGCTCAGGCATCTACAGCCTGGTTTCCTCCACTTTGCTCCAGTCTTCAGACACTCAATATGTGTTTGTAAATATGTGTTTGTGCAGGATTTTATATTTAGGGGCAGTGTCTGTATTTGTTTGTGGTTAAGTCCACTTTTCATTTTTTGCACTCATTTGTTTCTCTCTGTTTAATCCTGTGGGGTTTCTACACTCTTTTGGGCAAGTCAAGTCTCAAGTCCTTAAGGACAAGTCCAATTCAAGTAACATGTCATCATATGCAAAGGTGTAGTGCTATTTGTTTAAGTACCGGAGCAAACCTATGACACGCACGCATGTGTGCACGCGCACGTTTAAGTTGTGTCTCCTTTCAAGTTTGAAGTACAACTTTGAAAAAAAGACACCGCTCTCCAAAAGCAAGCATCACTCATCACTCTACAGACCCATGATCACCGCTTTGGCATGGCAAATACCTGCCATACCTGGTTACAGTTGCTAATCTGTGATTGGACAATCGCTGTTCAGGGGATAGGTTTACCATCGATTCAAGATGTGTCACGTCTTTGACAAATCTTTGCTTCATCAGCAAAAGCTTTGATCACCCAAGCACCACCACTTACAGTAGTTGTTCACCAACAAAGCAACAAATAGATGGTTTGTGTATCTCTTTGTATTCCCTGACAGGTGCCTGAATACTGCACTGAATGAAACTGGCTTTTACTTAAGCCTGTTAATATGCTACAGTGGACATTTCTTGAAGCCCGGCATTTAAAAGCTTTAAGTGTTTTGCCATCTGATCCAGGCAGGCCTCCAGCCTTAAAATGGCCTTATGTAGTCTGCCCAGTTGCCAAGTCCGTTGAGAGTTTGTGAGTGGACGTTTATTTGAGAGTTTTTGTGTCTCCTCTCTCTCCC
Source organism: Lateolabrax maculatus (assembly GCA_031216445.1). Classification (NCBI taxonomy): domain Eukaryota; kingdom Metazoa; phylum Chordata; class Actinopteri; order Acropomatiformes; family Lateolabracidae; genus Lateolabrax; species Lateolabrax maculatus. Next base: position 9,230,882 of record CM062203.1, read on the forward strand.
CCAGGGCTGCTGTGTTTGTTCAGATCGCAACCTTGGAAGCTATGCAGGGCAGCAGTACATGTTCTGAGTGGCAGTAATGTCTCAGGCTGGTCTCCTCCACTTTGCTCCAGTGTTCAGACACTCATTATATGTTTGTAAATACTGTAGATACTAGGATACTAGTGGATAATAGGTAGCTCTTGGTCCATGTAGTAACATGTGGTAACATGACAATAATTTTATTTTAGTACATTTGCATAAAAAAAACAAGAGAGGTGAATGAAATTCCCATACATTAACAGAGGAGTAAAAAAGGGCAAGAGTAATGGAAAGGAGGACAGAGATCATCAGGCTGAGGGCCAGAAGGAAAAATTGAACTCTTTGGTTAATGTCAGTAATCAGGGAGCAAATCTTCCAGGCATTGGCTGCCTTTCAAGAACAGCCTATTAGATGCCATTACCCGAGCCTCTCTGTCTCTCTTTTCTGTATTTTATGGCCATTTGTCATTAGCCACAGCTATTGGGCTACTTATTGGAGAAGATTAATTTGGAGCAACAACGGAACAATGTTATTGGTTTCATGTATGGATTAGCCACGAGACAAATACAATCACATCTCGTAAAACAAACAGATAATCATCTCTTGAGCAACAAGGACCAGGAATTACTGCGGCAATAAAGATGATGATGTGCTCAGATAATGAATTAAAATATAAAGATGATGCACACAGTTAATCAATTAAAAATAATAATTAGAAGCACAGATGTCACTTCATGCTCTCTCGGGACAACACTCATTTTAAAAATGGATTATTATTATTACAACAAACACATCAGGACTGATAGTTGCACAAAGTTGAAAATGTGAAAAGTATCCCATTTAATGACCCTGTTTCTTCTGTAATTGTTTTTAAGTTGTGGTAACGAGTTGTGGCTGGTTTTTGGATGTATTTCCATGTCTGTCCACAGTTTGTTGTGTAATACAGCCCAATGCACCAGTAAATCTATTGTTAATGGAGGTTTAATTATTAACAAACTACTAGCTTTTGCTTTTTGGAGGGCAAATGTTGATTTTGTATTTAATTTTCTGACTTTGGTTTACAGCAGTTATGCTGATTATTATACCTTTCTTGCTGTTTCCTTTCTCCCTCTCCAATCTCTCTTCTCCTCCTTCTTCCTTCCTTCACCCCATCTCCTCCTCTCTCCTACTACCTGATGATTAGTGGGGTAATTGCCCGGTTCAAACGAATCTCCAAGCTCGGGCTAATTACATTCTTCTCAACTGATCTTTTCTTTTCTTTTTCCCCCCTTTTCCTTCCCCTCCACTCCACATCAGGTGCTCCTTTCTTTTTCTGAGATAACCGCCTCAGTTAGCATGATTTACTCCGCATCACAGTTTTCTAAACCATGCAGGTGCTGCGAGACACCCTTCAGTTTGTGCACCAGTACACATCCACACTACTAAAGTGGATGTGTACTGAGATGTGCATCTACAATGTTTTTATACAATACCAGCACACACACAACTATTTCACAGACATATGGAACATGTGCGTGTATGGCCAAACAGCTAACTGTATATACTGAAGTGGGATAGATTTTCCGCTCAGGCCACACAATACCCCTCAAAAGCTACACACAATGAGCCAAATCACTTTCAAATTGATTTTTTTTCTTTGCTTTTCAAAACGTGACACCATAAGAGGTGTAGTGTATGCACAAATGCTGCATTTTCATTCTGCGGCAAAGGGCTTCCACACTGATTATTTTCTCCCTCTTTTCTTACCTCAGAAGGACATTATTGAGCTAAGTGTATTGCTATTCTCAAGATTGATTACAAAGCCTAAATGATAGGCTTTTATCCTAAGTTGAGGCTACTGCAGAGAGAACAGAAACGTGACAGGCTTTCTTAGTGCCAGCCCAGCTCACAAGGTTTCCCCTCCTGCCGCCTGCAGCAAATATTATTGCAGATTTATGGTGCAGATTGTCTCCTTAATCTGGTTGTTTATATCCACCCTTCCTCCAATCCCCCTGCCTTTCCATCCCACCTCTACCCTGGTCCCTGCTGGCTGCTTGTCCAAAGGGTATTACCCCAGGATGGAGGCAGGTAGACGGAGAGATAGAGCAGGACGGTGTAACTATTTTTTAGTGTCAGTTTGTGTATTTCAGAAAGAGAGAAAATATTTGGTCACACTATGTGAGAATGTGAAAAATACGCTGTGTGCATGTTGTGTTTTGTATGCTGAATGTGTGTAATCATGTGTGATGCCCGGCAGCCATCTGTGTTTGTGTGTTTGTGTAAGTGCTGCTTTTCTTTCTTTCGAATCGGTGCTCTATCACCTCACTTCATTCATCTCCAGCTAACCAAGTCATTTTGGTCCTAGTGGGAGTCAGAGACCTCACATATGGTGCATTCAGATACCTTATGTGGACCACAGCCTATGTCATAACCAATGCGAAAAGCCATGTCTGCAAAATGGGCCTTTTCTTGCTAAAGGATGAGATGGATGAAACCAGAAAGAGTCAAGGGGATTGATCTAGGCAATGTTTTTGTATACTGAGCTATCCAGAGCTATGTTAGGCTGTAAGAGAATTTGATTACCCAGGGAATGAGCTTCATGTGATCTTGCGCATTTTGCGTTTTATGTGTATCGTCATTTTTTCTGGGCTCCTCATGATTTTGAGGAATCCTTGGCCTGGTGGCTAGTGGCAAAAATCCCTCTAATCCAGTGTTGCCAGATGCTATTTTGTTCCCAAACTAAGCTAGTGTATATGAAGTGTGGGGAGCAGTGTAATAAAACATAATCAACAATTCCCCGAAAAATTTCAACAATACTAAATGTTATGTACCAAACACTGTAGTATTATTTCCCTCAGGAGTTGGTATAGACCAAAAACAGAGCTAAAAATGGTAAATGCTGGACATTCATCCGGTGGCCAGAAACACGACTCCAAATGAAATGAAAGCTAATGTTGCTCAGTAACTGCTGGATGTCTAAATAAGTAACTATTTGCTAACAAGTTCACCATATCAACTTAAAAGGTGACGATGTTGTGTTCCCTACCCCCAGGTGGCCAAAAAAGCAGTTATTGCAGGTTTAAAGTGATGCTTTTTGTTAGGCAAAAGTGCTTAGTGGTGAGAGAAGATCTCAGCCAGACTCCTTGTACATGTGCATCATCAGTCTGTCATTCAGGTGGATCAAAATAGTAAATTAAAAGAAGTAAGTAAAGTTTTTTTAAGCGTTCACTCACTGTTGGATGGGAGCCAAGTTGATAATGGCTTGATTAGAGATGTGGTGCTTTGCAGCTTGTTGCTGCTTAGCTGTTATGTAAACAGTGGACAGTGAAGGATTTGGCATAATAAACTGAAACATGTTGTTTGTCACGTGGTAGAAAGCTCTTTTTTTCAAATATGGAAAGATTAATAAACACTTTAGTTGTATGCTGCATACCACATACTTTTGTGTGTGTGTGCGATAATCCATGAATTGTTTTGTATAAATGTGCAAACACAATAAAAACCCTTTCCGGGTTTTTCTTTGATGTTAATCTAAGGCGAATGCTGGAAATCACATCGGTGACGCAGTTCGGTCACTGTTTTCTGTCACTGTTTTTTTAAACACTCTTTTTGACACTATGGACTAAACATCCTTTCCAGATAATAAACATTCAGTACAGTAGTTCACGATTACACAGTTAGATTCATGGGGACTTCATGCTGTATGCTACATTTTGTGCACTTTCTCAGTCACGTTTAATCCAAGTCCTGACACATACTGTATGGTATGACAGAGTTTATAATCATTGTTTTGAACTATTGAACAAAGAAAGCAGGAGAGTTTTGGTATGCTGCATCACAACATGATGTTGAAATGATTAGATCTAGCCATGCTGGAGTCTTTTTTTATGGATAATAATAATGAAATGCAACATATGAATTATGCATATTCAGATAAAGAAAATTTGTTTCTAATTTAAATTGATTGCTTTGCAACTTTTGGATTATACTACCAAAAATTTTGAAAATCTGCTTCATCTGAATGTAATTCGGCTTTAAGTAAACATGCAAGAGGGTAACCTTAACCCCCACTACAACTAGCAGTATATATAAACACTTTGTTTATGACACACTATTATGTAGTAAGCAGATATACAACAACAATAATACCTTCTCTGGTTTTAAAATTGTTTATAAATGTGTTTAAAATTCACCAAGACATCTTGAGCTTAAAGGTTCATTCTTGATTTTGTGAACTCAAGGTCCACTTAGGAGATGTATTGAACTTTCAGTCACCTATCCTATCTTTAAAAATATTCAAAATAAATGAATAAGCAAAACACTTACACTTCTGTCCCTACGCTTCTTATAGTATAGTAATTTTTCTTTTAACAGAAACACATATCATAACTAAACAAACTTTGCATTTACAGACCTAATTTGGCAATTCTGCAAAACTGAACATTATGTTTAATTAATTATACAGTAATACTGACAGGCCTAAAGACAGATGTTTTAAAGCATTTAATGTTAATCTAATGTTAGACTTCCTCAAAAGAAATATACATATAAAAAGGATCTTTCGTAAGTGTCTATGTGCATGTGTGTGTCTACTAGTCCTGTGCTCACTTCATTAGAGGTGCCTCTCATCAAACTGGTTGTGTCTAACTGAGACCCAGTCTGACAATCTGAAGTAAATAAGTCTGAACAATCCTCTCACCTCCACACTACTGTTTGTTCCTGCTGAACATAATGAAGCTTAATTGAGTCATAAAAGGAGTGCTAATTTGCCAACCTTGGTGTTTGATGGAGACATTTGGTGTTTGTGTTTGTAGATGTCTTAAAGGGATACTTCCCTTTTTTTTGTGGTTGGTTTTGTTGGCATGTAAATATTCAGAAACATAGTTTGACAAAAGGATCCTATAATAGCTTTTTGTAACAAAGATACACTGAGAAAACTATATTTGTATAGAATTAAAAAACACAGGACGTGATGTTAGGATATCCCTTGTGGTAATAAGTAGTGAGCTCTTGTTGTTGGGAGTGGCAGACATTGACAGGTGGGGGTTCTCAAGTGGGGCACCCTCCTTCCTCAAGGTTTCGATGATTAGCCCACTACATCTCCAGAGGGCTCAACAGTGGATTCTGGGCATCGGTTGCTCTTGGATGCAAGGACTTGGTCGCCCCCTTCAAGAGCTGATTACAGGCTCTTGAGGACCTGGTTGTGTCACCAGGTGTAGAGGCCTTGCGTGGAACCGGTCTTAGAACCTGTCATTATGTGTTTGAGGGTCGCTGGAGTTGGGCATCCTTGCCTAAAGACTGATGGAGATTTTTTGGTAATGGAAGCACGTCCCATGTAGCTCTGATGATGAAGCTAATATTGCTATTGCTTGCTTCAATTTCCCATAGATCCCCCCAGCTGATCCTTCTCCTCTCTGCGCCATCCCACCGCATCCTTTGCCGCTGTATAAATCGAATCTTCTTCCTGTCTACTCCTGTCAGCGCACATCCTCGACCACCAATTTGCGCTAAGTTGGTTTGCTTGCCGCCAGGCCAAAGCGTCTTCTTCCCTGCTGGACTTGCCCAACGGTGTCTCTGTGCCTCAGGGCTGATGTGGCTTGCTGCACCGCGTCGGACGGTGTCCATTTCTGCCCAGTTAACTCATCACTGGTCACTCATCTGAAGTACTTACTTTAGAGCACTTGTATTCCTCTGTAACACTGGTGAGAGGTAGTTTAAGGACTCCTTTGCTGTAGAGGCCAATGTTGCTTAGACATCCTGGGACAGCGAGCCATTTTTTTCACATATGAAGTAATGGTTTGCTCCATCTTCTCCACATATGTTATTGTGATTGGCCACATTATGTGGGGGAGTCCAAACTGTAGGCACCAGGGTTTCAGTTTCCCGGGCAGCAGGGTCTTGTTAATGTTTTCCAGACTGTTGGTAATGCCATGCCTTAGTTGTTGCACCGGCTCTTTGTCCTTGAGGCTTGTAATGTACCATCTGCACAGGCTGCTCAGACACTGCTGGTATTGGTCGTCCCCAATGCCTCTAAACACCCATTAACTATGGAGATGCTTCAAGATTTTCGACATCAACATACATTATGTCAAGTAATAATAGGAAATTAATTTTATAATTTTCAAAGTAATAGCATTTAAGCAATGCAAAATGGTCTTGGCCCTCTGTAGTTTCCCAATTTATCTAGCCTGACATCGCAAATGTGAATTACTCTGGGATCCCTCAGTTCCTTTTTCGATTGCCATGGGGCACCACCAATCAGAGCACCAAAACGTTGGCCTGTTGTTAGTCCTGAAGGAAAACGGCAAACACATACATCTTACTTATCAACAAAAGCTCTAAGTGAAGTTCTATTTTCTTCTTTTAGAGAAAATAAACCATCCAGTTTGTTTAACACTGATGCCATAGCAGATTCAACAGAACGTTCAGTGGCCACATCAGTGACAGACATCTTGGCTGTTGACAAAAATTAGATAAATGGTTGTGATTAGCTCAACCAATTCCAGGTTGGGTGGAATTCTGTCTGTACAGGAGGGGGACCAGATGCATCTGCCAGAGCAAATAAAACATGAGCTTGCAGATTTTATCTGGTTCCCAGGCTACAATTTATCAGTTGTATAAACAAAATGTTAATGTTTTGCATTAGTAAAATCCATAAGAACCAACCGAGCAAAACACTCTCAAGCTTAAAGTCTCAGTGATTGTTCAACAGTCATTCAAGGATGATCCCATCTGTGTATGCTTCTATATTTTCACCAATTCCCAGAACAAGCACTTTAGGTTACACTGGCATTATAAAAGTGAACTACTACAGCAGCTATAGAGCTGCTACAAGTCTTAATTTTCTGATATTTAGAATAATGTGGCTTGTTTTTTTTTTTTTGTCATTTATGGTAAATTGTAATATTAGGTGCCATTTAATCCTTTCATTCAGTTTCAAATGGGTGGATTGTCTTCCAAAGTCCACATAGCATACTATAGGTATTTTCTCTGCCCAAAAAAATGTCAAGAATATTCTCATGGTTCTCCCACTTTGTGTACCTGCCACTTTTATTGTTGTTTATTTGCCTCAGTTAGTGATTTCCCACATCACCAAGACTGACTTTAAACAACCCCAGAGAGTGGACCTGAACTCATGGTTCTCTTTACAGCTTTACAAGGGCAAGCCTTTTCCAAGGCCAGAAAACAAGTACTTTACTCCAAGAGCAACATATATTGTTGCTGCATAGCACTGTGTTTTATGGAGGAAAACTTAGTGATGGATATCTCCCTGTGTGACTACTGAATGAAGCTGGAATCTAAAGATAATACAGTGCATACTCTAATGCACACCTGATTGACAGGTGTGGATCAGAATCAAGTCATCTGAAAATAAAAGTAGTCCCACGCTCACTCACCATCCCCAATAATAAGTTTATTAAAGTAGTGACGTTTTGGTCAAAGATGTTACTTAAGGTACACTTATGAGTGTTTTATTTCCTGTTACTGTTTTGCTCTTTTTGGCTGATATCCACACTATTGAATTTCTCATTATAATATCTTGTTGTCTGTTTGACTACTTATAAATAAGCAATACATAACTAACAACATGTAACTAGAAATGATAGATACATTATCAAAAGCCATTTTGAAGTGTTAAAGGCGATATTTTAGGGTGGGTTTGCATCACTGGTTTTGCTGCAACAAAGCAAGTGAATGGAACAATAAAGTCCTAGATTTCACAGGAGCTATTGGAGCTCAGGCATTTTAGCCTCATTACGTTAAGAGAAATATGTTAACTTAGGGAAATTTGGAAATAGATGAATGATTTAATATGTGTTCTGATGAAGACAATAGGAAAGGTTTGAGATGAAAATGTGAAATGCAGTGAAATGATAAACGGGAGAGGAGAACTATTTTATGCTTTACTTTTTACAAACTATTTAACTACTATTTTAATTATGTATGTACTAATGTGTACTCCCTTTCTCATTATTGGCTTGAAAAGAAAAGATTGAAACTTTATTGACAAAAAACTGTATGTTCAATTACATTTCCCTACTCTCCATGGAGCTGGCCATTGGGTTGGGAGCTCATAATAGGATACAGTGTAAAATACTTACCTGGGTGTAGGCTACAGTGAGGAATGTTTAATCACATACATAATACCTAAGGACATATAAATAACACATTCTTAACTAAAGGGGTATTTTTTTTTTTTGTGGGTTTTCAATTAATTCTGTAGGAAAGCTCGGCATAAATTTGGTGTAATTCTCATATCACATGGGACAGTTGTGCATGTTCAAATGCTGAAATGCCTATATTTGAGGCACTCCAACTGGATTGAATAATGGGTCATTTGGAATAAAGGCTGAAGTTGCAAGGTCTTTTTCTGTGTGGTGTGATGTGGCCCATTGCCAAATAAAGTGCACTCTGCTGTCCTTGCTTGTCCAGGGGTTGAAGGACAGACAAGTGATGACCTCACTCACCACAGTGCACCACTTTTCAGCTTTTATTGATCCATCTGTGTGGTTGTGTGTTTGTGTGTGTGTGTGTGTGTGTGTGTGTGTGTGTGTGTGTGTGTGAGACAAGGACAACGACAGAGACAGCTGTGTTATCATGTCCCCTCCTGATCTCTTTACTTCTCATGGTCTCTTCCTCTTTGTGTGATCAAATAAACCAGAATTATGTCTGCATGTGGTTTCAATAAACATATCTGTTCCCTTATGACACCATCAAGGTCATTCATCTTTAAAGGGTAGGACACGGTATTTGGGATACAGCCTTTGTTTCTGTGTTGGTGCACCTGGTCTCATTGTTAGAGTTACAGTGAAGCAGCCATAATTGGCTATCACTATGTCTGGATTACAGCTGGAAAATAATCTCTGATAGCATTATGCATTGTCTGTTATTATGTCGGTGCTCTGGCTTTGAGCCAAAGAGGTAATCTAATTGAAAGCGCCATTTTCACTACCTCTCCTATTTCAGTGAGTTAGCTCGCTGACCTGACTACCTTTACAGTAAATACAGTTTAAAGTTATGTCAGCCCAGACCCTATTTATTAATAACCTTCACATGCAATTCCCAGGTCGTCTTTGTCGTTGGGTCTGTATTTGTCTCCTACATGAGATAACACACACAATCAGTCACCCATGCAAGGACAGGCAGAGTTGATTGTGATGCTCCATTAAAATTTCCCCTGCTGGACCCTCTCTGGAGTCCCACTAAACATTGAGCATTCTTGCTTGTCTTATGTCTCATATATTCTTCTACACATACTATTTCAGATCAGCCTTTTTCAAAAAGTGTGACTACACTACAGCTTAGAAATGTCATGCACTCTGTGTTTAGACCTCTTCAATTCATCCCATTTTCTAGATTATTTTCCTCACTCTGCCCTTTGAGAGTATCACATATTGACGTAATTATAGTGTGTTGAAAACACAATTTGAAAGGCTGAGTTTGCCAGCAAGCTGCCATTTGGAGCCAGCACATGCAAAGTTGCTAGGTTTATCTTTATTAATATTTCAGAGTGCCTAAACTGTTACTTTACTGTTTGCTGTTGTATTAAGTTCTCAAGATGCAATATCTAGCTTCCTGCACATTCAAACATCAGCAGCAATAATAAAACATCAGGTTATATAAGGTTGTTTTATCATATTGTTGTTGGTATGCATGGAAAATGTCATCAGTTGACAATGCACTGTATTGTAACAGAACATTTTATAATATTTCCTGCAGTGATGAAGTTAACACTACATTGGCATTTCCAACCAGACAAGTGTGACTATGTCTGTGGCCAAGATTTTACTATCTCACCCCCACAAATGACTCTTACCAGTCAAGAAAAACAGTTTATTTCCATATTTTATTAATTGATCAAACTGTCCAAGTATAATTTTGATCTTAATCTTAATATTATTTTAAAGGCAAATGTATGTCTGACTGCATTTACCTTCTAGTCACAAAGATTTTGGCCATCCAAATGCTACATGTCCTTATTGAGTGTAAATGCATCCAATAAATACTCAAACTGGACTGAAATGAGTGTGTAAATGCATCCGTCTCTTAAATGCATACGTAAACTTTACTCCTCATATGTGTAACAACATCAGTCAGCTACAGTGAAATTAGCTTTCATTCTTCCTCTCTCATTAAAGCGAAAGGTCAAAAAAAAGCTCCAGCGATATCAACACATACAGTAATACAGAAGGCTGTTGTAATGTTTATGTGATCCCTGATCAGTGCAACCTTTGAATGATTTGTATGGGTGACGGGACAGTGTTGAATTAGTGCCAGGAAGATGTTAAAACATTTGTCCTGCTTGTAGTAAAGTGTGAGTTCAGGACTTTTACATATAAATGAACATCTGTTACATTCAAGCCCTTGCCAAACAAGTTGACACAATGCTGATCAAGCCTATCACAGCCAGGTTAATCTCTGTATTTTGCTGTGTACTGGAGTTTTTAAATCTGGTGTCTGTGGCGACATTCCCTCGCTGGCGCAAAAATAGTGATGTGTTGTACTTGAACCAGCAATGATTGGTTTTCCTGAGCTGAAGGGGGGCGCAACCATAGCAACAATAGGGGAGTATTTTGCAGAAAAACCAAGAAGCGTCCAAGAAAAGTTTCTGATGCTCCAGATAAAAAAGAAACTTGCCGTTCACAGGAAAGATTACAGTCAAAAATAGAAAGCGATGGACAGCGGCTCCCTGGAGCTGACAGCAGGGAGTTATGGGAAATAACTCCAGAGTTGTCGGAGAATCAGTCAAAGGAGATTTTTTTGTTTAGATAAGGACTCATTCATTGCCAGTTGAGCTGTGTGAGGGGTTCATAACTACAAATACTATCTTTGTCAGCCTTGCACTCTGAATGGCACCGAGGTTCCTAGTCAAACCGCTACGATACGCCATAAGCATGCGTCGACAGTGTTTGTGTAATTACTCTCACTGCCAGAAGGGGGAGATTAAAGTTCTGCACTCCAGCTTAAAATATTATTCATTCATGCGTTTGTGTTTGTTTATGGATAGTTGTTATCTAGCTTTCTTCTGGCTTAGAGTTGAGCTGACCCTATTTTGCATGTAACACGTGAAAACCAAGATGGATTGCAATCAGATTTGTGATCTGGCCAACGGAGACGCATATATGTGACTAACTGTAAGTGAACCTGTCTTAAATCTCATCTGTATTTTGTCAAGGTACGAGACAATGGACATGCCAAGTGTAAATGGGGCCAGAGTTTCTCGTAGAAGCATTTAAATAAAATTCAAATGTATCTAGTCATGTATGTTTTATTGTCTATTATATATTGTCTTTTAAGTGTAATACAATTTTCGGATGCTTATAATATACATTGTTAAAAGGCTAGTTTCCGCCTTTTAATCCTAAAATTGTATTCCTCATGTTTTTTCTATTCTTCATGTCCTTGGACATGAGAGTAGTGCCGGTAAAGATGATGAAGGTGTAGAGAGCGAGCGAGGGAAGTGAATGCTACTATCAGTAGTGTAAAGGATGAGAAGAGGACTGAGGAAGAAGAGAGAAAAACTGAAGGAATACTTTAAAATATTTGTTAGAGTAACTGGGACTAAAATACAGTAATTATTTTTTAGTGTAGAAGCGTGAAAACAACAGAAAAAGGCCCCTTTACTGCCTGGGAAAAAGAGGTGCCAAGAGCAGACTTGACACCCTTGAGGCTTTTGAGTCCCTCTTCCAAGCCAACAACTCCCTCCTCTGATAAAAGGATGTGGCCACCAAAAAATAGAGGTGGAGGAGGATTAAGAGGCAATGTTCCAGCGCATGGAAGAAGTCAAGATTCTCAAAGGCTTTGACGATGTGCTCAAGGAAGAGCTCAGCGAGGAGGTACCGTCACAGAACAAGATGAATGATGTGCTCCCTGCAAAAATGAAGAACCTCGAAGAGCAGTCCAAAAAAAGAGAGGTTCAGGAAGTCAGAGGAGGAGGAGGAAATAGGGGGACTCCATCAGCAGACTGTGAACACCTGTCTGCAGATCTAAGACATCCAAAACAGCAAAATGGGTGTCTCTGGAGAAAAACTCCAAGAAGTCCTCAGGCTGGAAGAAAATTGTCCTTTTATTCACGTGACAATCAGGAAAAAAGGGAAAGAACAACAAAGGTCCAGTGTCATCAGGGAAGTGAGTCCCACAAGTGAAAAAGAAAAGAGCACCAACAGTAATATCTGCACCTGTGGGACTGGATTGAAAAAGAAGGCCACCATCACCTAATGTGTTGGTGAGGAATGAAGTCAGATTGGGATTAAAGGTGTTGAGATTGCAAATGTTCATAAATGTTAGCCCCAGTTTGTGCTGGGAAGGGGTCCTCTCTTTTGCAGTATTTGCAAGGTTTCTTCCATTTTAGGGAGTTGTCCTTGTCACACTACGTTGGGTGCAATCATCAGTCCCTCATCATCATCATCTTTGGCCAAAAGCAGCAACAAATTCTCACTCTTCCATACAATAGTAATGTGTCTTGTGTTTCATATATTTATATATATATATGTTATAATTTACTGTATATTATTAGTTCAATCACTGAGTAATCCAGAGATAATTCGAGTCATTTTGAAACAACATCAAAGAAATTAATAGAAAACAATGGCTGCCTTTTATCCCTCAATTATTTCATCAAGAACTGTAATAAAGACACAAACATATACAGAAACTTTTATTTACACACTTATAGATTTCTATAAATGGGTCGAACCAGATACATGCTACACACTGTCAGATTTAATTTAATCTAATTTATGATCAACTGAGGAAATGACTTCATATCTGATTGTGACCTGCACAAACACATTATCAGTGAATCTCCTCTCTATCTCTGCGGCTGTGACCCACCTTCCTCCATCTGCCTGTGTGATGGCGTTGTTCATATTGTGATTTGTGTTGCACCTTGTTTAGTCTGAAGGCTTCAGCTGTAATTGTGTTTTTAAATTGCTCTCCGCAAGTCGTCTCTCTCACTTTCCACAGCACGAGAAACATGTCTTTTACACATCTCAATTGCCCTATGGGTTGTTATTGTTCAGAGATGTGAGTTTGCTGTGTCCAGGTTGGCAAAAAAAAATCCATGTTAAAATCATTAACAGTAGCATTTGGCACTGACAACAGCTGCTGCTGGCATCCAGTGTGGTGTAGCTAATCAGCGCTGGAAAGACTCCTAAAAATAACATCTGATTGTGAAACCAGTGTTCCTGGGTTGAACGTTATTCTTGGATCATTAAGAAGTTTTAAGTGTTGCACAGCAATTAGTTCTAATTGTACAATGTGAGTATGTTATATATGTGACTGGGGAGCCCAATTAGTTCTGACGTTTACCAAGTATGAATATCCTGTTTTCATCAACACCTTACTTAACATTCATGAGATAACACACATTTGACTTTGGGTAGCTGCCTGATATTTCCATAGTTTTGTTTTACTGTTGGCTACTGAGCAGTATTAATGAAGCAGCATGGGGTTAAGTGGTTCCTCAAGGGCACCCTGGTGGCAGTTTGGGGAGGAGGAACTCCTTTTCCATACTGTGATCCGTGAAGCCAATTTCAGGGATTTGAAGCGGTGAAACCTGCGCTTTCAAAATTGCTTTTGCAAACTCTACCACTGCCTGCAGCTTCACAACTTTATGTGAAAGTATGTGTATATTTATTTGTATGTGTGAGAGTGTGTGTTTGTGTGTCATTGCGGCTGAGACAGACAGAAAGCCTTTTTTAAACTCTAGCCTGCATGACTCATCTGACATGGGAAATCAACGACCTTTGAAAATCTGGTTTCGCTTTATTAGATTGTTGTAAGTGAATTATGGGGTTAAATGACCTTCTTATGAACTAGAGACATGGTGAACAACACTAAATTGATTGACAAAACATGACCAAACACAATTGACCAAGGAGGTGGAAGACCCATTTTACAACAGAACATTTGAAAAAGCACTATTTTCAATAATTGAAGGTACTTTTGCTTATCAAAACACATTGTGTGTACCCTGAAATACACTGTGAAATTAAAAAATGTATGTTTTAATTCTGCGTCCCTATGTTTATATTGCTATTTTTCAGGTATTTGTAAAACATATATATAATCTAAAAGCATTTTAGTTGTTCTACATCAAAATCGGCTTATTTTCTCTTCCTGTAACATGTTCAAATGTTTATGAGGTGTGTCTGGAGGGGGGTGCTCCAGGTCCGAATTGCTGTGACTCACCAGAGATTAGTTGTTAATCAAATTCCTGAACAATTTCAGGGGAAAAGTACAAAAGAACAAGATCAAAAGTCTAAGGACTGGATTATACAGGGTGTTTGTCTGCTCTAACCAAAGCTGAACTGTTACGTTTTCTATAACTTTAGCATGCCTGGCTAACTACTTACAGGAGTAAACTGAATTCTGAACTGAATTTAAGATTCTTCAGGAAGGTTTAATTATACCACACACATATTTTCACCTCAAATTACGTCACATGTTAAAACCTAAAAATGTTCTTCAAACCATTTCACTTAAATATACCTTGGTTCACAATTCTGAATCATCAGCCACAACTTATTAAGGATCATAAAACATTTACTGTGTAAAATATAGTACTCAATATCATTTTAAGGCAAACATTAATACATTATTGAGTTTCTTACATGTACAATCATTTTGCAGGAATTTGTTTTAGTAATAAAGTGACATATTGTCACTGCTTTCAGAGTGCAAACTGTACTGACATATATAGTACAAGGACAAGGTGTCATACTCTAGATATAGTGGAAGATATGCTATAGAGAGAGGGATGTGTGACATTAGAATATATTCATCATTTCCAGGTTTGAATCGTTGGAGTGACAGGAGCTGTAGCTCGGTGAGGTCAATTAGTGCAGTTGGGTTGGTTCGTGTCAGGCCACTGAACTTTGATTACACACCAAGGTTTCTGTAATTTCAAATATCTAACTGTCTGTTGTATTTTAACAGACTCGAGTTGCTGTGCGGTAGCGTGTTGAATGTTTGATAGAGCTGCTTCACTCTGCTGGCTTTGGTAATCAAGTATAATAGATAATAACACAGGCATATTATCCGGGTGCTGCAGTAGCATTCCCAGCTGTTTATGCAAATATGAACTACATGTTGCTTCGCTGTGGAGATTTTTGATAATGTACTCCCTACGCTGCCTGCAAACAAAAGTTTTAGGGTTTGGTGAAAAGAGTTCATACAGATAAAGTCTGTTAAATGTCATGTTTACCATATTAAAGGAGACGTGTTACACCTTTATTTCACACACTGATATTACAAATTTAGTATACATGCGTTACTGCTGACTCATTTTTAAAAGCAAACCACAAGTTTTAAGCTGATTTCAGGCAGCCACAGATTTGACTTGCAGGGACTTGAAACTTGACTGAAGTAGATAATTAATCGCTATGTAGTTATAGGTTTATATTTATGTTAATGCTAGTTAATGTTAATGCTATGTTAAAGAGTTTGAATACTGTTTATGAATTAATCATACTGCACCTATCTATTGAATGAAGGGCCTACTTACTGAGATGCACTGGATCTGTAGGATCTCTGTGACTGGCTCCTGTGATGTGAAATAACTGGTTTGTTACAGCAGATTTCAAAAACACTTTTCCTTTTCCATGATGTGTTACTCAAACCCATCTCCTTACTGCCTAAAATGAAAGGAAGACAACATTAAAGTCCTTAGCAGGTCCATTAAATCCTTAATCATGCGATCCTGCAGTGGTGTCTTCGTTTCACTGCTTTAGTTTGACCTCTTCTCACTCGCTTCCCATTTTTCGTCTGCTGCTAATTAATGGCGTGAGTCACTGAAAGACAGTATTAATGAGCATGCCTGCTTTTTTAGGGTTTCATGCATGTTTGGTGATTTATGTTATTCTTAGTGATTGCATTTGTGCAGATTTCACCTTGGGAAACAGAGGAGCTGTGTACTTGATTTTGTAAAGGGGTATAACAATGTGATGTTTAGTCACACTTTATTTTGACAGTCTAGAGCTGATACTCAACCAGCTGTCTTGTGATGTAAAGTAAATAGTCAACATCTATACAGAGCTGACCTGGTCTCTTGGAATTTACATTGGTTCACTTAATCTGCAATAGAAAATACATTGTGAGAGAAACACAATTTCAACTGAATTTCAATGTTTTTTTCAACATAATGAAAAAAGTTAATGAACGTCGAAGTTAAGGAAAATGTTTATACTTCACTGATAACATTAGAACATTATTTGTTTTCCCTACAGTAGCCACTTTTGCAATACTGTATTTGCTCTTAGCAACTAAGTGCGATTAATGACATTTCTGGTTATGTCTAGGCATAACTAAATATTGAAAAAGTCGAGAGCGATTTGAAACACAAGACATTGAAGACATTTAAATGTGTTAATACAATTTTAACCGAAAACACAATCTCTTCCTAATCTTAGACAAATTGCTTTTGTTGCCCTAAATCTAAACACCTGCCTACAATTTGTATGCAATAATTGTTGCATTTCAAAAGTATCTGGTAATATTAATGAATAACATATTCACATAATTCCTTGGAGTCAGTGTTGAAAGAGTATATGTGACTTTTTCTAACTGCAACTTTAGACCAATAATAATTCTAATTTTAACCCTAAAATGTACCTAAATCCAGACATGAGAAATCCACTTGCATTGTGTGAGTCACTTGAACCATGTGTTTGAATTATGGGTTTGAACACATATGTTTTCCATGAACAAAATGTTTAATTGAACCAGGTTATTTTTGAATATCCTTCTTTTAAGTATTTTCCAAGCAGGTGTAAAGTTTTCCTTCAGTAATCCTAGCAGTTTGTTACTCTATATAATTAGTCAGCTTTCAGACTTTCCTCTGGCTGCTGGGTGTGCTCCACGAGGTGTTTCCTACTGTAGCTGCGTAAGTCGGTCACATGAGGCCTAGATCATGTTGTTAAAATACGGACCAAACACTCATATACAGAACACACTCACACACATGCAGCTACACAAAGTTTGATGTTTCTGTGACACATTTCTGACTGTCATTGTGCTGTAATGCTGCTTGTGTGCAGACTGACTGCGCTCTGTTAAGCTGTTGGCTTTGTTTTATTTCCCTGCAGAACAAATGACTTCCCAGAACTCACAAATTGCTTACTGGGATTAAAGGAAATGTAGTTTGGATTTAGAAAGGCTTTTGATTCTTGCAGACACAAAACACAAATACATACACACTTGCTCATTAACACACATACAACAGTATAGCCCCTCACACACAATTACACCCACCGCATTCATATTATATTTATTAGCATCAATAATCTCTGGTCAAAACCAAATGCTCTCTCAGTCTGCATGGGAGATGAGGCACCAGACTTTCCATTAAAAAGATGCCTGATCTTTTTTTAAGATGGTGATGAAAATTTTAATTTTAATTTTTAAAAATATTCATCTTTTGAAGGACATTCTCCCAAAAAATTCTCATACCTAAGTAGACCATTTGTCAGTGCCTTACAAAAAACAAAAAAACAACAACAAATGAGACATGCTTTTTTTCTGACCTGCTGACTCTGCCACTGACTAGTATAATGACATGCTTAGTGTGATGTATTTCCAGATGAAAAAGGATGATGGAGCGGGACATTGCACAGCGAATGATCAATTTAAAGTGTAAACCAATGGGCAAAGTTATTGAGAGAAAAATGGCTTTATTTTACGGGAAGGCAGACTTGTTATCATAACTGAAAGAAATAATTACCAAAACTACAAAGATAAGATCTGTGTTAGAAAAAACAACCATTTGTGTAATTTTTTGGGTGAGGACAGTCTCCATTTCTATCATTTACTGTGAAGTAAACCTTATTTGGATATCAGACATTAAGATTCCTGGGTTGTAGTAAGAATTTATGGTGCTTTATTTCACATGAAGCTTAGAAATGCATACAGAGTTTAGCGGGACAATAAAAGCCCATATGGCAGATGAATGCTCAACCTTTTAAAATGATGACTTGGCTGCGGGTAAATCAAACACCCACCCTTTGCTGTTGCCAAATAGTCCTCTCATTGAGTCATTGTGTGCAGGCTGGAATTTGCTGTGGCCAGTTTTCTTACAGCTTTATATCTTTCTATCCATAAAAAAGATGAGCACATGTGTATCTTATCTGTGTATCTGTAGCTCTGTAATATTATCTTGTGTAAAATGGGTCATATTGCTGATATAGTGAGCAAAACACAGAGAAAAAATACTCAGACGATCACTTTCTCACAGTAAATGATGTGCTCGCATACATGTATGTATGAGTACACAGCTCCATCTCATAAGCTCAGTCTTCAGAAAACGCCCACCTCATAACGCTGCCTGAAGCAATCTTGGGCTCCAAATGGCAGCAAAAAGTTAATGGCTGAACGTGTTTGAACTTCATAAGCAGTTATGTTGCAGTACGATGTGAGCAAACTCCACGCCGTCTGCTTATATTTACTAACCTGCCTGTCGAAAGACTTCTATCAAGTGGTTAAACCAGACACCTGAATTTCCTTAATTTACAGCATCTGACTTAAGGGGTTGAGCTGACCTTCATTCCCCATGAGAATCCACTTTAGACTGATAAGACATATTTTACACAGAAGTCATGCCTGGAGCAGCTTTGAACCAAGGTTTAAATACTACACAGCTGCATTAAAAGGGTGTGAAAAAAAGAAAAATCTTTGTAGCCTTACAAGGAGCTGAATGCTGAAGGTGGTGGTATACAAGGCTGAGGTCAAGTGGTAACTTGTGTAATACTGGTGTCTGTGGTTTATGTACATGTTACACAATTTGGTGTTTTAGCAATATCTTGGCACATTGTTAGTACATATTGGTACACTGATCTGCAAAAAATAAAAAATAAAAATCATTGGGTCAAAATAAAAATGTTAACTTCACCCAAGAGTACGAAACCACTAAAGACAAATAATTGTTTGGACCCAGTGTTAGTGTTATTTTTTATATTATTGTTAAGTTATTTGTGATTTGTGATTATTATAAATAATTTGTGATTAGTTGTTAGTTAAATTGTCAATAATATGTGTATCCTTTGCACTTTTGAATGTCAAAAGTGAATAGCTTATCAAAACTAACTAATGAATAATAAATAAAATGTGATCTTGTTTCAAACACTGGGTCAAAATAAACATTTTTTTGTTTGGGTAAATAACCCAACAGTAATATTAAAAAAATAAGACCAAAACTTGGTCCAAGTTTGACTGTGATTGATGTTTAGTTTGCACACATTTTGAGTGATTCCAGCCTTACAGCATTGCTAATTTTGTACATTTTAAGTGATAAGAGAAAAAATTACTGCATTGTTTTCTCAAAATAGCTCATAGAATGAATGAATACTGAACAAAGAATGTGCTGTAAATATATTACAGCGTCTAATCACTGATGTCTGTAATCTTGTTTTACATCTACAGAAATATTTTGGATACATGTGGTCTTTCTCTTTGTATATTTGCTGCAATAAACCACTGAATTCCTTTCACCTTCTACAATATGAACAAAAGATTTTGATCCAGAGGATTGACTCTCTTTCTTTTTTTATTTTGTGCTCATAGCGTTATTGAATTTTTTTTTATTTATTTTTTTTTTACTTCATCTTGTGGATTTGATTGGCAGACTTTGACATGAGTGGGCTGCATTCAGCCAACCACTGATCTTTTTTAAGGTTTCTTATGTCCCCCGCCATTCTTGTCACATCTGTCATTTGCAACCTCCCACGGGAAAGGCTTTGTTTAGAACAGATATCGGAACTTTTTGAAGGAGTTACCAATATTGTTCAGAGAGTGCAGCTCGCTTGCACTGTAACAGTATTTGTAATTTTAATTGGAGCCATCAGCAGCAGCATAAACCTTCAGCCTGAGCCTTCTGTAGCTGTTCCCACCCAAAACTGAATGAGTACCAGCGCTCAGTGTGGGTGTCACATTAACATTTCTATTTACATACAATTTAAGCTTTTAGCTCACGTTCCACAGCAACACAGAATGAGAGAGGAGGGAGGTGTTTAAAGAAATTTTAATGTACAACAATGCATTTCATTTTTAATATTTTTTCTTTCCAGATTTGTTTATCTCTATCCCTGTTTGTCTCTTCATCATTCAAATACAGAACATCACAGTTTCTTTCAACAGCAAGCCATTTGTATGATGTAGAGAAAACCTGCTGAGTTAAAAAGAGTACAATTAAATGTTCTCCATAGTCAGTAGACAACAACTATAATATTGAGCTGTTTTCTGTTGATCAGAGGCCAACTCCAAATTGAATCCTGCCTCAGAATCCTGCTTCACCTGATATATCTTGCCAGATATATGGGGACAGATATGTGGATGTCCCAGGACTCTAGTATTTTATTGACGAGCCTCCTCTCCACTACAGTCACAAATCATGGAAGAGGCTGCAGAATATTTGGTACCACGGGTTAACAGAGTCATCGTGTTTTTACAGGCCTTGTACCGCTTATCAGCCCAAAACCTGTTTGTGTTCCCTGAAAGCACGCTAATCTCCCCGGGTGATTACATTGACCCCAGGCCATTGATTACACACCATCTAGGCTAGAATGTCATTGGGACACAGGCGGGGACCTTATTTTGCGTCCTGGCAGTGCTCTCATTCCCCTCTGCTCAACCAGCCCCATTTATCCCCTCCCCTGCTTTCTGCTGTGCGGAAAATGGGCTTTGACTGTTGCTGTGGCTTCTCAAAGCAAAAATGGAGCTGTTTTTATTATGAGTTAGGTCTGAATGAGATACATTTCATTTTTTAATTGTTTTCCCAGTGGGTATGCAGGGAGTGTTTTTTTGCTTGAGTGACAAAGCAATTGTTAGAGGAAGGAGAAAGCTGTTGCTATGTTACCCTCTGCTGTTTAATTTCCCTTTTTTTCATGTTCATTTTATGGCTGTCACAACAGCTGTCGAGAGGTTGAGCATTATGGAGCCCCACTGTACACTGCAGTCTGTTCTTTTTTTTCCCCCCATTCTTCTCTCTGAGCAGGTCAGTCGAAGCCAAAGAGTTGGAGGCAATATAAAGGAGGAAAATGCTCTCAACCTGAATTCCAACTCTAATCTCCTATCTGTGCTCTCTGCTCACCCCTGTGAGGGAAAGCAAATAAATCTCTCATCTTCAGATATAGAGGCAGACAGCTGGAGGCTCATGTCTTTGTCTCGCTCTGTCACTGGTCTGTTTAACCAGCGGCCACTGGAATTTGTCAACTTAATGCGGAAAAAAAACAAACATCCATGAGACATATTAGAGATTTTATTAGTTAAATTTACTTAGGGGATGGTTAGGGGTGCTACATGATTGTAGCTAATGATTAATGTTTACAAGCATGCAGCTGAAAAAGTCCTGAATTCTGATATTTGACTTGGAATAAAAAGCAAGCAAATGTGTAAATTCTGCTGAATATTCTACTAAAAGCATAATTGTGTTTCCAATCACAAGCTATTTGCTTTTTGGTTCTTGTGCTGCTGTAAATGCACTTTTCATACCTAAAAAATCCTTTTGTTTTCACCGGCAGTTTATACACCTTTGACAAAATAGTCAATAGTCCCAATCCACTTTCTAGCCAGCATAGACTCACTTACAGCTCACATACAAAGCCAAAAGGTCTGTAATGACATATTCAACGTGGCACTGCACCTTTATTTCTCACATCATGACAGCTAAAGTGCACACACCAGGATTTTCATTGTTGGATTTCAACACTATATTGAACACCATAATTTCAGAGCTGCTACAGGTCAAGCTTTAGCAGCTGACCCTGCCTGGCTGCAGCTGTCAGTGAAATATTGAGCTGTCAAAAACAGGAAACATCACATAGTAAGTTTGAGAAGCACAGATCAGAGAGCCTGAACTCCAGCTATGAAGATGGTCAGGGCTGTTTGTTCTGCAATTCCAATAAGCGCTCTGACAAGCTACACAAGTATGCAGATGACGCAGTGTTGTTCAGACTGAAACATGACAGGACTTTGAGCTGCTTGTATTCTGGTGCAACCACAACAAGTTTATTTATATAGCCCAAAAATCACAAGGGGCTTTACAATCTGTACAGACCATATGACACTCTTTATCTTTAGACTCTTTATTCTTACAAATGAATGCGTTAAATTGTACGGATGATTGTAGATTTCAGGAGAAGACCCAACCCCGTCCTTGCTTAACCATGAAATGAAATTCCACCCAAAATTTATCTTTGGTGAAATGAAAAATTATTTTAATCTTTCACAGAAAACAGCAGCTTTTGTGTTTTAATCTTTCAGAGGGATCAGAAACTGTGATCAGCTTGAATTCATGTGGGTGCTGTATATACGTTGGAAGTCACATACAGTATAGCAACTCAGTCCAATGCCCTCACCATATTTATCACTGCTGTCAACTGTATCTCATGTATATGTATTAGTAATATTCTCAAGATGGTATTTCGAGTAAAATGTATTTCAAGGCAATGCCCTCTATATACACTGACTTTCTGTTAATATCTTCTGTTTATATTTATACACTCACCAGTGCCAGTATTTACATTTATATTTCTATCTGCACTGTGCTACTCCACAACATCACTGCTGCATAATTATTTTTATTAGAACTTACAAAATCGTTTCTTAAGATTTAAAGAATCTAGATCTGAAACTATTTTGTGATTAGTTTATTAACAGAGCGTGAATCGTCAACAATTTTGTCAATTGATTAATCATTTTAAATCATTTACTGCACAAAATACTAAATATTTGCTGGTTCCAACTTGTCAAATGTAGGGATTTTCTTCTTTTTTGAATTTAAATCATTTTAAATTTAATAGATTTTATATTTTTGACTGTTTGTTGGACAAAGTTTAAAGAATTTGTGATTGCCCTTTTCACAATGTTTAGACATTTTCTAAACTATACCTAGTCATTGTTAAAATAATAAAAAGATTCATTAATAATAAAAAATATTATTATTTGAAGCCCTAAATGAATCGTATACATTATAATGTTTATATATGGCACTTTAAAATGTTTGTTATTGTTATTAACAACATTTGGCTCACAAAACTCTTAATTTACAGGAAGTAGATTCCCTTTAAGTTCCTATGGAGCATTTTTTTAAACTACTTTTTAATAAGAGATTAAGCTATTTTCCCCCTGAATTGAGAGTGAAAAGTTGATAATGAAAGCAATTGAGAAAATTAGTTCACTGCCTCACCACTAAGTGTTCAGCCAGAGCAAATTACATGGCTGTTGCTCCTCCACCCTACCAGCTTTCTCTCTGGCTTAAACTGAATTTCTCAGTTGGCTCTGTGCCCAGGAGTTACTTTGTGCCTGACCCGTGCTATTAACCCAGTGTGTTGCCTCCCTCGGTAATGAGGGCAGGTGAAATGAGCCAACTTTATTTTGGTTGGCAAAGACATTGATTTATCATACGTCCTGGCACTTGGCTCATCATCACAAAGTCTTTGTTTGTAGTTTTTAAATTAGGCCCAAAACGCTTACTGCAAAGCCTCGACAAAGTTGATTTTTGAATGGTTGTTTATTATTTTCACTTTGGTCCTGCAACCTGTAATGCACAAAGGAATGCAAGGAAAAATGGAAAAAAGTCTTTCTTCCTCTAAATTGTTTCTCAAGACTTTGAAAACATTAATTATCGTTATAAAGCCCTCCTGGATGCTCCACATCTGGTAAATTATCTTTTGACTGAAGCAACAATGAGCCCACTACAAAGCTTTTATACAGAAGCACTCACTAGAGCCAAACTTTTCTTTCAGTATGTGCTAATGCTCCAAAAAGCATAACATACCAGCAGCACATACATTCAAGATGTAAAGTCAAAGCAAATGACCAACTGAACAAATTTCAACATTGTATGGTGAATTATAGTCTGACACTGAGCTTTGTTGAAGGAGGTAGGGTATTTTTTCTATTCTAGTGTATTAGCAGGGAAGCTCATTGGCACACAGCTGTTCTTAATAACCATCATTAGTGCCAACCAAATCACATGTTCAGTGATTCTAGAGTTGCAGCTTACCCGTCATCCATTCACTTCCTTATGATTCTTAAAATAGCTATTAGTAGGTTAAGAGAGAGATATCAGCACGTGAAGCAGCCGTTGTCATAGTTAAAGGTTTCCTGTGGAGTTTTAGACCTCAAGTAGTGCTACACACATGCATCAAAGTTATTACAATGAAAAACAGTCACACTGTATGTGGTCACACAACTCCAGTGATCCACAGGTGGAGGTAATTTATGATGAAGGTAATGCACTCGGCACTGCCACTGATCGTAAACATAACTTTGGTTTGTATACAAGAAAACTCCACAGATTCATCTTGATCATGCAAAGATATAAAATATGTGGCTATGCTAACGATGTGGCTCTAGGGATGATAATGTTGGTCTGACGGTTGGTCGGTCGGGCCACCATTTTGGTCCGCACTGAAATATCTGAACAACTATCCGATTGCCTTGAAAGCTTGTACAGACATTCATGGATCCCAGACATTGTATTTTTTATATGTGATGTGATGTTTTTGATGTTTATGAGGTGAATATTTTCTATAACTATCAGATAGGTTGTTGCGGATTTTACCGGACAAACATAGCTTTCATGCATGCTCAGCAGTATTGTTTTTATGCATCCCTTTGTCGATTTTATTGTCTTTCACTAGGTCTTATAGTGAAACCAGAAAGCTCATAGTGACACAGGGAGCCTTGATCAATCAGGACGCATGTGACGCATGTCTCATGGGTGTCTCGGAGTCAGTGTGGTTTGATACATTTGATTTAATGAAAGCGTATCTGTTCAGTGAGACAAAAACACTCTTCATATTCAAAGTTCAAAGTATCTTTATTGTCCCTTACAGGGCAATTGGTTTGCAGCCATACAAATCATACAAAAACACCAAAAACACTTAAACACTGAAAGACAACCAACAAACAAGAGGACGAAGTGGATAGAGTGATTCAGTAGGAGGTCATTCAGTGTCAAGGTCAAAGTGCAAATAAACAATGTGGATTGACCTTTAGACTTAGTTTAACATCTTACCAGACATTTCTACATGAATATGGAAGCTATGACTGGGTAGTTCCTTTGAAGCTTATTTCATGTCATTAGTTCCTATTGAAGCCAGATAGCTGATTGATTGCTAACATCTTTCAACATTTAAAAAATATGCAAGTATGCTGGAGTGTAGAAAATCATGTAATCTGGTAACATGTAGAGGGCTATAAAAAATTGGCCAAACTACATTTGTGAATATTTATATTTATATTTTTCCTCACTCATCTTCACAGAAACATTCTGGAGCCTTGCCTTGGTAAAAATTGCCACCGCTGTCAGGGGCTGTAATCAATGAGAGCATCTGAAACCTCCGACTGTCCCACCTCTCTGCTTAATAATTCAACAGCAAGCGTAGCCTCTGTGGGCATTCACTGTGAAAGGGAGCGTGTGACCTCCATCACAGCAGCAGGTGGTATACTGCATGAGGCTGCAGTGTGCAAAAATTGATGTTAAGTAGCGTTTCTCTTTAGTGCTATTTTGGTGGGCTTTTGCCAGGGAGTGACACAATACCCATTAATCTATAACCACAAGGGCATTAGTATTGAAAAATATAACAGAGAAGATGGTGTTTGATCATAGGGATATTAATGTTTTTATTTTTCAATCAAACCACACTACATGATCAGTTTTACATGTTGGAAAAGTTCCTCATTATCCTGTCATGTGAAATCAGTTAACTGTACATATAACACTTTATAAACCCAGCTGTATGAGCCAAAAGCGTTTTTTTAGTAAATGTTTAAACTGTTGCGCACAAACCAGGATTTTCTTTAAAATTTCTACCACCATGAAAGCTAAAATAACTTTATTAAGCACTTCACTGTCTTTATGAATTATTGTTGGGATGCTCAGGAGTCCATAAATATAATCTGAACCTCTCATGGGCAAAACAAGTGACATTGACTCAGTTACGCAGGAAATCTAATAACATGGAGTGTCAAAAGTCACGTAGTAGGAGCACATAGAGCTGCAATATTAAAGCTGTTTTAATTTTAAATAGCCAAGACATGCAAATAAGTCCAAGCAGAGTCTGCACACATCAAAGGTCTGCAATTTTTATAGATGAATAGACCGTTCAAACAGCACACATTTTGACCTGTCATTGCAGGAAAAGCACAGGTGGAACTAATAACATTAACAATGGCTTCATTCCAATTAAGTGTCACAGTATTGAGCCAGCATGCGCCAGACCAGAGCCCTGGAGCTGACACATGTAGATGGATAGAGCCAATGTTAATGTTATTAATTACACCTGTGTTTGACAAGTCAGATTGTCTCTTATGGGAAAGGCCTACTGGGTCATATTATACTTATGCCAGTCAAGAAACTTTAGAAGAAAGAATCCCATCAGAGCTTTAATGGTCTAGAAGAAGAACAGAGCCCTCTTTTAAGGGACATGGGAGTTTGAAAACAGTGTCAATATGTCCCACACTGACCTTACTTTACTGTCAGTTTTTCATTAAAGGGAGAGAATGTTGAATATATTAAAAGTACAAAAGGTGAGTTTCCTCTGGTGTTCTGTTGGCTCAGTACTGGCCACTTTGTACTTCTATGTGGATGGAGAAGTGCGCGTATTCAAGACCAGACCATATCCAAGAGGACAGGTTTATTTTCAGGGAAAAAATGTTGCCTAGTACAGCAGGAACCCAGATTAATCCAATATCAGTTGCAAATAATGTATCATGTCAAGATGGCAGAGCAGTAATCCCATTTGTTAAATGACTGTTGAATCTCTGTTTTAGATTAAGATGTCTGGTGAAGCAACTGGAGAGAGGAGAGGCTTCCCTCACTGACCTCAAGAAAAACCTTGAGTATGCGGCATCGGTGCTGGAATCTGTTTACATCGAGGAGACGAGGTAAGAAAACAATAGCTTTCTGCAGTAGAAAAGTATTAACATGGTTCAGTTATTGAGAACAACAGTGCAGCACAGACAATGGCCAGACATTGGGAAATTAGTGATTGGCCACATAGACTGTACCATCTATGTGAGCAGATGGTACAGTCAACAACACAACATAATAACAAAACAGATTTTTTGTTTTCCGATGTGACAGCCCTATGGTTAGGTTTAGAGAACGATATCTACTTGGCTATGGTCATGGAAAGATCGTTGTTATGGCAAATAATTGTTGCAATATGGATACGGTTGAGGAACATACTCCGTCAATGTATGTCAATAGTTGAATGCAAGTCCAGAATCTAAGATATGTGCAGGTTTATGGAATTATGTAAGCCTCTCGTCATCTAGATCCCACCAGATTAGGGCCAGAGATGGCATGGCCACTCCAGGATGGAGGATGATGAACTATCCAGTGCAGAATCCATGTAGCACCATGATTATCAGTGTGATGTGAATGCTTTCTCTTTGCCATAAGAACATGTATTCAGTTCAGAGGGTGGAGACCAACAGGCTTTGCTCTTGATCCCCTGTACACGTCAACACAACAGGGTAGCTGTGGAGAATTATATCACACAATTGGATTCAAATACTCCCATCATGGTGTTTCAAGAGCCCTGGGATGTTTTCATGTTACATAAGAGGTGATATTATTTGATGGACAGCGCTGGGATTTGAGTTTGATCCCCTGTGAAAGTATAGCTGCAATAAATATTTTAGCATGCCTTTAGTCTCTACGTGTGTTTTTACTTTCTTTGTTTCTGTATTTTTCTACCTTACATTCGTCCCTTCTCCCTTCTGTCAGGCGTTTGGTGGACACAGAAGATGAGCTCAGTGACATCCAGTCAGAGTCGGTACCCTCAGAGGTGCGGGACTGGCTGGCCTCCACCTTCACCCGCCAGATGGGCCTGATGCTGCGACGCAATGAAGAGAAACCTCGCTTCCGCAGCATCGTCCACGCCGTCCAGGCTGGCATATTTGTTGAGAGGTAAACGTGTGTGTGATGCACAAGCACACAGCCAGATTCGGCACTGATAATAAATAATTCTTATGGATCTACTGAAGTTGCCTTTCTGTCGTCGGTCAACCCAAACAAGTGTAAACCCGGAGCAAGTTAAACCAATGCGATCAACATCTGTAGTTTGGCCTTGCATAAAAAATGGACAACCACACTGTTCTTGTATGTTTCGGTGCATTTTCTGCATGTACATTACTGACATTTTAGTGTTTTAGAGTTTTAAATCTTGATTTTTTTAACTATCCAGGTAACAATTGTGTTAACTTAATTTTAGTTTGAAATTAAAATTTAGATATAGAGACTTGAAACTTGTTTTTTTGTAGGTAATACAGCACAGTGAACACAATGCCTGTGTCCCTGTGTTCTACTGTGTAGTGGAAAGCTGCAACAATAAGTTGACTGAAAGAGAATTAAGCAGTAATTGTGATATTTGATTAATCGTTTTAGTCATTCGTTAAGTAAAAAGTTAAATATTTGATGCTTCTTGGTTTGCTAATGAGATGATTTAATACTTGTCTTGGTCTTATACTGAAGTGAATATTTCTGAATTTGGGCCATTAAAAAATAAGACTTTTAATGACATCTCTCTGCGCTATAGGATATTGTGATGGACATTTTTCACAGTTTTCTGATGTTTTAAAAGACAAAAAAAAAAAAAAAAATTAATAGAGAAAATAGTTGGCAGATGAATCAATAGTGGAAATAATTGTTCGTTGCAGCCCCAGTATAGTGCATTATATTAAGTGTGAAATGTATACACTATTTACTGCACACAATGGAACAAAAAAGTGGTGTCCATAGCATGTACACTACTTTAGGCTAACAATCACACAATGCAATGTGTCACATTTTGTAGATGTAAAAATTACGGTGGTTCAACGAAACATCTGTCAATGATGGCGTAAAATGACAATGATTCATAAGTGTCTTTATTGCTCAGTAGAGAGTACATTTTTGAGTGATCTTTCATATAGGAGTGATTTTTGGATAAAGTACATGTCTGCTTGTCTAAATTAGATTACTTTAGGTAATGCAGTGCATATTTCTCAAATCTATCTGAACTTGCATGTGTACTACCACAGCCCAGAAGGTGGATAACACAATTTAAAACTCTGAAGCACTACAACTGGATTAGAAAACGATGGTGTGGTCCTTTAAAATTTCAATCTATTGGAAATATGTGCACATCCTCTGCACAGTAACTCACTCACCTGAGTCGACCATACATCATCACAGCCTTGGCAAGCCTGGCTAAACACAATCATTCAGAGAGTTGCAAATAGCTCCCTCTCCAAGGCTGTGCTTTATCACACACTAACATGCAACGTGCATTTGTTCAAATCAGTAAGCCTCAAACATGTAAGCTATAATCTTTCTTAATCTGTTTTTACAGAGGACAGTCTGTTTTTCAGATATTTACAATGAAGAAAGATCGGGAAAGGGAGGATGAAAATGCAAAGATGGAACAGTCAGGACCAATACAGTGATGAAGCATGAGGTGTCATTTTGAATTTGAAAAAAATGTCCTATTCTGACAAGATGGCCAACTTGATATGTAGTTGCATGTATAGAAGATATTCTAAGATATTTACTTTCAAAATAATGCCATATTTTCTTGTATTCTTCTTGTTTTCGAGATGTTTAGCAGCGTTAACTTTGCTGCCTTCCAGCCGACTTTAATGACTCCACTAATCTCATGGAGAATTACACAGCTTTGGCATTTTGTGATTAATTTAATCTATATTCTATCCCTCACATTCGACAAAGCCTTAAACGTTTTGCATGTGAAAAAAAATAACAGACTTGCAGGTGCTGTTGCCTTTCCTCAACCTAACCTTTTCAACACAGTTTCATACTGGGTGTTGATTTGAAGGTTGAAGGTTTATAGTGAGTCTTGGTGGGGAACCTTCCAGGCTGTGGTCTGGGGCCATTGCGGTAACCTCTGGTGTTTACACTCAGCGGTGCACTTCATTTGATGTTTTTATCTCATCCAAACAGGATGTACCGACGTACCTCCAATATGGTGGGACTCAGCTACCCCCCTTCTGTCATATCTGTGCTAAAGGTATTAACATGTGCACACACATCCATGCAGACGTACACAGATATGAAATAACAAGTCTGTACACATATACACTTGCAAAATCAAGACTAGATACCTTGAGTTATTTACAAGAAGTTGACTTGCAGATCTATCCATCACAATATTTTTTGTTTTGCAAGTTTTTTCTTTTTATTAGAAAAGATAAATACATTGTTTTAGAGGAAACATCATTATTTGAAATTTTTCTTCTTCACACAGAATGTTGACAAGTGGTCGTTTGACGTGTTCGCTCTGAATGAGGCCAGCGGGGATCACGCACTTAAATTCATATTTTACGAGCTGCTCACAAGATACGACCTCATTAGCCGCTTCAAGGTAAAGCCACAAGGATATAACATACCACTGGTCACTGCTATGCCTTTTTTGTCATTAAAACAAGCGCGAACTGAAAAGAAATCCATACAGATCATAATAACCTTCACAATTCCCCTTCACCATGCCTGATTTGATGGAAGTGCGAACACTCATTCCTCTGTCTCTTAGGTGTTAGATTGCTTAGTTGTATTTCAACAATGACCATAATATGAGGGGTATGGGATACACGTCGTCTCATCTGATACTGGTGGAGCTCATTTTCCAAAACGTCTTATAGATGAAGACACGCCACTTGGAGTGACAGCATCTGAGAGTAAATGACACGGGCAATGAAGCCGACATGAATATGTAATCATAGTCTGCAGTAGCCTTAATGATTCACAATCCATGATTTTATGACATCAATTTGAGATGCTGAGGGGGACTATGCATGCACTGAAATTGTATGCGCTCATCATTTAAATCACCAGATAGCTTTAAGAAGTTTCTTACTGTTGGCGGTGTTTGCTGTTGTTTTGTGTCTCCCGTCAGATACCGATCTCTGCGGTGGTGTCATTCGTGGAGGCCCTAGAAGTGGGATACAGCAAACATAAAAACCCCTACCACAACCTGATGCACGCTGCTGATGTCACACAGACTGTACACTATTTGCTACTCAAGACTGGCATGGTGGTGAGTAAGATTGACTGTACACCTACCTGTTTAAAAACATACAGAAACCAGTTGAACATGTAGGTGTTTGTGTGGTTCTAAGCAAGGCGATTTTATCCACATGGTATTCAGCACATCTCTGTCAGCTGCCGTATGCCAGGCTAATTGCAGCTTTGCTTGACATGCAGCTGCTAAATATGGCTTATTTTTTACTTGGAGAATCCATGAGCCATTCTTTCATGGGGGAAAAAAAAAACACCCGTAGAAAATCACCCTTTAATCTCAGTCTTGCTGAGGGCAGAATTGAGAACATCAACCCACATTTCTAAGAATATCTGTCAAAATGTGACACCTATTAATGGTTATTGTCTCAACATTTAAAGTCAAATGTTTTCTGTCTTCTTGCCGTAACGTGACTTCATTCGCTTCATATTTCATGTTGCTTTTGTTCTTTTTCCATCTGGTGACCTATATTTCACTCCTTCCCAGCGGAGTGACTTTAGGTCATTTCTGATGCTGCATTCATTCCAAAAAACCCACAAGCCTCGCTAAAGCAGAGTTCAAAGCCCCAACCAGCCAACCAGCCGGCCGCCCCCGCTTCCAGTGTTTTTATTTAATCACCTTAATAAGGTGGCTGCGACAGCTGTCGACAGGGTGTGTTTCTTTGGGCTGTGCCTTGCAGAGTAAACCACATTACTGCTACTACCACGGGCTCCTGGGAGAGCAGGAGAAAAGGCATCTATCATTTCGCAGGCCCTCCAGACTCCATTAAATCAACAATCAACAGGTCATTCATAAAGCCAGGCCCCATGAGGAAATATACTGAGGAATGGATCGGCCATGTTGCCCCCACCCCCCTGTTCTTAATGACTTCCCCATCCCCCACTGTTGATTAGTCACCAATATCGACCAGGTTTCCTGGGCTAAATCCCCACTCTGTGTACGTGAGTGCACTCAGACGCATGCACATCTCATAGGAAAATGCCCACTCACAGGTGTGCGGATGCTGCATAGGCTCACAGATTAAACATGAACGCCCATAAATAAAAGCACATACATGCACACACACACACACACACACATATACATGCAAGTACAGTCTCCATTATTCACCTTTTTTGTCCATTTACATCTTTATCTTTAGATTAAGGTTGTTGTGGATGTTGCTCATGTGATGAAACACAATTTTCACAGCTACTGTTTTTCTTGCAGTTAAAGGAATAGTTTGACATTTTGGGTAACACACTTTTTTGCCATGAGTTGGATGAGAAGATCGATAACTCTCTCATGTCTGTCTTGTCAACTTCCTTAATCAAAATATATTCGCCAACAACCTTTTTATCCACGAGGATGATATATATGAAAAAAGAGGTGAAAGAGGTGAAAAAATTGAAACTAGATCTCAAAATTACATTTTACTTCATTCAGCTAATCAAAATCTCCTTCTTGTCATTGGGACTCTGCACATTTCTCATCCTGTCCACCTGAATCATCTTCCCGGTGACCGCTTTCCTGAAGTTCCATTCCTGGTCTTGACTAAAACTTGAATATAAACAAACATAAAAAAGACTAGACTAATACATTTTTGTCAACTAATCTTTTGATGACTAAAATATCCAGAGTTGTAGTCGACTAAATATTGACAACAAATAAAAAAGATGAGGTTGTCTAAATATGACCAGAACTAACATGGATATTTGGTCTCAGGGCTAAGACTAAATCTAAAAATAGTTGACACTAGTTGAACACTCGTCTGTACACTAACAAATAAGCGTATTTCATAAAATGAGCTATTCCTTTAAGAGCGGTTGTTTTCTTTGCTTTAGCCACAAATCGTGCCTAAAAGGGTTTAAACCTGACCTAAAAACTTAAATAGAATAGCATTATGTGTATTCTCACCTTGTGACAGCATTAATACAATTAAAGAGAGCGTGACCCTTTTCATTTATATTTGGTAACAGTGACAAACCAGACTGAGACTGAGACTGAGAGGGAAAGAGTAAGGAAGAGTGCTAAAGTGACAGTTTAAAATGTGATTCTCAATAGAGCTTGTCTTATCTAAAGTTTCCTTTTTGCTTTGCTGACCTTTCCTCTATCTTCTCCTTCCCATTTGTTTCCTTTCATCCCTGACTGTAATGTATTCCTGGTGCCAAATACTTCTCTCTGCATCCTTTATATCACTTTCTCCTCTACATCTTTATGATGTGATGAACCATTCCCTGCATTCCTCTTTTTTCCATTCACTGGCTTCTCATTTCTCTTCTCTAATTTCTGCCCATCCTTTCCTCTTGTGTTCATTACTTTCCCTTTCTTCTTTCCTGTTGATGTATCTCCCTTTTCCATCTCATTGCTTCTTCTATACATTTCTCTTTATATCCTCCTTGTCTTCCTTATCTTCACCACCCTCTGCCTCCTCACACCCCACCCCTTCCTTCCTGCCTCTTTTTCTCCTCTTCCTTTGCCTCCAGCATTGGTTGACTGAGCTTGAGATCTTTGCCATGATCTTTGCGGCGGCGGTGCATGACTACGAGCACACGGGGACCACAAACAACTTCCACATTCAGACAAGGTAATGGATCATAAAATCAAAAATGCATGGCACTGACTCACCCGATCAATGTTTTCATTTGCAGCAGCGGGGCTTTGCGTTGACACAGAGATCGCCTGCAGTGCAGAAATAACACTTGGGCAGGACAGGACTCTGAATGAACTTCATACTTCATGCCCTTGATAACTAAAGTTGAAGAAAACACACTCAAAACCTTTTGTTATAATTATGATTAGGACAGTTACTAAGTCTTCAAACCCTTTATTATTCTTAGATGTATGTTTATTTTCATACATAAAATTTGGTTGAGTTATTTTTCAACAGCACTTCATAAAATTGTGCTTGGTTGTTTTTTGTTTTTTGTTTGAGTTTGTTTTCCTCTTGTACAGTGGATTTCCTTAGAATTAAAAAAAATTGATTCTCACATCATTTAGCAGGAGTTTGGCCAAATTGAGGAGTGTACAAGGAGAACAAGACCCAGTGTATTAGCAACAGGAACTGAATATGTTGATCAAATGAATGGATGCCAGACTGCAGCCAGAACTTCCTTTTCACATATTTTGAGCACAGTGCCCTCCACAGAGACTGGCAGCTGCTGTGCGTAAAGACAGCGAGCTGCAGTATGCAAACTGAAGTAAAATAAAATGAAAAAAAAAGGGAAAAGATTATATATGGTCTGGCATCCCAAAACCGGATCATATTGCATGCACAATTCAGTGACACATTTTACTGATAAACTGAAGAAGTCATCTCGGGGTCCATTATTTCTCTATGAGCTGTTCTTTCCAATATAGATCAATAAGAGACAATTGCTTTCTCTTTGACAGGTCCGACACAGCTATCCTGTACAATGACCGATCAGTGCTGGAGAGTCATCATGTCAGCGCAGCTTACCGCCTACTGCAGGACGATGATGAGATGAACATCCTCTACAACCTCTCCAAGGATGACTGGAGGTCAGCGAGACCGATACTCAGACCGACAATATGGGAAAGAGTGACAGAAAGATGAAAGAGACGAGTGACAGCAAAGGGAAATAAAAACTCAGATGTACTGTAGTAGAGAACAGCAAGTGACAGATAGAAAGGCAGACGTGACAGATGGAAACCAGGAAGGTCAAGCATAACAGTTTCACAACGTACATATTACCTGCTCAAAGCCCAAAGTGAACATATCCCTTATTTTTCAAGATTAACAACTGCGCTCAGTGGAGTAAAAATCAGAAGTTGGATTACCTTCAAGGTCCAACAACTTTATACTAAATGGAACTGTTACGTGTGATAATACATTAAAGGAGACAGGTGCAATCTGATTTCTCATGGCATTAGCTGGGACTTGTCAAAGCACGTATTATAAATGGCTCTTAAAAACTGTGTTGGCTGCCTTCATTTACTTTAGCCACTTCCGAAATAAGTTGGCTTTTTTTCCCCAAGAGTTTGACAGTTCATTATACAGAACATGGCTTATGTTTTTCTCTCCTCTTTTCTCTCCTTTGTTTTCATCCAGAGAGCTCCGGGCTCTGGTGGTGGAGATGGTGCTGGCCACAGACATGTCCTGTCACTTCCAGCAGGTGAAGGCCATGAAGAACTTCCTACAACAACCTGAGGGGTCCGTTGCCTTTTCCTTTACTACTGTTTACACTCCCTGCCCTCACCCAAGCAATTTACATCTTCATTAACCCTGCCATCAGATCACTGTTTACTAACCACCCACTGTTAACCCAATTAACCCTGCCCTGAAGGGTTTACTTATAGAGGAACGCAGCAACAGTCATGTTTCTATCAAATAGACTGTTCAAAACAAACAAGGGATGATAACTGTTGCTCAGGTGTTGTTTACTTAAAATAAAAAATATGAATGGAATGAGTATTTTCTGGTTAAATAGTACCAAGTGTTTCGCATTATACAGGAATGGTATACAGAGTATTACTACTATGTGGGATAGTTCTGGAAGTCTGCAGCAGGGTTGTGGTGCAGTCACACAAGATTTTCCATTGTGTAATGATACTGCAGTGAAAAACAGCCAGTTGTAGAAATATTACTTGCAAACTGTAGGCCAATACTACAGCTAAGATGACCAGCTAGAAAACATCCTTTCACAAACTATCTAATACTGTCTTTAGCAGTACTTCTGTTTTATTTATACAAAAAAATAACAAATCACAGTTTGCCTCAGTTGGCTTTACAATCTGTACAGCATACAACCCTCAATTTGGATAAGGAAAAACTCAAAGTAACCAAAATAACCTTTTACAGAAACCCTTTATAGGAACTCACATGACTTAGAGGCAAACAAACAGAGGGTTAGAGAAATGCAGCGGTTATTAGAAAGTTTCACAGTTTATTCTCGTCGACAGGACAGTACCAAAAGGATAATGGGAACAGGTGCGTGCCGTAAAGTAATCGAAGAGTAAGCGCTAATTGAAAGTTACAGCGAGGAGATGAGTTTCATGTCCTGTTCTGCTGCTTGTATTCTACAATATGTGCATGCAAACATGGAGCAGCTATAAAAACTTCCTCACCGCTTACGGTCACTTGTAGTTATTGAGTATCGGCAAATCTATTTCAATTTATTGAGAAAGTCAGAAGTTCTCTTCTGCACAGCAGAACAAATACATGTCTGATTTAGGAGACCAAAAGGCTTCCAAATATTAAACAATTACAGTAAATCTTCTAAATACACATTTATTTTTGCAATTGTATATTCAAAAATACCAGATAGAACACAAGATTAATTAAACAAAGTAAGGTATCTAGCATGTATTCTTTTTTGTTTCATTTTAATACTTTACACTTACATACAAACAGCATAAGCAGGTAACAGATGTGACAGGAGTGGTCATGAAGCCTTTCGCTTGTACAGTTCGAGGCTCTTGAGGAGCCGCTAAGCTGTGATCATGTTCACAGCTGGCTGACCACTACTGGCTGTCCGAGCTATTTTTACAACCTCAGACCATGCTGGCTGTTTGTCTGACAATGTTGTTTTTATAATGGATCCATTTCAGTGTAAATTTATTACTGCTTGTCTCAAAGCGGTGGCAGTGTTTTGCTGCATAACAGACCAACACATTTAAGAATGTGAGGGAGAATGGCAAAGTAAGTTAAACTATCCTTTATGTGGTTTTCAAAACCTTATAATTCTAGTTATGATGGAGGGAGGGTGGCTTGCTACAACTTTAAGTTTGTTTTTCTTGAACATTTTCACACTGACTGAATTCAAATCACAGTGATAACATACTGCTTTCTCAAAGCTAAATGGAGGTTAAAGAGTAAAGAAACGTGGAAGGTTGATTAACAAGGTTTCCCATGGCTGTATACCTTTTTAAACATTTTCCAGGAACATTTGTGTTATCCACTTCTTCTCTGATTACGTTCCTACAGTACAAGTAGACAAGCTAGACAAACAGCAGCCTACTGACACCTTCCTCTCTGTCCCTTAAGTCTCACTTTCTACAGCTGACCGCTCCCAAATTAACAATAAAAAAGATCATATAAAGGACAGAAATTATTCTCAAATTCAGCAGGTCAAAGTTAAGCCATGTGTGCAAGGAAGACGACCCCGATAGTATACGCAACAGGAAGTGAATATGTTTTACTCAGATTAACGGATATTTGTTGCTGCACCCAAGGTCACCAGAGTGCAGCCCGAACCACCTCCTCTCACATTTTCAACGCAGCACCCTCGACAGTAACTGACATCTGGGACTGCTCTACATGCAGACACAGAGCTGCTGTTTGCACACACAGAAAATTAAAGAGAGCTATCAAGTCAACCACTGCCGATGTAGCTGCAACACTGACAAGAGAAGGCTGTGAGAAACTCGTTGACCTTCAGGGTATTTTTACTGTGATAATGCACAGCTCTCGTCAAGACTAGGAAACCGCTCAGAATGGAGTGATATGGAGATAAGCGACTTCCTGAGAATTGATGTAGGAATCAAACAGTATTACGCTTCTTACATTTGTGAATATACCTCGAAACCAAAGAGTGGTCTGGAAGGTAATCACCGAGCTACAGTATAGGGTACACACACATGCACATAAATAAGAGATGGCAGTCTGCAGGAAGCTGTAATGCTGAATAGACTCTAATGTGAAGTAATTCAAACCAGTGTGCTCCAGGCCTGCTTAGAGTGCACTTTAAGACCCAATCTGCCACAAATGGAATGAGGGGAAATTTGAGCGAGTCTTTCTCACCTCTGTTTAACCTTGTGCTGTGTGTGTGTGTGTATGTGTGTGTGTACGTGTTTTCATTTGTGTACCTATTTTCCATATTGGTGTGTGTCGGTCCATTCATGCTTCAGTCCATTAAACATGATATTTTGATATGGTTATCACTGATGTTTAATGAGGTGAGATGATGCATCTTCACACTGTGTAAGAAACCGATTAGTCTGATAAAGGCAGTTTGATGTAAGGGGATTTTTTTCTTTTTTTTTTTTTGATGGAAATGTTGCTTCTGTTTTTTGGTGGCTGTGCTTGTACAAATGCAAATAGATGTCTACGCATGTATCAGCATCTGTTTAATGAGCATTTTATTGTCTTTCACCAGTTTGACAGTTTGGGGGTGCCTCCATTAGATTAGTGCCATCACAACACTTAAAAGATGTCTTGTTGTCAACATAGACCAAAACCAATAATGAATCGATCAAAATAATACAATGATAAGTATTGTCCTCTGAGCCATACAGCTTTGTTGTTGCCCAAAAGCTATTCACCCAGTACATCAATGAGACACACTGTTGTACTGGGTGACTTGTTTCTATATTACCATGAACACAAACACTGTAGTTTATTTTGAGTCAATCCCAAAGACAAATACTTACTACCAAACATGTATTAATCCACCACTGGAAGTAGTCCCTATCAAATTCACTATTTACTCCTGTTTGAATAATGTTAGTTTTAGACGTATAAAGCCTTTTTAAAAATGAAACTAAATATATGTGAGACATTTATAAAGATTTAAGTCTTCAGTAGGAACCAATGGTCTAGGGGCTGAGCGCCACAAACATGGTAGAGAAGTCAATCAAGAGATGGATTTATACACTGTTGGTTTTGGTCTTTTCATGAGATTTGTTGATAATATGAAAAATGTAGAATATCAGCAGCCTTATCCTTTATGTAGAAATTATCTCAGACCTACAGACTCCTGAACCCTCCTGCAGTCAGACATTACAGTAACATGTTTTGAGGGTACTTTTTGCACATGTGACATCTTTGGATCTTTTGCAATTAGTCAACTTTCAGTCAGTAAACAGTCAGTAAACTACATCTTGTTTGCAGCTCATGTCTGACTCCTTCCTTGTCATGTCTTATTAACTTCCCAGTTCATGTTCTTTGTGCACATGTTGCACTCGAAGTATGGGTGCACATTTTTTCAAGTATATCTTAAAATGATAGCCATGCACATTGGCATAGTTTTTGGTTGCTGTAAGATAAAATTTACAGTAGGTTAATAAATTCAGTCAAAGCCAACAGCTACAGTATTCACAGTTAGAAAAATCAAGTGAGTGTCCTTTAAACAAATTTTAAGTCTAAACTATACAGACATTAGTGGACAATTTTGATCAAAGTGGATAAATTTTCACCATGGAAACCCCACAACTAGGCAGTATTAGTACCATACTGGGCGTATACAGGACAAAATCTATAAAAAAGTATCCCCCCCTCTTTGGACTTCTTAATGTTTTATTGTGCTGTTCTTGCACGGTACATTTCTGTGGTCAGATTGCTATAGAAACATTTGCAGCTGTGCCACATTTTTTCCATTTTCTTTTTATGAATGACCATACTGCCTTCAGGGTGCCTTGGACGTTTTCCTGTACCCTTCTCGAATTGGTATTTTCCAATAACCTTGTTGCAGATCTGTCTGGAATGTCTGCTTGGACATTGACAAAGCAGGAGTTCAGCCTACTAGATACAAATATATTTAACCTCAAATCTTTTCACAAAGATGATCCTTTTTCAACTTCAAATAAACTTTTTCATCTTTTTCTGAAAAAAAAAAAACCCCAACAAACTACAACAGATGCAATGTGATTCACTTAAAAACAACAGTCAACCAGTGCACAGGACCATTTAAGAAACATCGCAACAAATGAATGATACTCTCTGGCGGACAGATTTAAAAATTATGTACCTGCTGTCTTTTGCAGCATCGACAAGCCCAAAGCCCTGTCCCTGCTGCTGCACACGGCAGACATCAGCCATCCGGCCAAAAGTTGGGACCTCCACCACCGCTGGACCACCTCCCTACTGGAGGAGTTCTTCAGACAGGTGAGTGAGTGTACCTGTCGGGTCACAAAGTAAATCATGAGTGGCTGGTCCAGTGAAGACTTGAGGTTCAGATGCATGAGGAGAGAACACGGCATGCTTTTTCAGCTGGTCACATACACTCGAGTTACCGTTTATCAGGTTCACATACTTATAACAAATTCTACAGCCCCACATTAAATCTAACATTTTGTCCACTTCCTTTATATCCCAGGAGGTAGATTAATTATTGAAAACACCTTCATAGTATAATGCAATATAATTCAACAGCACTATAATCTACAGCCTCTATCATGACCATACAGTTGAAACATCACCTCTGAAAAACAGTTTCAGACAAAAACACTAATGATGGCGTCACTCCTTTTGAGTGTCCTAGTAAACAATGCGTTTGATAAGCATGTAAAATTCTAGGACCCTTGAACTGGAATACCCAAATAAAATGCAGACATTGTGAATCTATTTAGTAACCTTTCTTCAGCTTTAGCTTGTATCACATGATCTTCCTCGGAAGATCAAGCAGATGGAGTTTGCCCAGTTGTCATGTTATTTTAGATTGGACTTTTTGACCATGCTGGCTGAAAAGTTGAGATTGAAAATTCATTGACCTTTAAATTACACATGTGTTTTTCCTGCTCTGTGAAAATATATGCTCTATTTGATCAGCTGTGGAGTCTGGGAGAAACTGTTTTCCAAAGATTTCTTGGGATTGCCAAAAGATGAAACATTAGATTAGAAGTATAGTTAATTAATCTTTTCTCAAAATAGTAGGACACTTACATTGTTTTCACCTGCTGCTTTGGTTGAGGTGTTTGGGATTGTACTGGTTGTTGACTATTGCAGTGTAACACCAAGAATAAAATAAATATGATATTAGTTAAAGAGCTCCACCACTTGAAGCACTTTTACATTAGTGTGATACAGTATGCAGTCATAATTGCTGACACTCGGCTCTTTGAAATATATAAAAAAGGATGCCATGACAAAGTGCCATGGCAGGTTTAAATGTAGATAAAACAATACATTTGGCTTTAAATATTAAATTGTGTATTCGTAAATGTCACAGGAAGGATAAATGTTTAACTGGTTCCACATTTCTTTCATCCCTTCCATTATTAATCCACATTGTTCCCATTATCAGTGCTATTGTTATTGTGGCTGCTTTCAGAAAGCTTTTGTCTCTCAGGATATGACTTGCCGATAAATAGCTTCTGTAAAGAACATTGCCTCTTGACTCCACATTTCATCTGTTTGTGACAAATCAGGAGAGAAAATGAAACACATTTGTGGCCCAAAAGCACTTGGGGTGGGGCCCAGACAGATCCAAAGCCTGTTGATGGAAGTCTGTGTTGGCGGTGTGTACATGTATTGTGAGGGGGTTATGGGTGTCAGTCAGTTGTGTGAGGGTGTGTGTGCGCCTGGAGGGTGGGGTACATTTTTCTAGTAACCTAGACTAAGAATGATTTTGACTGAGGAAGCTGCTGTATTTCCAGGGGGACAAAGAATCAGAGCTCGGCCTGCCATTCTCTCCACTCTGCGACCGAAAGTCCACAATGGTGGCACAGTCCCAGATCGGTGAGTGGCTCCACCATCTTTACATACACCACATTCATAACGGAGTGTGTCTGTATGGCTATACAAGTTCTGCTCTAGCATGTACATTTCTTTTTTTTATATATATATAGCACCAGAACCTAATAGCATACTTTTCTTTTAATTAAATACATTTATATCAAACTCTCAAATAACAAATTATGATGAAATTTGGTATTGTGCTGCCCATTATAAATCTTTGTAAGTTGCGGCAATATAACTGAACAAAACCTACAATCATGTTTAGATACCGTCATAGAGAAATGGTTTATAATAAATAATAGCTCTGTCCTTTACCACCTTATCTTTGATTGATGGTCAATTCTAGAGTCCCTAAAGATAGACTTGGAAAATGTAAACCTATTTTTTGTGAGTGCACGGTTATAATTGAAGGCGACCGAGATGAGCACGTCCATGTTTTTAACCATTCAGAGCTTCTCCTATCTGTATTTTGGAAGCTAATGACACTGTTTGACCGTGTTAACACCTATATACTTACTGCTATCTGATTTTATAACATTCTGGAAATACCTATTAAGTAATTAATTAATTGATTGATTAATGAAAGCGTGATTCTTCTGGGATTCTTTTCATCCCAGTCCGCATTTCAAACAATTCATACACTTAAATAAAGAATGTGAATATGTATAAACTGACATTATGTTCTCGGATATCTTTGTCACCAGGGTTCATAGATTTCATTGTGGTGCCCACCTTCACCGTACTGACGGACATGATGGAACGTATCGTCACGCCGCTCATCGACGAGGCCTCCCATTCAGGTTTTGCCGGCTTTAGACGTTCAAGGTGAGCTGCGGCGCTTTCTCTGAGAGATCATTTGGAAATGAAAAGTTTGGACGCTTATATGCTGCTCAGTTGGAGGACTGTGCAGATGGAAGTGGGTGACAACCAACCTGGTTAATCAAGGATGGAAAATTTACAGTTTTCTGCCTTTCACCTCTTATACCTTTCTGAGTAACTGCTCGCTCAGTGGCGTAATTAAACCTCAACAGCTCCTCTGCAATAACAGCATATCAAATGGAAGTATTGAGAATAGCAGATGAGTCTTCCATGGGTAATCCATTTCTGTGCGTGGAAATGTCTCCACCTTTCATCAGGCAGAGCCACACACCTTGAAATTGATATTTTAGAGATGCTAGTCAAGTTCGCCTCGCCATTCCTGATCAAGAATGAGTCTCAGACTGGATTGGCATACACAATAGCCTCTGGAGATACAAAAGGAAGTGATTTGTGTCTCCACTGGCTTAATTAATTGGCCCAGTACTTTTCTCGCAGCCACATTCCACTTGCTCTTGCGTTACTAATATTGAAACTAGAGGAAGATCATTTAAAAAGTGCGAGTCTGTTATTTGTTTAAACTTTTTGTCTTTTTAAAGTGAGCTTGTTGGAAAATAAAGCATTACTTGGCGAGTCTGGCACTGCAACTTCTGTTGCACCTGCACACCAATATCAGCCTCCCTGTTCTCCTCGATAGCAGTCATTAGCATCACTCAGCAGGCCTCCAGTCGAAGCTAACCAAGTGGAAATCTCAGATAGTGTTGCCACTTGTGCAGTCTCCTTGTCTACGTACACACCTGGGTGCTTATGTGTTTCCTTGGACTGTTTCTTTGCAGCATTTATAGCTGCTCTCAATCACCAGTAACTGTCTTCTCTCTCTCTCTCTCTGCCTCTTAGTCTTTCCTCCCTCTTTCATTGTGCCTCTGAATATGAAAGCTTGTGTCTTTTTAGGAAAGCGCCATCGCAAAGGGATGCCAGTGTTGGTCTGTCGGTTTGCTGGTCCACGACTTTGGTCAAGACCGAAATGTATCGACTACTATTTGATAGATTTAAATACATATAAAAAGGCATTGAGAAGAAATACTAATACTTTAGTATTGTGAATCCATAATGTTGAGACACACCTGAAAAATAATGGTCAAAATTGAAGCAGCAAAGGACGAGATATTCTGATTTTTAGTCCGTAGTATGTTTCAAACTCAATAAAACCTGGATTAAACTGGATACCGGACTGAAAGTCAGTCCAATTAGAATTGCTGGCCTGGCACATTGTCATTCAGGATAAACATTTATTTTTCTGGGCTTTGAAAAAGTAGGATTAAAACCCCCATGGCTTAAAAATATACACTACAAAGACTAATAGTTGACCATGTTTATAGCTGGTGTTCTGTCAACAGTTTCACGGATGTCACTTCTACAATGGTGGTCTATGGGGAAAACGCTTTTTGGGCCGTAGGG
The DNA here is from genome assembly GCA_031216445.1 of Lateolabrax maculatus. Classification (NCBI taxonomy): domain Eukaryota; kingdom Metazoa; phylum Chordata; class Actinopteri; order Acropomatiformes; family Lateolabracidae; genus Lateolabrax; species Lateolabrax maculatus. The sequence goes on from CM062203.1 coordinate 9,274,568, forward strand.
GATTCTCTTGTTACAGCCGGTGGCAAAAAATTGGAAGGCTGAGTGATGGTGCCACAGCCCACCCCTCCTGAATGCTCACTTCTTTAAGTTCAGTTTTTAAAGCAGGTTTTCTGTTAGAAATATTAACTGTCAAGGACAGTTTAAACCTGACAAACTGTTTCACACAGGCTGAGTAAACAGGCTCATAATGATGATGATATATAATAGATGCCCCTATTAACTTTACATCTTGTGCCATCATCAGGCACAATTTTTAATTTGTTCATTCTCTGTGAGAATGTTATCATGCCATCATTGGTATTTAGCTGAAAGCACTGCTGTGGCAGTACAGTCACACAGAGCTGCTAACATGGCTGTAGAAGGGTTTAACTTTTAACTTCCTTCTTCCCCTCTCATTTTTCTGCCCAGTCTGAACAGTATTAGCTCAGACGAGGCCAAGAGACACAGCGTGAAGAGCATGGGCTCCGACAGCTCGTCGGGACCAGGCTCCCTGCTGACTGTGGACCTGAAGAACTTCAAGGCGTTGTGGAATGAAGAGGTTTACCAGAACAGAGAGAGGTGGAAATCACAGGCTGCTAAAGGTACAGTACATCCATACAACCAAACAATAAAATACAGTGATTTGGGTACTCAGGGATCATTGAGGCACCGGTATAATGGATCTAAAAGCCCAGAGTACATTACCTGCTCACACCAGACAGACAAAGTTGGCAACTATCTGGTGAACATGGTGGAGCATTCAGCAGCTAAAGAACCAGATATTTCCTTTAGGAGTTGGTACAGACCAAAAAGGAACTAAAAGAGAGTGAATGTAATGTCCGGTGGCCAGTAACATAACTCCACATTATTGTGTGTGCAGTTTGTTTCCGCTGCCCTCAAGTGGCCAAAAACTCAGTTACTGCAGGTTTAAGTTAACACTCAAAGAGAGGTTTTAGAAATTCCCCTCATATCAGGTCTGAAACAGAACAAATGGTCCGCTGAGCTCTCTGAACCTTCACTGGCTTTAAGTAACATTTAAGTACTGATGAATTAACGCACTCGGACTCAACCTCTCACACATGCTAACCTGCCTCCACTCTCCACGTGACCTCAGAGGCGGAGGAGAGAGCTAAAAGGGAAGCGGAGGAGCAAGCCCAGCAGGAAGAGGCCATGGAGCCCCAGGAGGTCCACACTGAATCGGAGCAGCCTGAACCAAAGGAGGACAATTTGGAGGGGGAGGCGCCCGAGTCAGCAGAGGCCAGCAGACCACCAGATGGTAACACAGGAGAAACAGAGCAGAGAGCACAGCCGGGGAGCGCCACACACAAGAATCCTCCACTACAGAACGGTACATCACTTGAACTGTGTAATCCCGCAGCCCTGGCCTGCTTTTAAAAGACGTGACATAAGGCAAATTCCTCTAAATGTGCTACACATACAGTTCATCGACATGTGAAATAATTCTCCATACCTAGGTGATTAATTATGCTACAGTGAACGTTTCCATATCCTGTCTCAACTCTTTTTTTTTCATGATATTATCAGTGAAACAGTTTGGATTTGTATCATCTCCAAAACTTTAGTACCCATTCACTTTCATTTATCCTAACCCGACAGATAATTCTGAGATGTTCATGGAAAACTTAATGCGAGAGAACGCAAAAGTAGTTCCGGAAAAAAATTTCCCAACATGATCTTTCGGTTATGTTTGTAAGATAGATATAGATACAGATATATGTGTATTCACAGAACATTTGTCAGGCCTTACCTAGAAAACGATTCAATTCAAAGTAACGTTTTGTGAATAAAAAGTAGTTTTAGTTAGCATCATTTAATGCGCATTTTTTCCCCAAATTTTGGCATCTCCACTAAAATTAAAAGTGGTGTGGGTTTGAACATTGTTTGTCTGCACAGAATGAGTTTGTAAGGCTGACTCACTGGCAGGTCAGTAAGGTTTAAGATTTTTTTTTTTATCAACTTCATGAAAAGAGAGAAGTTGAGGATTTTGGAGTGCATGTTTGCTCCCACGAAATGTACCTGCGTCAGTCTGACAAATAACACAACTATTCTGACTTTTCAGGAGAGTTGTCTGAAGGCGCTGAATCTCCAGAGGGTGAAGAAAACAAGAACAAAGGAGTCGATGGTGAGTTTGTTCCTGCAGCCCACGACTATTGACAAAAAAATAAACTGAAGTATCTGCAGTCTGTCAGATGCCACTTTATTAGGTACAACAGGCTAAAACTAATGTAGTCTAATACAACAATAAACCTTCAGGAAGGTTATAATGCTCAGTTTTTGTTGTTTTAGAGAGGTGTTGATTCAACTGTGTTGTCATTTTTACTCTTCCTTAACAGTCTTTAGGATATGGAGGGATAGCAAGGAAATATTACTCTCCTTTAGGAGGAATACACTGTATCTGTATACTTAAGTGGAGATTTTGTGGCTGCTGGAGTGTGTAAATGGTGATTCAAAGACAAGTATTTTGAATAAATTGACGACACTTTATTAATGATATGGAACAGGGCACCAGACTTGTTGTTGTTTGATCAGAAGATTGAATAGAAATTACAATCAAAGAGAATTTGTCGTCCTCCGGGGAGATTTCCCAACAATAGATTATCAGTTTGTTTGATATATAATCTCACATAAATTATTAATGCTCCTTTTCTGTTTTCCCAAAGCAGAGGTAGCAATGGAATGAGCGAGCTTTGGAGAATCACGGCCACACTGTTGCATCTTTGCTGCGCTGCTGCCGACTTAAAACCTGCATTTACCCATGTGGGAGAACTGCTTCACACTAGAGGGAAGACCATTAGTTGGACTGTGTCGCCCTCTACAGGACACCAAGAAAATGACACCTTCACTTCCATTTTGTCTCCATGAATAACTGTTTTTACTTTTACCATGTTTATACTCCCACGCTCTTGTATGCTTGTGGCTCTTCCCAGGTGCATTATTCTTCCCTTCCTGCTAACTGATAAAGACGATACAGAAGAAGATTTAACGAACTTAAGATGACGGCAATGAAATGATGGTGGGGATAAAGAGGAGCCTTTGAAAGACTTGACACTGAAAATGTTGCTTTGTTTTTGTTTGCCAATCTTTTACTGTGTGTTTAACTCAGCCATAGACATGCAGCCATTGTCCCACTTTGCACTGCTGTGTTTTGCTTCTCTGTCAACACTCTTTATTAGATTTTGGCATCACAAATATAGTCCGGTAAAAGATTTATTTGGAGACAAGGTTTTGCAGTTTGTTTTGGTCCTTACTGAATAAAACATAAGTAAAGCAGATTTGTGGGAAATGCAGAAACTGCTATGTACAATATATGATGAAGTGTACAGTGCACAGGTCTATAGCACTACTATTTTATTAGCATCCGCTCTATGTAGAAAACTTTCCCTCAGTGCTTTAGGAGCTCCTTTTAGGAGTCTCTTATGTTAGCTGAAGCTACTACAAAAAACTGTTTTTACCACCAGGTGTGGCTCATTTTGTCCCCTCAACATGTTTTTTTTTCTTAGTGCGTTCCTTAGACATTGTGCAATTCTAATGTTTGTGTTCCTTGCAGCCGGGTTTATATTGTTTTTTATGTTTCTGTCCTCTTTTATGTATATATTGAAAGTATGTATATGTGTGGATATGAGGAGGGGAGTAAATCCTATGACTCCACAATCCACCAATGGATATTTTTTGGGGGGATATAATGTAAGATATTGTCGTGAATAATGTCTAAGAATTAGAATGCAACTTTTGCATTTCAAACATATCACACACAAACACACAAATGCATTCAAGTTTTTGTAATATATATAATCTTTGTTTACCTTTTTTTTGTAACAGTCTTATTTGTTTTGCATTTGTTGTGTCCTGTATGAATCATGCACTAGATGTGTCTAATATCCTCACACTGTGTGTTATTACTTTGTCAAAAGACTTCTTCTCAATGCCTTCTTATATGTATTTAAGCTGTAGCAAAAACTCAATATCGTCGCTGAATTAGAGAAAAATCTTATATATGTGCGTTATTTTATTTTGCAGTACAGTTATGTTACAGCAGCTTTGCCTACAAGGTTGCTGGATTAATGTTTAATCAATGTGTTTACAGTGTGTTTGTACACCTATTAGCCAGTTGAATCCATCATGCTTTTGTGATGCATCCGAGGCTATGAGTCCAAACTGTGTCTGCTTCTTGGTTGTTTGTCAGGTTTTTAAGGCTTGTAATGCTGTGTATAGGAGATGCAAATATTGCTTACTGTGCATATGTAACATATTGGACCTCTGCAACGCTGGTTCAGCTTTTACTATATCCTTCAAATGTGTAATTGGAAGAAAAGAAGCATTTTGGCAGTATTTGCATAATGATGGAAATGTTTTCCCTAAAATTGTGCTAGTTTTTTTCTTTTTTTTTTTTCAATTATTTTGGCATGAAAATCCCAACATTTATTGTGCCAAGATCAAGTTCTTGGCTAAGCTTATTTTAAAGTACACTGTACACATGTATACTGGTACATATACTAATACATATAATATGTATGGGGTTCAAAAAGTGAATATAATTCGACACTTAAAATTTATATAAAACTGTAGGAATTCTTTATCTTTTTTGGCCCTTTTTGTTTTAATACACACTCCCCATTTTTATATTATAACAGGAACTTTAATATCATGCTTGGGTATAAAGCAGTTTATCAAGAAATGTAACCACATGCTACTTTTTACCTAAAAAATACAGTCAGTGGTTAGCAAGCCAGCTGGCTGAATGTGTGCCTATATATGTACTTTCCATTTGACACCTTTCACCTGTAGGAAAACAAATTCTGTGATGTCATTTGTATCTGTGCTGATCCAGGTACAGTCAAACAAACCAGTTAATATCTTCCTACAACAATTCACAAGTCTTGAGTAAAGACTTTTGTTCTAGTTACTGTTGGAAAGTCTGTCTGTAAAGTCAGCAGTTTGATGTTGCAGAAGTATAGTATTTATATTGGTACATTTTATGGTATATTTTGCTCTTTTTCATTTAGAAAAATCTATTTTATAGCTGTATAGATTTTTTTGTTTAAATGTTCCTTTTTTGACTCCCAGGATGGATTGTCAAAAAGTATGTCTTCAACATGTAATGATGTTTTTCATTTTGTCTTTCCTCTCTTGTTTAATTGTCCTTATGTGTCTGTTCGATATGTTTTATTCCACCAGCTCTGAAGTCAGAAAAATTTAAGTGGCTCAAAACTGTAAATTAAAAGTGTAACAATCATAGCAAATTAGATTTTTAGACAACAAAAACAAAACTCATTGCATCCTCAAAATAGCTTGCCTGATACTTGGTAAAGCAGAATATATTTTCTGTACCAAGGGACCAACACATGTACAGTCTTGTAGTTTGCTCTCTCTTTCACTTGCTACTGTGATAGCCTCCTGTATAAATATTTAACAAGGATTTATACCAACCATAATCAGAAACATAGCTGTATTTAAGACACGTAAAGACTTCTAATCATGGTGTTTTGTAATGGTTACTATGGAACAGATTATTTGTTGTTTGTTTAATGCTTTGTTTCCTTGTTTAGTCTGAATCACTCTATAACGACTGATCTCAAACTGTTCTAGCGACTGAGGTTAGATGGATGTAAAGCGTGTGTGCGCGCGCTCGTGTGTGTGAGAGAAACTGCCGAAAAATACTTAATGTGCATTTCTGATCTCCTCACTGTGACCTGCTCTATCAATGATGAGTGTGATGAGATGAGTGTGTGTGTGTGTGTGTGTGTGTGTGTGTGTGTGTGTGTGTGTGTGTGTATGATGTAGAGAGAAAGAGATAAACAGAAAGTGATGCAGTGGACTGTATAAAGCTGAGTAAACAATTATCACCAAAAACATAATAAAAATTGAGGATTTATTTCCACCAATTCTTTTATGTTTTATATACCCAATCATGCTGATATCACTGAAAATGTTTGCATATATAAAACAGTAGTAGACTTTTAATAAAGGTCAAATTAGTTATAACAGTTATGTTGGCTTACAGAGTGGATGAAACAATTAAAATATATAGAGGTGGGTGGTCAAGCTTGTTAACATTAGTAAACTGCCTCAGGTTTAACCTCCACTACATCCCTAAATAGACAGAGGGACTAACAGAGTGTGTGTGGGTGTGTGTGTATGCATGTATGTGCATGCATGTGTGTGTCACTGTCCCATGCCGGCCAGGCGGCCGTGTGTGCCACCATGCTCTGTGACTGCACAGCTGTATCAATAAATCTGGACTCAAAGGGCTCAGATAATGTGTGCCTGTCTTCATTTCTGCAACACCACAGTGTACAGTCTGACATATTTAAAGGGGGATTCCGCTGATTTTTACACATGAAGATCAGTGTGTTGTGAAAACACGTCGTACAGTTAGTCTGCGTTACAATGTAAGGGGGTTGATTTTGAAAAATGTAGACGTTTACCAGGCCCGGGGGGTCTCATGAAAAGACGCAAGGGAGTTGTATTTTGTCTTATCTATACAATGTCAGAATCTTATCTTTGTCTATCCAAGTTAGTAAAGTGGCAATGTTTCCCTTTAAAGGATGATTCACAATTGGTTCAACCATTTTTGCACAAAACCAGGACTGTGGATTTTGTACCCCATCACTTTTATTGCAAGTGCTTTAGGAAGTTATACCTTAGTGATCATTTTAGCACTGGCAGGTTGACCTATATAAATAAGAATAAAAGTCAGGATATCTCGGTCTCTGCTGAATCAATTTAAAATGTTTTTGGGGTTTTGTTTTTCTCTTGTGATTCATTTTTCTCACTTCAAGTACAAAACTAAGTGGCTGGAGTGTTTATTTGTGAAACTACATATTGGCTATATTGTTAAAATGTGTGGCGACCCCTCCTGTTGTTGGTTCATTCAGTCTCTTTATTTGTTCACCTGCTGTTTTTGTCTTACAGGTGGGTTGTCAGTGGCAACTTGAAACACCTGAGCCAGACCATCTCAGTCACTTACACTCTCCGTCTTCCCCCACGGGAATCCATTTCATTATGTCGGGGCATTAGTCTGTTTTGTCTTCCTTTTTAAAGATGTTATGCGCCATTCTACATTCACACACCATTCCCAGCATCATGCACACAGAACACTGCAGACTACTGAATCTGTCACTTCTTGCTCTTTTGCAATTTTGTTGTCTTTGGTTAATTTTCCTAAATACATGCCATTGCAACGGTGTGTGCCTTTTTTTCTCATGGTCTTATGAGCCAAGTGTTTAACACATGCTTAAAGAGTTTAGCATTAACATGAAATATTAACTTTGAAAGTGAAATAAACTTGTAATACACAGATTTGAATGTAGTAATAGCTCACAATATAAGAATATTTAAACTTCATTAGATTAAACAACCTTCAAAATACTCATAGTTTTTGGGTAAATTGGCTGTGTTTCATCAGAAGTTCAGATTACAAGTTTCTAAATAAGAAAATAGGACCACTCTTTTTAAACCACTATATAAACAAAGCCAGTGGTAGGTTGACAGGTGGGATTCAGGCCTTAACATTAGATCTTTGATAGGCAAGTATTTGATTTCAGATTCACATACAAATTATCTAAGTGAAAAAGCAAGAAAGTTGACTTTTTCTAGAACTAGAATTAGCGCAAGACTGTTTACACTTAGTGAAAGCCAAAGCCTACATACTGTAGTGTGAGATGTCTCACAGCCAATAATCCACTAGATGTCTCTGTTAGACCTCAAATTACACTGAAGCTCCACCATCACACCAGCTCTCAGCCTCAGAGGGCCCGCAGCACTTAAAAATGATCAACAGACTTGATGTATACTGCGTCACTCTCCCAAGATAGTCAGTGTATAGCTCTTTATCCACCATATATGCAGCTCCACAAACATTACACACAGAACGCATATTTATCACAAGCAGCATGCATATTCATGGGCAGGTTGATGGAGCTCGTGGAGGGATGTGTATGAGTTCTCAGCACAGCGCTGAGTGTCGAAGCAGAAGGCGAATGTTAATTCAATTATACGGCAGCTGTTCCTTGGTGCCCATGGCCACTGTGTTTGCACTAGAACAGAAATCTTGTATTAGGTCCCTTGCCATAAAAGACCATCGCCAGGCATGAGAATGGGGACTGCCTGTAACCAAAAGCCATCAACAGTATTGTAAAGAGCTTTTAATGCTTATATTTGGCACGTTTGAGGAATTCGGTGAGGCTACAAAGTAAGATTTGTGTTTGTTTGTTGTTTTTCTTTTTCTTTTTTTTTTTTTTTGGCTCACTGTTGATTTACAGAGCTTTTGTTTTTGGTCATTATTCTGTTAAATAGTCAATCTGCTTGGAAGTAAAATGTGCAAATGAGTTTCTTTTTCTGGTATTAACTCCAGTCAGGAGTGTGTCCTGATTTACAGAAACATAAACTCCTTTTCTGTCTTTGTGCATGTGAATGTTTGTATTTGTGTGGATTCATGCTCGTGGTTTTGTGTATTACAACATTTATTTTGAGGTCTTATACATGCAAATGCAGTTTGTCCATGTATTTATGCGTGTGTTGGTATTTGTGCTCCACCCCACCTCCTGTCCCGGGCTCAGGCTGAGCTCCAGCACTACTTGGTAGAGGATGAGTAGGAGGCAGGGGGGAGGAGGCCAAGGAGGAGGGTGTGAAGGCATCCGCCAGCCTGTCCCTTCATTACCCGGCTCCCTGAGACTCGCTCTGTCTGATTTAATCACATGGCCACTGGCAGGAACTGCTGCTCTGATGTTACCTGGACCTGTTAATAAGTTGGCTTTTCTTTTCATCAAAAGGAAAACAGCCACACCTGTGGGAAGGATGCGCTCAACCATACATTACGTATATATAATATGCGAATGTGGAGGCACCCAAACACAAAAACGCTGGTTGTCCTTCTTTGACACACACACACACACACACACACACACACACACACACACACACACACACACAGATGGAGTGCAGAGGAAATGGCAGAGATAACCACTAGGAAAAGATTGATATATCTGCTGATAATTACTCGATTGTTCTATAAAAATGTTAGAAAATAGTAAAGAATGTTTCCCAGAGCCCAAAGTGAAGTCTGGAATTTGCTTATTTTGTCGACCCAACAATCCAAAATCAAGATATATTCATTTTACCATCACATAACACAAAGTAAATCCGCTATTGGAATTGGAACTAGAGAATATTTGGCATTTTTCCTTGAAAAATGAATGAAAACTAAGCAATTAATAAAAAATAAAAATAATTCTGCCGTGTAATTAATCAATGAATTGACTTTTTTCAAAGCAAAGATATACTGTAAATAAAATCTGCTGCTGTCACACCAAGCCGACTGTGTGACTGGCCTTGTGGGAATCCATCCTCTAACCTAACCAGAACTGACAACATGTTCTCGCCACTTAACTACACGTGGCCACATCATGCAGCATGTAAAGTAGACATTGCACATCAAGCTGTTTAATAAAAATTAAACCCCGTCTATCCACTGGAAAGAGCACAGAGCTCTATTTAGAGTGACTGATCGAGAGCCCAGAATCAAAGGGCCCTGTGGCACGAGCTGCTAGTGTGTCTGGGAATTGGCCCAACTCTTAAAGAGCCAAGCTTCCCTCATCTTGAATGGGGGCCGACCCCCAAATAGGAACAAGCTATTTCTGCTGGCAGCCAAGTGGTTCCTCTCTGGAAGCCTGTCAGGTGAGGAGTCGTGGCTGCCAACTGTACCCCCCTCAGGTGGGCACAGGGGGCAGGGCAGACCCCCATCACGGCTCCAGCATTGTGACACACAGCAGATGATGCAGAGGGCCTTGAGTTCCCTGATGTCTCGAGACAAAGATCTGTCGTGAAATCACTCCAGTCGACTCCACAGCAGAGAAGAAAATACTAAAATATTACAACTACAAAAGGAGCCAGGAGTTCATTTTGACTGAATGCAGCTTGACCACCAACAGTTTACTACTTTGTATACAGTTTGGCAGTTTAATCAAGTGGTTTTGGGGGGGTTTGGGGGGTTAGGGGTTTGGCCCCTCCAAATGGTCTTAAGATGAATCCGAATGGTCGTAAAATGATTAAGGGGTAAAAAAACAAAAAAACAAAAACAAAACAAAGCTCAGCTAAAAAAAAAAAGTCTAATCTTTGATTTTTTTGTGAAATAATGGATAATTTTGTCGCTTTGGGCTAAAAACAATTATTTAAATGAAACCATCTGATAAGTTTAGAGGGGAAATGTCTCTTTGGTGCTTTGCTGAATATTTCTGTACTTTTACTTAAGTATAATTTTGAATGCAGGACTTTTACTCATAATGGAATAATTTAACATTGTTGTATTAATGTTTCCTTAACCAAAGGACCTGAATACGTCTTCAACACTTGTTAACTTCACCATAATGAATTGGCTGCTGAAGAAGTACCAAAAACATTCAAACCCATTCATCAGCCATAATACTTATTTTCTTTGTGATGTTGACTTTATTTTGAGCTGCCATTCATCATGCTGCACTTTCCCTTTAAATCAAACTCAAACCAATTTAACACTGCAACACCATGTTGCTTGTTCTTGCTAAAACTGGTTAAACACAGATGGCTTGGTATCATGTTGAGATATTTCCAGCAAAGATACACTGGAGTTTAATAGAGTGAAGAAGTAGGTGGAGTTATACTGAACAGCCAGGGGTGAATCTACTTGTTATGAATTCAGTTCTTCATCTTACATTTTTGAGTTAAATTGAAAAACATTAAACTGCTAAAAGAATTTCAGAAAAAAAGATGGAAGCAGGGGAAAACAGCCTTGCTCTCTGCAAAGTTAAAGCAAATTCACCTAAGTGGTATTGATCTTCTCATTTAACTTTCAGCAAGAAAGTGAATAAGCGTATTTGCCTAAATGTTCAACTATTCCTTTAATACAAGATATTGACTTACTAAATGGTTAAGATCAGGGTTAGGATAAGACATCCCGATGACTCTTGGACAGAATGAAAAACTGAAGGTAAAGCACTGGCATGTCACTCTGATGACTTTAACAATGAAACAATGAAATCAGCATATTTCAATGTAAGTCTGACTCAAACTGAAAGAACCCTCTTACTTGTAACCAGAAGCATGTTTTGGTTGAAGTAACTGTAGTTTCTTCTTCCTTTTCAATCTGAAATGTGAAAAAGAGGTCATCATCCGGCCAGCTAATAAAGGCCAAGAGGCTGAAGTCAAACACTACTTCAAAAATCACATGTATGAATATAGTGGTTCTGCTTTTAAAAGGGGTTGGATAACAGAAAAAGAAAAATACTTCCTGCTTCTTGAGTGCCTTATATGACCTGTTTTTTATGGCCTGCCCAAAGTATTGGTAGTCTTACTGAGCCTCTGTCACAATTTATTGACTTATTTGCTAACAAATTTGTCTCAGGTCTCCCATGTTTCCTTGGGGACACTGCTGATATACTAAATACTATTAAACAGCTCAAATATGAACAAGCTGATACCCGGCTAACTTTTGATGTGCAGAGCTTGTGCACATGCATACCTAATGAAATAGGGCTTGATGCTCTCATCCAATACCTCAATAAACATCCAGGTGGGATTTTGCCTCCTAATGACTTCCTATTTACACTGTCAGAAATAATTTTCACCATCAACTTCTTTAGGTTTTTGGATTCCTACTTGCAATCTCGTGGCGCAGCTATGGGCAGTGCTTTCGCCCCATCCTATGCTTGTCTTGTTATGGGGCAATGGGAAGAGAAATACATTCATTACCCACTCTAAAACACATTTTTGTCCAAGATTGCTTTTTGGAAAAGATACATTGATGATATCTGGTCATATGGAGAGGTGATAGAGGAGAGTTGTCAGATTTCTTGAAATATATAAATCATATTACCTTTCTTTCACAATCGAACAGCTTCGAATTAGATATCACATATGGTACAGATATGAGAGGGGTATCGATCTTTTCTTCTTCCTCTTAACAAAACTATAAAAAGGCATATATTCCAAAATGGTAAAGCAAAATTGGAAATGTTTGCCACTAACATAAATTAAATAAACCAAATTTCAACTGAATTTGAGTTGTAAAATCTCTTTCATCTTTACGCAACACTACGGTATGTTAAGAATGAGGAGTGGTTTCAAACACGGCAATGCGACAGTGAGTTGAAGACAGTTGATGAGGGAAGAGTAAAAAAAACTTCATATCAGCACTGAGAGTGTCGATTAGGTGAGAAAACGACATTGCAGCACTGTCAATCATCTTGTCTTAATGCTTGGAGAAAAAAAAACGAGCTGCACTGAAAATTGTGTAAAAGTTGGTAGAATCACATGTGCGACAAAAAAACCAACACTTTTAAAACTTTATTTCACAAACTCATTGTTTTGTGGTGAACAATACCTGCAGAAATGTCACTCATCTCAGCTGCTTTAGAGGCATTTTGGAGAATATAAACAATGTGTTTATTCACATATTTTGTTATGTAGTTACTGTGAGTTACTGTTGTCAGACACCACCTCCTCCATTCTACTGTGTTGTAAATAGAGTTTATCATATATTTCATACAATACTTGTATAAAACTAAAGATATCCCTCTTACTTAAATATAATATCTGACACTTTCTTATTTATCTTATCACATTCTGGGTATGAAAGCATCTCATTCTACCACAACAGATTGTCGCAGCCACTTTGAACGTGTGCGAACAGATTGTGCTTTGAAAACGAAACGGGTGCCTCCAGCAACATTTCACGTCTGCATCCCATCTCTGTCTGAAAACGGGACTAACATCTTTACATTATACATCTTCAAAAACATATCCATTATTCATATCCCCATATTTTAATACTATTAGCACTTCCATGCCACCCACCTAAATACCTGTGTTTCTTATCAAAAGAGTGGTGACAGTCAGAGTTACTTTGTTTGGGTGTAAAGAAACGAGCTGGGATTAAGAAAGCGTCTCAGTAGTGGACCATCACAAAAAATTAAATTAGATCTGTGAGGTGATAACATATCTGTACACTACAAAAAACACTAATGGACACACTTTGCTTTTACCTCTCACTGGAGTGTTGTTGGTAACAGCAACAAAGGCAAACACACAAACACACACACACACACACACACACACAGAAACACACAATGCTCCCACCTGTGTGGGTGGGAGGTGTGGCCACTCAGCAGCTGAGTAGGGCAGCATATGGAGTTTCTAATTGGATAGAACAGCACAGCTGGAGGAGACCAGTCCAGGACCTGGCCTCTGGTAATCAGTCCCACAATCCTCAGCCCTCCTCGGCACATCCACCGTGCTGCATGTGTGCCTTCGGAGGGTGGGGGTTGTTGGATGTGTTTCACTGCTGGAACCAAGATGAAACTTTGTCCAATAACAGTGTTTTACAGCATGTTTTCCCTTTTGAATTGAGGTCATACTTAAAGCATGACCATTGACAACCTGGACTTTTCAGATGGCACTTTGACTGAAAGCATATGTCAGCTGAATGTAATGTAAACTTAATTTCCCATTTTTCATTATTATTGTCCAAATTTTGTAGACAGTGTCACTAAAAAGCCCCCGTACTACTCAATGATTATCACTAAACACACCTCAAAAATGTCTTACTCCCAAAGACAGATTGCTTGCTCAATAATGACACGTTGGGTAAATTATGTAAATACAAAATACCTAAAGACATGTTTCCCTCATACAAATCTGTGTAAATATATACTCCGAGCTCTCATGGTGTTTTACAGATGTAAGGTCCCTGAGTTACTTGTGAAACAAAGTACAACTTAAATTATTAAAGTTTATTACTCTCGGTCAATTGGATGAAAATTTAAATACCTACATTTTACCTGGATGTTGTTTATGCTCTTTTTTGCAGTGCGTGATCATTTTTTCTTAGCCTGTAATGGCAACCCTGTCTCCTAGAAACTACATTTATGTCCTACAAATGGGGAACGGAAAAAATGTTCAGAGGGAACATAATGTCACCTGAATAATGTTTTTTTTACAACCCTGTCTACTAGAAATGTATTTTTAAGTGTATGTACAACTAACAGCAAATACATTTTGAAGGAAACGTAATGTCACCTGCATCACATTTTCTATTAACATAACGAGGAAATGTTGTTAACTATTGTATCTGGTATCTCAGTGCAATCTCTCCCTAACCTTAACTAAACTGTTCTTGTTGCCTAACCACAGTCGGGACTCACGACGCGAACCGCAGTCTCTGGTCTCTGGTCTTCCTTTATGTTTCGACACTCAAATCACTAAAGTTAAGGAAATATGGTGCTCCTGGTTAAATATTTAGTCAACAGTGACTTGAAGCAGGTGTTTACTTTACTAACATTTAACCCAAACTAGTAGTAGTTTATTGCCTAAACTATAACCACTCATGTGCCTCAGGACCTGAACCCCAGTCTCCAGTGTAAAAGGCCTGGACCACCTAGGACTCCCGTACAGTCTGTACCTCACTTAAAGAAATGTTGCCGGTTAATAAGCCAGGCAGCAATCATGTTTCTTGCTATTTGGAAAAACACAAATTAACAGTAAACAAATGCAGTTTTTAGGGGACGGGGTTTGTTAATAGTGTTCGTTTTGTTGTTGTTGTTTTCTTTTTATTGTTGTTGCCTTTTTGGCCAGAAATCTTGAAATAAAAGAGACTTTTACATGGTTAAATAGAACAAAGGGAAGAAAAGGACTAGTGTTGCAAAAGAGCAAAATGTTAAGAGATTTGGGAGCATTTTATTATAAATAAAGACATGAAATCTTCCAACAACAGGTTTATGGTGTGAAAACAAGAATCTGAAATGATTTAACAGCAGCAACCGCAGTATTCATCTGTGTATTAGGTATCAACAAGTACTCAGAATAAATTACTTGCACTTGTATTTAGGACTACTTAAGCACTTCTTTATTTAGCCTTTGTGTTTTGGCTTTAGTTATTTATATATACACCTCAGTGTAAGCCAATGCTAAATTAATTGTGAGAGTTGTTAGATCGTTGAAAAAACTGAAAATTAACAGCACAAGGCTCATTACAGAGTCAGTGTCAGGATAAAAAAAAAACACATGCTCTGCCTCTCAGGGTTTCAGTGAAGAAATGACCTATAAGAAGTAGCTCTAAAGGCGTGCAGTGAATGAGATTTTGGACAGAATGATTGTGTTACCACACCACTACTATATCCTCAACCACTTCACCTTGCACTCCTCATCCAGACATGAACTCCCTTTAACTGCTGACATCAATTGAGAAACGCTTGCAACTCAGCGTGCGATCAGTGGCGCCTTCATTTGCAGCTCTACACCACGCACCGTGCCTATAAAAGCTGATAATGTGATAATTAAAAGAGCTGACAGGAAAGAACTGTCAGCAAGACACCCTGATTTACCAACCTCTGCTATTTGTTATACCTCTCAAATTACAAGGCTTCCACCCTTGAAGTATAACACATAAAATATCAATTGGAATAATTAACTAGGTTAGAATTGTTGTATATATAAAAAAAAAAAGTAAGTTGAGTTGCCTCAGTGGAGGACAGTTTTAATAAAAAATTGTCCCAAAAACATTACAAGATCAGATTCAGACCTGAAACAAGTATTTGTAGCAGACAAAAGATCACTGCCATGTCTCTGTCTCTCTCTCTTTCTTTCTCTCTCAACCACACCATGATTTATTACCTGAAAAGACAAGAGAACTAATTAGTGGAGTAATTAATTAATATAAATTTGCATATTTGCATTTGCAATTAGTGCAGTCAACTGATTAGTCTGAGATGGGGAGTTTGACTCATCAGATGCTGGTGTGTGTGTGTGTGTGTGTGTGTGTGTGTGTGTGTGTGTGTGTGTGTGTGTGTGTATTGGACCAGAACGATCAGCAGACCAGCTGAGGCATTTTGGGGGGACAGCAGTGATGAAAGGACTGTTTTTTTGTTGTTGTTGTTGTTGTTATTATTATTTTTCATGTGTCCGTGTGTGTGTGTCTGTGTGTGTCTGCGTGTGTGTCCGTGCCTGTTAATGTACAGTTTGTGATTGTCCACACGCACGCTTACACACACATGCCTGCGAACACATGTTTGGTGCTCGGTCTCACACACATTAGGTTAAGTGTATGCACACTCACCAGTGTGTGTACATGCTGAGATTGTCACTGCTGGACCTGCTCTCTTACCTTTCGTGTGGTCCGTCGTGCTCTGAACTCACACCCAGGTGTCGCCGACACGCCGTGGCACTCTGCTGCCGGGCCCACACTGCTGATCGATGTCTTGTAATGTCCAATATAGGGAGACTGATAAGTCACTTTAATTGATTCTCCTTGCAACAAGGTCATTCACAGGCATACGTTTGTGTGTGCGCTTGTGTGTGTGTTCCACATAACTGAGGAGTGCATATACCCATATCGAGTGCCAGCTGTGCCCCAGTGTGGAGTTGGCAGCGTGCCACTGGGCCTTTTCCATGGGGTGTACTTAATGTCTACGGTCCTGAGGTACCAACACTGTGCACGCCCCCCTGGTATGCTCACACCATCCTGTGCATGTGAGGTGCCTGCTGGAATTTCTCAACCTATTTTACACAGAGTCGCAACAATTAGTCGATTGATCGATAAGACAATCGATAGAAAGTTCATCAGCAGCTGTTTTTATAATCGTTCGAATCCTTTTTTAGCCAAAAGGGTCAAAAATTCTCTGGTTGCAGCTTCTCCGATGTGCGGACGGGCTGTTTTTCTCTGTTTTATATCTTTGGGTTTTTGATTGTTTTGGTTGGACAAAACAAGACATTTCTGGGAGGATAATAAGTGAAACAGAATTGAAGTGGTAACCCTTCCTTTGGCCATACACTGGTCTGAAGAAGGTGTCAAAATACAAAAAGTACTGTATGTGATGAGCATACACAAATATATATATTCCCTTTGTTTGCAAAAAAATAAAGAAGTCATTTGAGGGCAAAGAAACATTCATTATATTATCCTGCATGATGACGTGTCTTGTGTTCGGGGTCATTTAGACCCCAGAGAGCTCTAACTCCCTGTTTGACCTCTAGTGAACAAACTGTTCGGACACTTATTTGGGATTTGGGAGGGTTTAGTGCTGCATAACAAGTACTGTCAACAGTGATCACAGACACAGAGCAAAAAGTCCACTGTATTTAACCTTGTTAAGCTGTGGTTTCTGAAACATGTCATCAGTTCAAGATCATGCTCATGAGCAATTCTCATAAAATGTGTGAAAGTCATAAAGTATCAAGATGATAAAACAGTGCACTGTGTTCTTTTTGAGCTGTTTAAGAGGGCCCAGGTTAACACAAAGGAGTATATCGCTGCATTATTTAAATCGTCTTGTTCCCAACATGCCTTTTGTTTTCCTTATTTGCAGCTTTCTGTCAGAAATACACTTAAAATTGGTTTCACTTGTTGTAATTTAATTATCTTGCTATGACTCAGGCTTTCCACCTTATGTTTACAGGTTTTGTGTGTGTACTTAACTTTTTGTCTTACATCTTTTGCATTATTAGCTTTTTATATGCAAATACTTGAATAAATACACCACAGAGTTCATTTATTCTAATAAGAAATCTGTCTGTCTGTCTGTGTCACCTGTTGAGGATGCCTGCAGACGCGCATATCCCTCTTTTTTCTTTTTTCTTTTTTTTTTTTTTTTCCAGACAAAAAGACATTAATTCATCTTTCTTACAGGGAGATGCAGATATTAGTTGTTATCCCTCTCCGGTCTGTGTTCTTGACGGTAAACGCGGGCCTCCCGGTGCCCATTACCGGAGCTGCCAGATGATCGGTGCGGAATGGAGGTCCCACGGGACACCGAACACGTGGTCTCGGCTGCCACAAGACGTCAGCGGCAGATGGCATGGGTACCCGCTGCTGGCATGAGTGTCATTCCTCAAAGAGAGAGGGAAGGGGAAGAGAGAGAGAGAGAGGGAGAGTGAGAGGGGGAGAAAAGAGGAAGAGCAGAACCCAGCAAGGCAGAGAAAAAGAGGCGCGGGAGCTCGAGCTTTTTCCTCCTAATTTGTGGCGTTCGGGAGAAGGAGCTGCGGATTCAGAGGAGGTATCCGGGAACATGCGAGGCGCACGCTGACCTGAGGTTAGTAGTGTTGGTTGTTCTGTTACTTGTGCTGTTTTTTTGGGGGGGATTTATTGCTTTAAATGTGTGATACTGTGCTGCGCTTTGGCTTTAATAAAAAAAAAAAAAAAAAAGCGCAAAGACCAAAGACAATGAAGTTGAGTGTCTTGCGAGCTTTGACATTGGCCTCGCTTGCCAGTTTGTTCCTCGTCCTCCTGGGAGGACCTATTCACGAGGTAATTAAAAGACAAGCTCCAGAAGACGTCTGTGTTGTACTCTGTCCTTATGGGGGTATATATATATATATATTTTTTTTTTTGCTTTGGTTTTTACAGGAAATATGTTGACACTGCCATTCGAGGAATCCCATATGATGTGTGAACCGCGATTCGGTGCCAATTATCCCCGCGAGGGCTTACCTGAGAGCCTGGAGCAGGAGCGACAGCACAACCCGGACAGGTCCGACTCGGACATGAGGGAGGACGACGTCTCCGACAGGGAGGACGACGACAGGGAGGACGGCCAGGACGAGGACGGCCTTCCCAAAAAGCGGGGGCCCCGGAAAAAGAAGCTGGGCAAGGAGCCGAACGACAGGTCCAAACTACGGCGCAACGAAGCCAACGCCCGAGAGCGCAGCCGCATGCACGGCCTGAACGCCGCGCTGGAGAGCCTGCGCAAAGTTGTGCCGTGCTACTCCAAAACTCAAAAACTGTCCAAGATTGAGACCCTCAGGCTGGCTAAGAACTACATCTGGGCCCTGTCGGAGACTCTGAGCGCCGGGAAGAGGCCGGACCTCCTCGCCTTCGTGCAGACTTTGTGCAAAGGATTATCCCAGCCCACGACCAACTTGGTGGCCGGCTGTTTGCAGCTGAACGCGAGGAATTTCCTCACTGACCACAACGGGGAGGTCATGTTCTCTGGCAGGTCGCCCTACGACGCCATGTACTCGTACCCCGGCTCGGACGCGAACGCGCCGCCGGGCCACAGCGGGAGCGCCTTGGACGGCGGCGCCAAGCCCTTCAGACACTACAGCTACGGCGGCGCGTACGAGCCCTACTACGAGAACCCGTCCCCGGAGAGCGGGAGCCCGCATTTCGACAGCCAGCTGAGCCCCCCGATGAACTTCAACGGGATTTTCTCCCTAAAACACGACGACCCGCCGGACTACGGCAAGAGCAGCCACTACGGCGTGCGCTACTGCGGTGCGCCAGGACGCGCGGCTCTTGCGCACAACTCCATGTACCGGGTCTCCCCAGAGGCCCGTTTCCCCTACGACCTGCACGTCCGCAGCCAGTCCTTCCAGGCACAGGGGGAAGTTAATGGCTCTTTCCACAATTAATCGGCTGGACAAAGTTCAAGTTTCAGAAGCGATGCAATTTCCCCCCGCAGATGTGGAACGAAATGGACTCCAGACACGCCGATGCACTGCAACAACACACACACACACACACACAAAAAAAATGCCCATTTTAACAAGTCATGTTGTGTTAAATGATCGGTCTTGTTTGTCTTTGAAACGTGGTAAAAGCCTGCAGATCAGATCCGATGATTTCACTTGTTCCCAATTCTTGTTCTGCTAAATTTGTATCGAGATAAGGCAGAAAAAAAAAAAAAAAAAGACACAACAAGACAGTTTTGCTTTGGAAACAAATTAAAAACTTACATCTGAAAGACATATCTGATTCGTTTAAAGAAAATTCAGATTTAATGGCTCACTGCCACATATTTGTTTCCAGTGGAAAACCACAAACAGAAGTAGAATAATTCGTTAAAGATGCAGGTTTGGAGCAAATTGTTTACAGATCCAGTGCACTATATTTCCCTGTTGGTGTCTGTACTGCAGATGTCGGTCACGGTGTGGGTCAGATAAAGCTGATGTAGAGGACGATGAATTAGAATTTTTTTCTGGATATTTAATTAGCTTCACAGCAGAAGTGATTTTTTCGCAGGCGTAATAAAATCAGCTACATGAAACAACCGGGAAAGAAGAAATCTAAAGACGTTTCATTTCATCAGGGAAGTTTGCTGAGACATGATTGGAGTTCAGAGATTCAGTCTGTTAGCAATAAAGGTCAGTTGAGCTATGCAAGGCAGCCAAATGCAATCTTTGCTTATAGAAAATGATATATGTATATTTTCTCTCACAGGGCGTTTCTCATAATCTAATAACTTTCAATGATGACAGCTACACAAATTGAATTAGTAAAAACATTGGAGACGTGCATGTGTTTAGGAGACCTGCTGATGATGTCATCTGAATTGGTTCTATAAATACAGGAAGTTGTGGGGAAAAAAAAAAACTTAAATGCATTTGTATTTGGAGTAAATAGTGTGGTAACGAGGTGAATGTAAATTATTATTGTATTTATTTATTTATTTAAGCTTATTTATTATAAGTCCGTCAATTTGAATGTGGATAATATATTATAAAAAAAAAAAACAGTATTGTAAAATTCAACAGTGTTACCTTTTATGTGAATTTCCATACATTTAAAGTTTGTTTATGTTGCATTGTTGTAGGCTATATTTCACTGCAGCTGAAAGTCGAGGACTGGAAGGAAAATCAGTTTGTGTGAGGGGAACAAAACTTTATGAATCCGAGACACATGCCTTAAAAAAAAAAAAAAAAAAAAAAAAAAAGGAGATGCTGACCATCAATATGCAACAAAATGACAGTTTTGGATAGTTTGATGTGAACTTTTTACACTTCCTTGTTCCTGCTGAAGAGCGACTGTGATGCACTTCATGTATTTCTGCACAATGTTGGTGACTGTACTCATAAAATTCTGTTGCTTTTGTAACTTTACCCGAATGATGAATGATTATTGGATGACATTTCTTAATTTTTATTTCCCACACACACACACACACACACACACACACACACACACACACACACTCCTGAAAACTCGTTATGGATCGAAATATTCGTGAAGTAATGTGTTAATGTTTTGTGATGTGTTTGTCGCAATAAAATGAAGAGGCTGTGAGAGGCTTTCTGTGGTAACACAGCGTCTCAGCTTTCTGTGGAAAATGATCGACAGCAGGCAGACGGCAATTAAAAAAAAAAAAAACTAAATTGTTAGAAAAATAAATCAAGATAAAAACGCCCCAGGCTTAATTTTATTTATTTATTTATTTTTGACAAACTGAATCCTTCAGTAATCTTGCAGAACCTCTGAGGTGGTGGTGACACAGCACGTATAAGGCCTCTGGGCTCAGTCTTGGAGCGACATAAGTGAAGTTTCAAACCACAGAAACACATTTTAATTCAATCCAAATTATTTTATTTAACGACACACATGCTTTAACTTCGTCTTTAATTTAACAGTCAACGTTAACATGTAACGCTGCGAAGGTTCTGCTCAAATCTTGGGCAGAGTTTGATGAAACTCTTTTATCTGGAAGAGGCTTGTCGATATAATTTGATTTAATCGCAGTCGATCAGATGGCTGATTTGTGACAGAAATGCCCACGAGGTGTTGGATGTCAGCCAGAGAGCACAACTGATCCCAGTCCTCCCAGTAAGGAGGGAAGCGATGGCTGATGCAGCATCTCCTGTTAAAAGCTGCTCACACTCTCTAGTTTCTTTTTTCTGTATTTTTAAAATCCATTTTTTTTTAACTTTGATCCTAAACATCAGGATTTAAATAAACGTATACACACTTACGTTGCGTTTTATTTGTCAGTTTACAGGACTATGAATCAGTGGGAGAAAGATCGAGCCGATGTGAATAAAAATTACGTGCAGAAAGGAGTTTATTTGTGGTTGCATCTGTGTGAGGGTGAACTGGTTTAAACACACACCTTCAACATAAATGTCTCACAGTGATAACCCAGTGGAAGCTGTTCCATTCATTATTTGTGATCCAGACCTGGATCAATGGAAAAGTTGAAAAATTAAGTGCGTGAAATTCACCGCGTTCACTGCGGGAACAAGGGGGTTCCTTCAGGTTAAGTTTTGGAGCATTGCGGCCCAGTACTGTATGAGAGTCAGATGTTGATCATTTAAACATTTGGCTAAAGGTACTTTTTTTTTTTTTTTAATCAAACTCACAAATAAAATGTCTCCCTCATTCATAAATTAATTCTAAGACAATGCAACAGCAACATTCATGTTTGTGTAAGGAAAAACATGAGCTTAAGCTGTGACTAAAATTAAATTAAAGGTAACAGCAACAAAAAACCTCCAAGGACCTGAAAAACATTAACAACTTTCAGCACAACTTTTGACTGACTGACTGACAACACTGACTGTCTTTCTAAATTCTATGGTTGGATAACTTTGGCTTTCAAGCAGGTGAGAGAGATGCCAGAAAATAGTTAAAGGGAAAAGCTGCGTTTTAAAAGGGGCTGAAGGTCTGTCACCTATTTACTTCAGAGAAAGGAGAGCTTATCTTCAATAGCAAACACACACATATGACAGGACATTCAAAATCATAAAGAATATTTAGAAACTTGTGTACTAAGAATATAAGACCTCTGAACTTGTATCATATTCATTCAGTTCTGTAGAAGTTGAACTACTGATAAATCAAATCATCATGAAATTCTTGTTCTCAGTCATTTCAGTTCCAGCGTGTTCTGTAATCTAATGTTAAATCATGTCATAATTTTACAGATGAACATAAAATTAAGATAAAAGCTTTGCAAACATTTGAACTAAGTTCTAATTTAATTGTGGGTAGTTAAAAAAAAGCAAAAACAGCAACAACAAAAAAAAAAGTAAAGAAAGCCTGATGGAAACTACTCATAGGAAGAATGAATCAGGTTTAACTCTTAAATCACAAACCAGAATGCCACTTAAATTGCACAATATATCATTTTTCTATTGTGTGGATGCAACGGCATAGAATTTCATGCATTCCTTGCATCATTTTGATTTACATAATGAAATA